>VZRM01001812.1:110119-122595 GCA_013397955.1 Grantiella picta | reverse complement strand
GTGGAGGAAATGCAGGTGGGAAAGGGCAGCATCTGCAGGGATGCTCCTGCAGGAGAAGCAGCATCTCCCCCAGGCACGCTGAGAGAGCTCTGGCCACTCTCCGTGGCACATCACCTGTGTGGAGGGCAGTTGGAGTGAGTTGTTTTAATTGCCTGATAAGAGGAGGTTAAAAAAAATATTAATAATGATAATAATAATAATAATCCAAACCTCTAACTCTGATTCTCAGGGATGAGATTTCTGCGTTCTTGCAACGACGCTTGCGCTGGCTGGTTTCTTTCTTTTGTGCCCGTGTGGATTCCTGCACTGTGAGCTTGGCAGAGTGGCGCACGCTGTGCTGGCGGGGAGGGAGGCTGGTGGCAAAGCTTGGGCGGCACCTCGTGCCCAGGCTCTGCTGAGCCCTTGCAGGGCTGGTTTGGGGCACAGGGCAGCCCGAGGACATGGAGAGGTCAAAAGGTAAAAGGAGGAAGGGTGGGAGGTGGCAAGCACATCCCTGAAAACGCTGCTAGGAGAGGACAGGGTTGGAGAGGTGAATTTTTTCAGAGGATCTACCAAGCCCCAGGCCTGTGGAAGTTCTCCAGGTGAAGCGGTCATGCGGGATAGGTGTAAATCCCGCTGGAAATGCCGCTGGATTCCGGTGATCTGTTCTGTCCCTGGGGTGGTTGGAGGGAGTCAGACGCCACCAAAACTCTCAGGAGGTCTCTCGTGCTCTCGGCAAAGTCTTTCAGCCTCAGGCAGGAGCAGCCTGCTCTAGGGTGGTTCTTCACATCTCCTGTAGCTCTTCCCTCGAGGAAACTCAACCCGGTTTTGTTCCCTCCAGTGTTCTGTTTGAGTTCCGTTCCGTTCCGTAGCAATCTCTGGCCGATCTCATCCCTGGATTCTGCTAAAGGACAACTCCTGTCTGTATCTCTGTCTCTGTATCTGTGTGCACTTGGAATAAAGGCAGTGTGGTAGCCAGAGGTCCCGGCTGGCATTCCTGGCATTCCCAAACGGAGGGCTATGCAACCAGATGACACTTTTGGACACACCCTACCCCACCTCCACTCAGAAAGACCTTCATCCATCCTCTAGCTTTATCTGCTGGATTTTCCTGTTTCAGGCTTCAGCACGAGTGTGACCAAATGTTTTATACATTTTCCTGAAATGAAGGCACAAACACTTTATTTGAAATTTTCAAGGGGACGTTCCTATTTTACTCCAGGAAGTCGAGGGGAAGGGACAACACCACCTCTCTGCCCGTGCATGCAAACACTGTACCCACACTGGAAAGCAACGGAGATGTCTTTCTGTATGGAATAATCCTGTCTTTTCCCCCTTTCCTCTCCCATTTTCCATCCCCAAACCCCCAGCCCTTCACTAACACAGCCTTGGGTCACCCCAATTCTTAGGCAGACCACGAAGAAGAGTCTCACGTTGTCCAAATCCTCCACCCGCCTCGTAGGGGTCGATGACAGTGACAGACAAGCCTGACCACAATTATCCATCACCCTTTCCCAACGTTTTTTTACAGCCTCTCTGCTGTCTCTCCATCTTTCCAAGAATCCTCATAGTGAGTTGCCAAACTTGAATTGCACCGATCAGTTTTCTGCATCCAGAACCAGTCTCGTAGTGGCTGTACTTTGAATAAGTAATGTTTGCATGTAATATATATACATATATACATATCTATAAAAAAAAAGTATGTGCATGGAAAAATGTTTATCTTCGTACTTTTTTGATACAATGTATTCATCAGTTGTTAATTTTTAATTATATTTGATATAAATTTGGGGGTTTGTTGCAAAACTTTATATTTAAAAAAACAGTGTGAAAAACGATCAAAGTTCCAACCATGCAACACAAGCGGAACTTTACCCAAAAAAAAAAAAGGGGGAAAAAATTGAGAAAAAAAAAAAAGGTTCTGTGATTGCCTAGTTTGCTGCCTGAGTAATATTTATCAGCCAAACTTTGAATTCTGCAGTTGTTTCTACAATTCCATTTTGTATGAAGCAAAGTCCTTGAATTAAAATAAAAACTTAGCAAAAAAAAACCCAAACCCTGAGCAATTCCCAGACGGTGTGTGCGGTGTGCCTGCTGACCGGGAGGCGCCGGAGGGTTGGCTCTGAGAGCCTGCCCACCTCCAGGAGTGACAGCCCGGGAGAAACTGGATCCCAAATTGGGATTTTGTAAGGAATTGGCCGCGTCTCTGGGATTTTTTTTTTGCCCAGAGAGGCTTCACAGATGTTCGGTTTGAGTAGGGAGCTGTTTGGAAATTTGTGGTGTGGATCCAGCGTGGAGATGGCAGTTCTGGAGAACAACAGGCAGCAAAACTGTAAAGTTGAGGGTTAAGCACCCCCCAGCTGTGATTGAATCCTTCCAGGTTTTTAACAGAAGGATGTTTCTCCTGTAAAATACTGGCACAGCTTGTCCAGAGAAGCTGTGGATTCCCCATCCCTGGAAACTTTCACGGTCAGGTTGGATGTGGCTCTGGACAAGGTGAAGATGCCCCTGCTCATCCCAGAAGGGTTGGACTGGCGGACTAAAGGTCTCTTCCAACCCAGACTATGTGACGTGCTGGGGATAGCTCCCTTTGGCTTTAACTCTGATGGAACCCTAAACCCACTCCCAGCAGGTGTTCCTGTGCTCCCTCAGGCAGCCCTGGAATTCAGGATTGGTGTCAGGAGTCTGTCACGTGTCCAGGCCCTGCTGTAGCACCTGTAGAAAACAATTAATCATAACAACAATAATACTTGTGGAATTCTCTTGGAAGTTGGTACTTCCAAGGCTTGCACTGAGCAGAAAAACCCAAGAGCTGTCGGAACACAAGTAAAAACTTCTCATTTCTTTTGTTAACTGGAGAATCACCCTCATTTCCTTCTGGGGACAGAAATCCACTGTGTTCCTCCTTCAGCAGGGTCTGCTGGTGTCACACAACACCAAGGACTCTCCTGGAATTCTTGGGTGCTACAGAATTGTGCAAAGTAGAGCACTTCGCAGAGCACAAGGTCTATTTCAGCTCTTGACTCTTCTCTCTTTTCTGTGATGAGACCCCGCCAAGGTCTTCCCTGAGATTTGGTGTGGAATGAAAGGTCCTCAACTCCCTGATCTCCAGGTCAGGCTGGAGCTTGGGAAGGAGATGCTCTTATTTGAGGTCACTCAGGGCATAATCAGATTTGGGGCAGGAGAACTTTCCTGGACATGCAGCGTGGTCTGTGTGGGGTTTGGGGTTCTTGGGGCTGGATGGCACTGAAGAGTAGGATTTTGGTTACGTTTGTGAGATATCCCAAACAAACACGAAATGGAGATTTCTGAGCAGGGTATGAGGGAAGGTTTGAAGGGCAGGGTTTGGGGATCAGTGAGGATCAGTGTCCACCCCAACTTCCAAGGGGTCCCCAGCAGGATTTGCTCCACCACACCCATCAGGGGAGCTGGAATCTGCCTGGGGGACCAGCTGAGCAACCTCTCCCCTTCAGATATATCACAGAGCCCTCCAAACCCGCTTTACAACCCCGTATGTGCTTGAAAATCCTAAAAGCCTTTTGGTGACTTTCTGCTCTTTTAAAGTATTTTTTTCCCTTTCTTTCTCCTTATTCCAGTTGTATTCTTTGGGTCCAAGGCACCAATCACCCATCAGCTTCTCCAGGGCCTGCCTGAGCCCTGGGGGTAGGGAGCTGGAGCAGGCAGGATCCCTGATCCCAAATTCCCATCTCCCACATCCGAGACTCTAGAGCTGGAACCTCTGGGTTCGAGTTCAGCTGAATCCCAAAAATGGCTTTATTTTTGCTCCTTCTCCCGTTCCTGGTGGAACGTTTTGCTGTCAGGGGTTTGCACAAGGTCTCCTCCACCCAGGAGCACATCTTGCCAGGAGATGATTTCAATTCCCTTTATTCCCTGTAAATAAAATTTGGATCAGCGTTTCCAAGGCCAGCACCCCACGCCCGGTTGTGCCATTAGGGGGTAGCATTTTCAGGCTTTTTCTACTTTCTAGGGAACCAGAAAAAAAAAAGAAAAAAAGGCTGTTTCAAAAGACTTGAGAGTCATTCCCTGGAATATTTGTCTTAGGATGCAGAAAACTCAGGGTGAGACACTGAGCACAGCTGAGTTCAAGGTGCTCAGGTGACTTGGAATTGTTTTATTCCCTGGAACATGAAAACCTGGGATCATCTGTGTGATTCCTCATTCCAGCCACGTCTCAGACAGCATCCACAGACTCCTACATCCCCTCCAAGGTGATGGATTACTCATCTCAGTATATTTCATCCTTTCTTATCAATCCTAAGCAGATCTCCTGATATTTTCCAGGCTGTGAAAACACCGTTTTCAGAAAGTGCCTGACTGTGATAACAAAACCTATGCTGTCACTCAGCACATTCCAAAATATTTTGCAGATGAGGGAAATTTTGCATCTTTATGTGATTAAAAAAAAATAAATTGAGACCCTTGAATAGGACTAAATTGCCCAGGGTCACCCAGCAAGCGAGGACAAGGTTGCTCTGCTTCTTCCTTCATGTTTGAAATCACTGGTGTGTGCCTGATTTTTTTTCCATCCACAGGTTTTTAGTAGGATCCCAGTGAGGAGGTGTCACTGGGAATTTGGCATCTCCCTAGGAGGGAATTCAGAGAGGAGCAATAAGAGAAATACTGGAAGGCTGGGGACTGAGGGATGGCAGCAGTTGATGCCCAAGGGGCTCTGATAAGGCTGTGCAGATATTTGGGGGTGAAGCCTTGGGGTGGGTGAGGCAGCAGGAGAAGTGAGATCTGAGCAAACCAAACCTGAGAGAAGAGATGGAAACTCCAGAATGGATTCCCTCCACCCATGGGACAAGCTGGTGGAGCAGAGCTGAGTTAGTTCAAAGCAAACGGTATCAATAACTGGAGTTTATTCATGTTGTCCTCATCTCCACTTTTGTCATTGCTCTGAAACAGAATATCCCAGCCCTGCCTTTGTCTGTGTCTGGTTTTATTATTTCTCTGGTTCTGGCGGCCTTTTTCCTGCCCAGCACGGCACAAACACAGGAGGAGGAGGAGGAGGAGAAGGAGGAGGCATGGTCCTTGTCCAGCCACTCCTGCACGAAAGGCTGACACCCCACAGGGGTGTAAACCCAAATCTCCTCACAGAGGGCTGGGGATGGAGGTGGTTGTGTCATTGGATACAGCAAGTGACAGCGTGGTTAAAAAGAGGGTGCTGAGCTGAGAGACAGGGCTGTGGCAGAGTCATTCTGGGGGTTTGACAAGGGATTTTTCTTTCTCGTGGGTTGGAGGTGTTGGACAGACCTGGTTCTGCAGGTGATCCACCCGAACAAGCTGGTGGGATGTGTGAGGAGCGGGGGGCAGAGTCCCACAGCAGGGAGGGGCTGCAGGACATGCCAAGGGATGGGAGAAGTGCTGCTGGGACAGACGGTCACATCCGAGGGAATCGGTGGGATTCCGAAAGGAAAGGCAAACCCATGTCACATGTTCTTGACAAATAAATCCTCTACACGGCAAAGCAAAGGCTCCTGGAGTGTCTCTGACCTGCATTTCCTTGGCAAGCTGAGTCAGTGTGGCAGGGGAAGGGGCTGGAAAGGGTCAGAGGGGTTTTGCATCGAGGTTGGCTCATGTCTCAAGCAGCAACTGGGATTTAAGGTGAGGAGCTTCCAGAATCCTCATTTCCCAATGTCATGGTGTGGATTCACCGGAGCAAAAAGACAGCTGGGTGTGTCACACTGGGCACCTGAGCATCTCCTGCTCCCTGGCAGGAATGTCCAGCTGGCATTTGTCTGGCTGTCCCTTGCTGAAGATTCCCAATTTTTTAGTGTTTCTGCATGATTGCTGCAGGGAAGATGCTATCCTGGGTTGGGATTGAGCCTGCCCCCCCCATGGGCCTGAGCCTGAACCCCCACGGGGCACCTGTGAGCACCCAGGGCTTTGTCCCACCCCTGGGGCACAGTGTGGCTCCAGCTGCGGGGTCTGTGCCGCTGTGATCCTGGAGAGCTGAGCGAGTGGGGCTGCTGTGGGGCAGCACTCGGCTCTGGGGTGGTGACTGGGGGAACTCACTTTTGGGGTGAGCCTGCAAATACCTCTCACTGGGGTGGTGGTGTGGCTGGGGAGGTCCTGGGCTGACTCAGATTAACCCTGTGAAGTCCCAGGAAAGGGTTGAACTGGATCAGACCCCAGGGGAAAAGGGCGTTATGCCCAGTGCAGCTGTCCCTGCAGAACCGGGGTTCCTCGCTCACCCCACAATGTCACGCTGGCAGGCTGCTCTGTCCCCGCTCCGGAGAGAGGCTGGGTGCCCCCGGGGGCAGCCGGGCACAGCTGGGGGGCAAAGCAGCCCGAGAAGCTCTTGCGGCGAGGATTTTAGGGCGGGAGGGCGCGGGATGTCCCCTTTACCTATGGAGGGCAAACCAGCGCAGGACGGAGGTGTCAGCAACCCCCGCGACACCCGCTGGAGCTCCAGCTGTGAGTCCGGCTCTGTCTGTCGGTCCGTCTGTCACCCCGCGGAGCTGCCCGGGGGGCAGGGAGACCCCAACCCCAACCCGTCGAGCCCCGGGGGGCGCTGGCAGCGGGCCGGTTTTGGGGAGGGGGCGATGAGCGGCACGTGCGCCGTGCGGGGCNCTCGGGGGGCTCGGGGGCACTCTGCGGGGACGTGCCGGGCAGGGATGCGGGCGGTGCCCGCCGGGATGCGCCGGGAGCCCGGCAGGGCGGAGCGGCAAGCGGGGATGCGGCGGCGGATCGTGGCCGTGGAGGTGCAGCCGCCCGTGCTTTGGGGACAAAAGAGCTTCGCCCGCGGCGAGGGGCGTCCCCCGTGAGCTGCTGGGGCCGGGCAGGGACAGAGCCTGTCGCGGTGTCGCTGTGGCTCTCGGGTCCCTGGAGGGCTGTGGGTCTCTCTCGCTGCGGGACAGAGCAGCCGGGTTTGCTGGGATTTGTGCGAGGCTTCTCGGGTGTCTCATCTCGTATAATCAGAGTCCGAAACTGGTTTGGGTTGGAAGGGACATTAAAGCTCATCCATTTGCACCCTCTCCCAGGGGCAGGGACACCTTCCACTGTCCCAGGCTGCTCCAAGCCCTGTCCAGCCTGGCCTTGGACACTGCCAGGGATCCAGGAGCAGCACAGCTTCTCTGGGAATCTGTGCCAGGGCCTGCCCACCTCACCTGTGACTGAGCATGATGCAAGTGTGAGGCTTTGCCCTTTGGTCACTGCTGCCCGGGCTGGGGAAGGTGCTGAACTCAGGAAGGTTTTCAGCTTTTGTTGTATATCCAGCTGGTGCATGGGGCACAATCCTCCACACGCGGGGTTTTCCTGGGCTTTGCCCTAAACCAAGCCACTTCTTTGGGGCTGAAGCTCTTGTTCTCCAGGCAGTCCCTAGTGATGGAGCAGTTCTGCTCCAAGGCAGGCCTGTGTGGTGGCACAGCTCCAAGAAACCCCCTGGAGGAGCAGGATGGGAGCTCCAGGCTGGGCTTCCTGACCTTGGAGCTGGGCTTGGCTTCAGGAGCAGTGACTGGTGGCACTGTTGGCTGGCCGTGTGCCCTGCATGCTGATCCCGAGGCGATGGGGGAATAACTGCAGTGTGGAGGGAGTGCCAGAGGAGAGCAGCTCACGGCTGGAGCCAAGACTTGGTGTTCAGAGCTGGTGAGACCTGGCTGAGGTTCTGTGTCCCCTTTGCTCTGGGAAGTGGCAGAGGAGAAGGCAGAGCACATGGCGGTTGTGGCATCTTAGGGCTGGAAGGAAATTAGGATCCATTTCTTGGCTGGACCATTAGGAAATAAGGATCTCTGTCTTTTTTCCTCCCTCCAGCTCAGCCAGGACAGGGTGATTTGTTGTTCCTGGGTCTGTGGGTTGGTAGGAAGCAGTTCCTGGTGTCCTGTCCCTTGTGACTGCTGCTCCCACTGAAGATCACCCAGATCCCTTAGCAAACAGTGCCTGCACTGAACCAAATCCATCCCATGAACTCCAATCCAATCCCTGGAGCACAAAGCTGCCTTGGAAATGCTGCAGAGGTTGATTTTTAAGGGAGCAATTACTGAACTTGCACCTATTTTTTGTGGTTTCATAGAAACATAAAACGGTTTGGGTTGGAAGGGAGCTTAAAGCTCATCCAGTGCCACCCCTGCCGTGGCAGGGACACCTTCCACTGTCCCAGGCTGCTCCAAGCCCTGTTCAGCCTGGCCTTGGACACTTGCAGGGATCCAGGGGCAGCACAGCTTCTCTGGGCACTCTGTGCCCGGGCCTCACACCCTCACAGGGAACAATTCCTTCCCAATATCCCATCTCTCCCTGTCCTCTGGCAGTGGGAAGCCATTCCCTGTGTCCTGTCCCTCCATCCCTTGTCCCCAGTCCCTCTGCAGCTCTCCTGAAGCCCCTTTAGGCACTGGCAGGAGCTCTGAGCTCTCCCTAGAGCTTCTCTTCTCCAGGTGAACCCCCCCAGCTCTCCCAGCTCCAGAGCAGAGGAGCTCCAGCCCTTGGAGCATCTTTGTGATCTCCTCTGGTTCTGCTCACGCTGGGAGCTGCAGCAGTTCCCAAGAGAGGACCCTGCAGCACTGTGGGTCCAGGATGGAGGGTGCCACTAGCAGGGATTTTTGGATTTGGGATGCTGTGGGGTGGGATGAGCCCCAGCTGCCCCTTCATGCCCTCAGTGCCCAGTGGGCACAACCTGGGGGTCTCCAGGGCTTTGCTGAGCTCATCCCAGCACTCAGCGGATGCTCTGGTGAAGAAGGAGGAGAAAGTGGGAAGCTCCTTGGAGCAGTGGGAGCTCAGCAGCTCTGGAGCTCCTGGGAGCTGTTTTTCCCTCATGAAGTGCAGTAAATAATAATTGCAACCCTGCTCTGCAAAACATGAAATTCCCCCAAACCAACCCCGAAAATCCTGTCGGGGAACGTGATCCAAAAAGGAAAGCGTATGAACAATTTGCCATTAATTAAAGCTGGAGTCATCCAATTAAAGTCTGCTTAATTAGGAGATGCATCTGAAAATGCATGGCTTGGCTCCTGCAGGTGGCATTTCTTGCTTGAGGGTTTGGGGGAAAATAGTTTTCCAGGAAATTATCCTGCTGGAGGTCTGGGACTCCAAGATGTCAGATCCAGCATTGTGCAAGGTCCTCAAATCTGGCATCTTCTGGGAAAGTGCACGTGGACTTGGTAAATGAAACAGTGAGCCTGATGAAAATATGGATAATCATAAATTGTGATGTATCAGGGTTGTCTATGTACAATGTTTTCTATTATAAATATATAAAAATATACAAAAATATATAAATATAAATATAAATATAAATATAAATATAAATATAAATATAAATATAAAATCACATTTGTGTCAGGGTCTGATGCTGATAACTAATTCCAAGTCCAATTTCTTAAAAATCCAGATATCCCAGATTTGGACTCTTTCTGTCCTTTCCATTTGACCCTCCATTCTCTGGAGGGTCACGACATCCTTAATTAGGCAATTATATGGAATTACTAATTTTTTTCCCCTTGACAAGACCCTAAATTGTGTGTTTAAAGTGGCATAAACACAGGGGTCACTGCCTATGCCCCCAGCACAGAGAGCAGCTGGGAGCCTTTCCCTGAGGCTTTGCCCCTGCGAGGGCAGAGAGTGAAAACCCAAACCTTGAGGGCTCTCAGGAATTATGGGAACCCCAAAAGTGCTCGCCAGGATATTTTTACAATCCTGCTTTTATTCATGGGCTCCTCTTTGTGCTCCAGAGCGAGGAGGTCAGAGCCTGCCTGGGTTTGTGGTCCAGCAGCATTTGAAGGATTCCCTTATCCGAGCTCTGGCTTTGCTGAGCATCAATTTCCAGCTGTTTCTGCAGGGTGAAAGAGCCTTTTCCACCCTAAAACCCTCAGGTGCTTTTATCTGCGGATAGGGAGGAGGTGAGTTCCTGCTTTCCCTCAGACAAAGGCACAAACACCTGCACTCAATCCCTTGGCGTTGTGTGGTTGTACCTCCTGGCACTGAGCTTTTGTTGGCTGCTCTGGGAACCCCAGCCTGGAATCGACCCCAAATTCCTTGGACAATTCTGGAGGAGAAGGTGCTGCCCCAGGACCTGAGCCTGCACCCAGGATGTGGCACACTGGGGACGTTTTCATGCTGTCCCCCCTAAATGCAACTGCCTCCTTCCCGAGGGGACAGGAGACACAACACTGATGGCAAAGCCCTCAGGGATGTGACACTGGGATGCAGGGACACTGAGGGATGGGTGCACATCCCAGATCCAGCTGCTGGGATGGTGCCTTTTGCTGTGCTGTTTAACTTTGCCCAGCTGGAGCTGTTTGGATGGAAAAGTCTCTCTGCTTTAAGTCTGTCTCATGCTGAATCACTTGAAACCTTCCAGCCCAAGCTTCCCAGCTATTCCCAGGATCTCTGCCTTCAGAATATGTTGGCTCTTCTGGAAGCTGCAGTGCAGAGCTGATGTTTGGCAGCATCACCAGGAGATCCCTCCAGATCAGACCAAGTTAAAAACCTTCAACTTTTCCACAAGCCTCATTTCCTAAAGCCTCTCTTTCCCTCTGGATCCAGGCCTTAGAGCACAGAAGTATTCCAGAGCTGCTTTCCACTCTACTTTTTGCATCTTAGTAGGTGGGAATTGTCCCATATAATTCCATTTCAACCCGGGGGTGCTGGGGAAAGGTTTCAAGGGTGGGTAAGTGCTGTTCCTTAGGGGAAGACTTTCCAGAGGAGAGGTGTGATGGATCATCCTGCAGGTTTGGGATCGGATCAGCTCGCCAGGAGCTGAGCTGGGGGATACAAACATCATTCCCACGGGAAAATGAGCAATCTGGGCTGAGTGTCACACCTTGTGCCTTGTCCGGACACTGCCAGCACCCTGCAGCCACTGCTGTCAAGCCCAGACTGAGCCAGGCTGGGTTTAGGTGGAAGATTCCGGGGGCAGACACTGCGTTAGTGTGAGAAGCAATGCAGAGGGGCTGCCCACACCTCCTTCCTCTGGGCAGGATCCCAAAAAGCTCCTAATTTCTTGCAGGAGGAGCCGCCATCTGCTCCTGGTTGAGGTCCTGGCTGACGTAACGTCGCTGCCTCCCTGGCTGAGGGAGCTGGAGCTCTTTGTGAATGTGCAGGGTGTGCTATATATATTTATATATTTAGGGATTTATGTGTACATTACATTGCTCTTGGCTCCCACAGCCAGCGAGGGGCTGGCACTGCCTGTGTGGGCCAGGAATTCTGGCTGTGCTGCCCTGGGAATGGTTTACAGCTGGGCTCCGAGGAGGAGCCAATTCCCTGGACACTGCAGATCGTGGGATCGGTCCTCCTCAGGGGATTGGGGTGTCTGGGGCTTGTCTGGGAAGGAAAGCTGGGGGATAGCAACGGATTCTTGGGGTTTGGGTTTGGTCCTTGTGGCCCTGATGGGTACAGGTTCAGGGCTCAGCTCTGCAGGGAGTGAGGAAGGGTCACAGAGTCACAGAATCATGGAATCACAGACTCGGAATCACAGAGTCATGACATCACAAAGTCACAGAGTCACAGAATCACAGAGTCAGAGAATTATGGGATTACAGAGTCAGAGAATCATGGAATCACAGACTTAGAATCACAGAGTCATGGAATCACAAAATCATAGAGTCACAGAATCAAGGAATCACAGAGTCACAGAATCACAGAGTCACAGAATCACAGAGCCATAGAACCACAGAATCAAAGGATCACAGAGCCATAGAGTCTCAGAATCATGGAATCACAGAAAATGCTGAGTTGAAAAGGACCCACAAGGATCCCTCCTGCATGGGGAAGCTCTGGGATCTGGAAAGGGCTGTGCTGCTATTGCAGCCCTTTCCCAGAGAGGTGGGGAAAGGAGCTCTCCCTGCCCCTCCCTGTCAGCCCTGCAGGGTGCTGGGGGTCAGATCTGAGAACAGAAACCTCATTTCCTTCCCCTAAAAAATGCTGCTCACCCAACGCACCACCCCATGACATGACTAATAGGGTTTTTAGTGCTTTCCCCCTTGTTTTTAACCAACCCCGGCTGCCAAGGCTGGCTCTATCCCCTTCCTTCCACCCCACAGCGAGCACGGGAGAGGCTGAGCATCCCTGGCTCTGTGGGGTGCAGCGCTCGGGGGACCCCGCGGGCTGCGCTTTGCCGGGGGCACTTGGGGACATTGGCACAGGGAACAGCTTCCTGAGAGCCGGCTGGTGGCCCAGGGATTCCTTGTCCCGCTGTCCCTGCATTGTGCAGAGCCTCCATTCACCCCGCCGGGAGCACTGGGCTGAGAAGCTCTGCTCTCTCGGGGTCAGCAATTAAGGAAAAACCCTCTGCGCGACTTGAGCACCCTCCTCCCGTGCCTTTGCCACTCCAGGAACTCAAGAGAGCAACAAAGTGACCAAAAAATCACCTTCTGTTTAGCGCACCTCAACCCTGACCGGCCGTTTCTGCGCCGCAATGATGGCAATTAGTGCCGCGCTAATTAGTGTGATTCCTGCGGGGTTAAAGGCCACCTCAGGTCACATCGCGCTGATCCCGGGGCTGCTGGGGACAACGGGGGCTCGGCACGTGGCTGGTGGTGTGG
>VZRM01001812.1:74610-110104 GCA_013397955.1 Grantiella picta | reverse complement strand
CATGGCAGGACAGAGGGACACGGCAGGACACGGCAGGACGGAGGGACACATCGGCCCCAAATCTTTTTTCCTCGGCTTTGCCAGGGTGGTTTCGGCAGCTCCACGGGAAGGAGAGCCAGGGATCTTCCACAGCGGCTGCTCTGGAGGGTTTGATGGGAAAAGCTCAGCAGTATCCCTGATAATGTAGTGGGTTTGGGATTGGGAAAGGTCTGTTTGCTTGATGCCCAGTGCCACTGGAGAGGTGACACAGCAGGAACTGGATGATCCTTGAGGTTCCTTCCAACCCAAACCTTCCTGGGATCCTGGGAATCTCTGGGAATCTCTGGCCAGGGATGAGCCAAGGACCGGGCAGTGCTGAGAGCTCTTCCCCCTCCTGATGGAGGAGCTCTCCAGCAAAAGCATGTAAATATGGAATAAGCAGCACCATGGTGGGTGATTCCTGGGAAAGGAAACATCCACAGCCTCCAGAGCTGGGAACACACCGGGAGCAGTGGGATGGGGTGGCTGTGGCACAGAGCAGGGCTGGTAATCCCTGATTTCCCACTCTGCACGGCCCTGGGTAACTGTGGTGCTTCTCTGCCTGTGGTTTCCATCTGTCCAGCAGGGAATGGTGAGAGACAGACGCCTCCCCTCCTTCTGCAGGGGCTGCAGGCTGGGATCTGAGCTGGGAAAACGCAGCCAGGCAGGGATTTGATTCCATTAGCTCCTCTCTTTTCCCTTTTTAACCTGCCAGACACGATGTTTGGAGGAAGGGCTGTGACTCTGCCCGCCTGCTCTGTCTCACACTGCAGCATTCCCTCCCTGCCGCCCTGGCAGTGCCAGGTTGGTGCTGCTGCAGCTCCAGCAGAGAACTCCAGGATTCCATGGGTTTGCTTGGAGCTGATCCCAGAGCTGGGAGAAGCTGCTGTGGGGCAGGGCCTGGGCTGAGGGGGATGTGATTCACCCCTGAAAGGTTCTTAAATCCAAAGAGGGAGTGGGAGAAATCCCAGGCGTGGAGAGCAGAGGGGTGAGGAGGATTCATTGGGATGTTCTCCATGTACACAGCACCTTGGGGGAGCCAGAGCTGAGGGGTTTGGGCTGTGAGAGAGCTGGGGGGGTTCACCTGGAGAGGAGAAACCTCCAGTGAGACCTCAGAGCTCCTGCCAGTGCCTAAAGGGGCTCCAGGAGAGCTGGAGAGGGACTGGGGACAAGGGATGGAGGGACAGGACACAGGGAATGGCTTCCCACTGCCAGAGGGCAGGGAGAGATGGGATATTGGGATGGAATTGTTCCCTGGGAGGGTGGGGAGGGGCTGGGATGGAACTCCCAGAGAAGCTGTGGTGTCCCTGGATCCCTGGCAGTGTCCAAGGCCAGGCTGGACAGGGCTTGGAGCAGCCTGGGACAGTGGAAGGTGACCCTGCCATGGCAGGGGGAGAATGACATGATCTGTACGCTCCCTTCCAACCCAAACCATTCCATCGTTCTCTGATTTTTATTCCTTTATTAACAATTAAATCTGTTTATACTGAAGATTAGGAGTACATGAGACAGGTAATTTCTGTTCAGCGGCGAAGAGATAAATTTTATTTTTGACTTTTTCTGCTCTTCTTTGTTTCTAAGCCACATTTTCCATGGCAGCTCCCCCTGGGAGTGGGAAATGCTTGATTAAAGAGGCAGGTTAAAGCAGTTGCCATCCAAGGAAGGCGTCAGCACCCGGGAGTGGAACCTTTCGTTTGACAGAACTGCATTATTAATACTTTTTTGAAGTCCTGGGATGGATCAATGAAGCAGCTGGGCTTTGCCTGTGGAAATGCTGGGCTCTGTTTTGGCAGGGCTGAGGGAGATGTTCTGTAATGAGAGCTATTAAAAGGTCGTTAGAGATGCAGAGGAGTTTTGAAGTCGAATCTCAGGTTCTGGCAGCGAGTTTTGTGTGAGCAGATTTTTAATCAACTCCTGTGTTATTTCTTCTTCTTCTTCTTTCCTTTTTTTTTCTTTTTTTTTTTTTTTTTTTTTTTTCCCCCCATTCCNTTTTTTTTTTTCCCCCCATTCCTGGAGCTTTGGGAATGTTTCAATTTTGAGTGTGGCAAATGGAAGATGGGGGTGGGATTGCAGTGAGGAGAAAGGGACAGGAGCTGGGCTGGGTGATCCTGGTGATCCTTCCAGCTCAGGACATTCTGTGATTCCATGATCTCCATGCACCCATGGGGAGCAGAAGCCACCCTGTTCCCAAAAGCAGCTCCTGGAAAACCACAGATGGTGCAGAGGCCTGTGATGGTTCCCTCTTTTTTAGGAAAAGCCTTTAAGCTGCTAAAAAGGCTTTGAGCAAAGCCTTCCTCAGTGGCTCTTTCTAAAGCAGAGTTCAGCCTCCTCCCCAGGGGACACAGGGCTTTAAATCCACATTTATTCATTCTGTAATGCTTCACTCGTGGTTTTCCTCTGCAAATGAGTGGACTTTGGGGAATCCTACAAACCCTACACCTTCTGCAGTAAAAGTGCTGTTAATTTTCTCCCCCAGCTCTGCTGGTTTTAATTGTAACTCCCACGTCAGCTCTAACAACCCACATGTTTCATGTATTTATTATTTAATTCGCTGCTGGCCTAGCCCAAGGCTGGGTTGTGGTAGAGTTTTCAACACTTGGGAAGGCTTTAAATCCAGATGAGATGTTTTTCCTAAAGGGACAGAAGTTTTTCCAAGTTCAGCCACAACTGTTGGTCTTAGAGTAGGAGTTAAGCCGGAGATCTTCTTTGGCCTGTTCTCTGTAGGACAGCAGATCACAGAATCGTGGCATTGCAGAATGGTTTGGATTTGCAGGGTGGTTTTGTTTAACTTGGTCTGGAGCCTTGGGAGGAAGGGCCTGGAGTTCCATCAGAGGCTGCAGCTTCCTCCAGGAGCACCCTGGTGCCGGGATGGGCACGGGAGCCAGGAGTGACACATTCCAGGAGCTGCAGACTGTGCCACAGGAGGGAATTGCAGCTCCCAGCGCAGCATCCCGTCCTCCCAAAGAGGGGAAGGAGCCGAGGGAGCACTGAGAGCTGCAGGCTGAGCCCAAAGTGGCATTTGCAGCTCTCCAAGGCATTGCTGGGATGCAGGAAGGAGCATCCCGGGCTGTCCCAGCGGGTGGGGCTGCTCAGGGACCCCAATCCCTCCCAGCTTCCTGCCTCTCCCGAGCCAGACATGTGCAACCGTGACCGGGAATCCACCCGGGATGGCTTTTACTCCCCCAGGCTGGTATTTCCTCCCGGCTCCCTCTCCCCCTGCACGGCCCCTTCTCCCCGAAGCGAGTCAGGCATCCCTGGTGACCCTGACCCCGCAGCTCCCTCCCCTCCTGCTCAACATCTGGCAGGCATGTGCTGCCCAGGGCTGCTGGAGCTGCTCTGGTGGCTCCCAGCTCTGGGGTCTCTGCAGGCTCCTTTTGGGATGTGCAGCTGATGCCTGATGGGCTGTCCTAAAACAGAGGCTAGAGAAAGTTGAGAGAATAAAAGCAGTTATATTTATTGAAAGCCTTCAGGTGCATTTAGGGCAATCACAGCTCACCCAGGGGCTACACCCAAAATGGACAATGGGTCATAAGTTTGTCATACTTTATAAGTTTTGTCCATTTGCATATCAGGGGTTAATCCTCTAATTACAGCTTCAGGTGATGAAGTCAATTACTCCAAGTTTGCTCCCCCAATTCACTGCTGTTTACATATCTTGGGGCTCTGAGACAGTAAGATGTCCTTGGATTCCAAGCTTTAGAGGAATTGTTTTGTCAAAAAATGCTGAGAACGGGAGCTTTAGCACCCTGTGTGGAGACCAGAGTTACACACTAAAATTACAGATACAAGAAAAATAGAGAAGCTAAAATCCTAAGGCATTGTTCCCTCTGCAGCGTTGGTGTGGCGATGGGGACACCTCTCAAAGAGACCCCCAAGGAGAGGGGGGAGCATCCCTGCTCCTTTTGTTGCCTTTCTGCTGTCTTAGAATTATGAGGCAGACAGGGTTAAAAGGGTAAAAGGGTATTACCTCGGTATTTAATAGGATCTTATATCATACCTTTTTAAAGGTGGAACACGCCGAGATAGACAACCATATAATGCGAACACAATTTTTATGGACCTTGCAAATTAGTATATCTGTACAGGATCCCCCAATAAGAAACTTAACAAATGAAGTCATGTCCCCCTATTCTAAAGAATCCCCTCCCAGATGAGGCTAGAGCCCAGTTTACAAAATATGTTCCAGAGAGAAGGTTTGGGGCTGGACAGGAGTGAGCAGAGACTGGGACAGGCACTGGCCAGACCAAGCTGCTCTTAGAATTATGGGGAGATGGAACCCTTCATCACGGCTGGGGTGTGGTGGATGGACACTGGGAACCTCCTGAGCACGGAGAGGGGCTGGAGGGTTTCCTGGATGGGATCATAAACTCCTGGGTTTAGGAAAAAAAAAAAAAGTTTTAAAAGAAAAAATAAATATCACCTCTGAATCTCTGCATTCAGATTTTTGTGAACTGTTAGCAGCCAGGATTTCCATGCTTTTCTCTGCAGTTCTGAGGCTCAGAAAGGTTAATTAAAGAGCTGTTGGGGCTGTTAATGAGCCCAGCAGCTGAAGCACTCAGTCTGTCTGCACCAGCAAGTGGGGAGAGCTCCCAAAAGCAGATCTGCAGGGCAGCAGGGCCAGCAGCCCTTTGCCCACTCTGCAGTGCTCTGGGGGTTTATCCTGGACTGGGCTTGGATTTTCAGGCCAGAGGATGCTGTCCATGCTGGAGAGCATGAAATCTCCTCCCCAGCACTTGTGGTTTCTCCTCACCAGGAAGGATTTCTGGCTGTGCAGTGTGAACAGCACAGGGAGTGGGCACGGCTGGGAATTCACCCTGCACTGACTTCCTGATCCTAATGAAAACAACTTGGGTGTTGTTCTTTTGAATTTGCTGGGTTTATTTTCCCCCTTCAGAAACAGTTTGCAGAAGCAGGTTGTGAACATGGCTCTGCTGCAGCTTGGTAGGTTTTGGATCAATGTTGTTCCAAGGAATCCTTTCCGTGGAATCCTGGCATGGCTTGGGTTGGAAGGGAGCTTAAAATTCATCTTTCACCCTCTGCCATGGGCAGGGACACCTTCCACTGTCCCAGGCTGCTCCAAGCCCTGTCCAGCCTGGCCTTGGACACTGCCAGGGATCCAGGGGCACCACAGCTTCTCTGGGCACCCTGTGCCAGAGCCTCCCCACCCTCACACCCAGGAATTCCTTCCCAAAATCCCATCCATCCCTGCCCTTTGGCAGTGGGAAGCCATTCCCTGTGTCCTGTCCCTCCATCCCCTGTCCCCAGTCCCTCTCCAGCTCTCCTGAAGCCCCTTTAGGCACTGCAAGGAGCTCTGAGCTCTCCCTGGAGGTTTCTCCTCTCCAGGTTAACAGCCCCAGCTCTCCCAGCCTGGCTCCAGAGAGGCTCCAGCCCTTGGAACAGCTCCATGGCCTCCTCTGGACCTGCTCTAGAACAGCTGCTTGTCCTATTTGTCACAGGGATCCCAGAGGAGAACCCCATAATAGATGGTGTCTCTTGAGAGGGGCAGAATCACCTCCCTTGCTGCTCTGCCCACTCTGCTCGTGATTTTAGTTATTGATTTATCCTTCTCTCTCCCCTCTCTGAAGGAGGTGGCACCCTGGAGCTCTCCCTGCACACCTGTGCCTGTCAGGGGTGACCCAGCTGATTCCCAAGGAACTGCTGGATCCCCAGTAACACTTGCTCCCGATTTGGGACTCTGTGATGGCCCTGGCTGTGATCCAGGCAGTGGGGACAGAGCTGAGGTTGGGCACAGCCACAGCTCCCCGAGCAGGGCAGGAATTCCTGCAGCCCAGCCTGGCTGTGGGGAGCTCCTTCAGCCTCCCCCAGACCCTCTGCACCCAGCCAGATGTGAGAACATGAACCCTGCTCCTTTTCACAGCACTCAGTTGCCTTTTCCCAGCTTATATCTCCCTGAATGTGTTTTTGTTTCATTTTTATATTCCTTCCAGGCTTTTACTGGAATTCCCACAGGCCGGAGCGGGTTGGGAATGCTGATTGGAAACAGAATAGGGCTGGAAGGAGCCGAGATAAGGGAGCTGATAAAGCATCCTGGAGCAAAGGAGGCTCAGGGGGACCTTGTGGCTCTGCACAGCTGCTGACAGGAGGGGACAGCCGGGGGGTCAGGCTGTGCTCCAGGGAACAGGGACAGGAGGAGAGGAACAGCCTCAGGCTGGGCAGGGGAGGATCAGGGTGGACAGCAGCAGGAATTTCTTAATGAAAAGTGATCAGGAACAATTTCTTCATGGAAAGTGTTGTTAACATTGGCAGGGGCTGCCCAGGGAGGTGTCCCCATCCCTGGAAAGACTTAAAAGCCATATAAATGTGGCCCTTGGAGACATGTTATGGTGGCCTTGGCAGTGCTGGGGTAACAGTTGGACTCGATGACTTTAGAGGGTTTTTCCAGCCTAAACAATTCCATGATTCCATGTTTGCTGCTGCTGTACATCCCTGTCCATCCAGGAGAGCTGACTGCCAGGAAGTGAGGGACAGGAATTACCACAGCATGAAGCTGCTCTGCTTGGATAAATGAGTGGATTTTCCTTCTCAGCTCAAACCCAAAAGTGGGTTAAGCCTGGAGGAGAGTAGGTGGATTTTTGTGAAGCCTTAACATCAACAGTTGCCATCTCCAAGACAGCGCAGGAGCTGCTGGCTCTGAGCAGGGTGCAGGAATCAGGAGATGACTGATATGTTTAAAACCATACCCTGAATTCCTTTGCCTTTGGAGCTCCTGGGAGCTCCAGGGAGCAGGGAGGGAACAGCCCCATGGCTTTGCAGGTCGGTGATTTAACCTCGTTTTCCAGATTTTACACTGAATTAATATCATCAAACATTTAGGGCTGAGCTGATTCCTTGGAGGGTTCCTTTTGCTGCAGGTTTGATGGGAATGGCACAGCACTTCAAGCCGCTTCCCGTTTTTCACATTACTTTTTTTGTTTGCTTCACTTCCGAACCAGGAAAAAAAAGCAGCAAAGTCATTCCTTCATGTATTCCTGCTGCTCCCAGAGCACTGGAGTGTGCTGGAAAGGCTGGAAAAGCTGCTCCAGCCCAGCGGGAGAGCTGCTGCAGCAATCTCCAGCACTTTTAATCTGATGACTGCAAAACAAACTCAGCCCCGTGGGTTTGGAGGAGCACTGCGAGAGCTGCTCGCTGCTGGCTGGATAAATCCTGCAGGAATTGCTGGAGTTTGACAGCAAAGTGAGGGTTTGTGCCCTCAGGAAATGCAGGTGTGGAGCAGGAGCAGCCATCCCCTGGTGTCTGCAGTGCTGTCAGGGAGCGCTGGAGCTTTCCAGAGTTGCTCCTTTCCGGGGATATTTTTGGGAAAGCCCAGAGGAGCAGAGCTATGCAGCAGCAGGGGCTGCTCCATGTCCAAGAGCTCTCAGGTGAGACGTGCAGAGGGATTTTGGAGATTTCTCTCCAGTGGGATCCCAGGTGTTTCCATCCTCTCCTCGCTTGGTGCCATGCTTGCTGCAAAGTCGCTGTTGTCACATGCTTTGGTGTTTGTGGCTTTGCTGCATGGCTGTCTTGGGGACATCTGGGCTTCCTGGCAGGGAAAGGGGTGGAGCCCAAGGGTAGGGAATAGGGGCTGCCTTTCCAAGCTGGACGGTGGATCATCCAAAGTGGATGCTGGACAGGGCTTTATTGATGTGCAGAGAAATTGCCAAACCCCAAAAATGGTGCTGCAGGCATCACTTTGCCAGGTTCTGGGAGGGGCTGAGCCCTTTGGAGCTCCCTGGGCCAAATCCTGGGCTGAGGAGGCTCCAAAATTGGAAACCTGGATGAGGATGAGCATGGATGGGGCTGCAGAAGCTTCCAGCACCTCTGTGGATTTTCCAGGATGCTGGACGCTGACCCTGGCTGTCCCTGGGCAGGGTGTGCTGGTCCCACAGGGATGCAGGGAGGGTGTCTGGAGGTGTCACCTCCCCTGCAGCTCCTCTAGGCACTGCCAGGCAGATGTGGCAGTGCTGATGGTTCCAGCAGAGCTTCACCCTCCTGACCAGGGACAGGAGCCAGGGAACGGCTGGAGCTGGGCCAGGGCAGGTCAGGCTGGAGATCAGGAAAGGTTCTTCCCCCAGAGGGTGCTGGCACTGCCCAGGCTCCCCAGGGAATGGGCACAGCCTGAGGCTGCCAGAGCTCCAGGAGTGTTTGGACAATGCTGCCAGGGATGCCCAGGGTGGCATTTTGGGTAGCCAAGGACTCACAAAGCTCAGCTCCCTTGAGGCATCACTCCCAGGATCCATGGAAAACCCCCCTGGGCTGGGATTTGTTGTGTCTCTCTCCCTTCCTGGCACTGAGATGCACAGCCAGGTGGCCAGGATTGCTTTGCACAAGCTGGGAGTGTTTGAATGCCTTGGAAAGAGAAACTCTGAAACCTTCCATTGGGAGGATTTCTGCCACCATGATATTGGATAGAGCTTAAAAAATAATGGCTTTAAAAAATAAATCCTGGCGCTTTTGGAGCACGATGTGATACATTGCTTTAGTCTAGGAAATCCTTCTTTTCCAGTCAGGATGGTTAATTCATGGATTTAGCTTTTCCTCTTCTTCCTAATCATTCTCCAGCAGTGGTGGAATGCACTGCTCACTTCAGGGAACCTGGAGAGGTTCCAGGGTGGGTTGTAGGTGACGTCCTGGTGTTCTCCATGTGTCCAGTGTCCAGAAAGGTGGGAATTCCAGGGATCCTCTTCACTGCTCCAGGGCTTTTTGTTCTGCAGGTGGTTTGAAAATGAGGTAGAATGGAGATGCAGCAAAATATTGGCTGCAGAGGTTGTCAGATGTGAGAGAATCCAGAGGATTCTGAGGCACTGGAACAGATGTGAAATAGGGGAATATAGAGGAATTCTGTGCTTGGGAATATTCTTCAGGTAGGCTGCATTGGGTAAAGGAACTGGGAATTGAGGGAGAATGGGCTCAGGAGTCTGAGCTGGTGAAACTGGGTCTGATCAGGTGGAAAAATTCCAGTCAGGAACTGGAAGTGAAATTCAAGCCCATTAAAACTGCTGGGTTTTCTGGGGTTTGTGGGAAAAAAAAAAAAAAAGAAAAAAAAAAAGAAAAGTGTTTTACTGGGGGAGGGAGGAAATGTTCTGTCATCTCAGGGGGTTAAAAATAACACCGAATTTTCAGTTTCAAACAGTTTCAGTTAATTAAAGTCAACTTGCACTGAATAAAAGAAAACAAGAAAGAGGCAGCTCATCTGCAGAGGTGAAACCTTTCATTGCTGGCCTAATTCAAAATGACTCATTTTTCTTTTATTCTTTTTTATTTTTCCTTTTTTTTTTTTTCCTTTTTCACTCAAATATTGGGAAAGTTTTCTGTTTGACACACGATTTCTTTCCAGCAATTCCCTTTGACCCTGAGAGCTCCCCCACATCCCAAATCCATCCTTTCCTCAGTCTGGGCTGTTCAGGGAAGTGATGAATCACTAACAAATGTGTTTTCCCCCCACTCAAAGGCAGAGGGAGGAATGAAGAGCAGATTTTACTTTTTATTTTACTTGCAAGGCAGAGACATCCCTGCTGTTCCAACAAGACTTGTCAGGCCTGTCTGGGGCTCTCCCAAAATCCACACCATCCCCAGTGTTGGGGAAGCCTGTCTGACCTCGACCCTTCTCAGCTTCACTTGGGATGAATAATCCAGGCCCAAAAACTGGAATTTTGTGGGGGAAAAAGAGATCTTTCTCTGGATTCTGCTGCATCAGAAACTCTGGGAAATTCTCTGGGTTAGTGAGGAAATGGGGAGAAAGGAAAATTGGTTTGAGCTGGTGGTGGGTGGGATGCTCTTATGCAGCCTTGGGAGCAGAAATTACAGGAATTGGCACAAGCCAGGCTTTGGATAGGACGTTTTCCAGGGAGAGAAAGAGGATTTTGAACCCTGGAGAGGAAAAAGGGATGGAGATGTGTACACCCAGCAATGGGATTTGTGTCCTCCTTGGGAGCGTGTCCTCCTTGGGATCTCATCCTCACTGGAAGGTGCTGGAAGCTTCTCCAGCCCCACCCATGCTCATCCTCATCCAAATTTCCACTTTTGGAGCCTCCTCAGCCCAGGATTTGGCCCAGGGAGCTCCAAAGGGCTCAGCCCCTCCCAGAACCTGGCAAAGTGATGCCTGCAGCACCATTTTTAGGGTTTGGCAACTTCTCTGCACATCAATAAAACCTCATTTGATGTTTATTTGCCCAAAGCCTCCTGAGCTCTGGTTCCAGCATTATGGGCTCCACCTGAGCTGGTGAAAGGAGTTTACATGGCGAAATCTTTAGGTGAAATCTTTAGGTTAAATCTGTAGGAGATCATTAGGTTAATCTTTAGGAGAAATCTTTAGCAGCTCCCGGCTTGGAGTAGCTTGAAGGGAATTTTGAAGTCTCCCAGGCACCCAAGATAATTTTAGTGTCAAAATCCCGGTGCTGGAGGAGAGGTGGGAGGTGAGGAGCTCTGTCAAAGGAGCTCAGAGCAGCATTTGGGAGTCGAGTCAAGGTTGAAACCGCAACAATTCCGTCGTTTGTACAGAAACCTGGCAGCCGCTGGCGTGGAATGAATCACAAATGTGCACATGTTTTGCCTGGGGTGAAAATCTGAGCGCTTTTTTTGGCGGTGAAGTGGCAGCTTGTTAGGCTGGGAAACACTCCTTTTTATTTTATTTATTTTTTTCTATTCTCGGGAGCTGTGTTGAAGGGAGCAGGAGGGGAAGGTCAGGGCTGCTGCTCCTGCCCTGCTCTGCCCCAGGCTGGGCTGGGATGAGGCTCTGGTGTTTCCTCCTCTCATTCCTGCACATCCCCCGGGGAAAATGACACCCGGGAGCCAAATAAACCTCCAGACACTGACCCAGGTGCAGGATTTTAATGGCAGGTCAGATCTGAGCGCTGACCCTCGGAACAGCAGCTCCTGGATCCCTGGGTGCTTCTCTTCTCTGCAGGCAAAACTTCCCCGCTGATGAAGTTCCCTGGTGCTCGTTTGGGGTGGGAATTGGTCACACCCCGGCGACAGGAGCCGGGGAGGCACTTGGAGGGGCAAAGCTCAGCTCAGGCAGCTCCAGCTGCCCCGAGGGCTCTGTCTGTCCCTGTCCCTCAGCTCAGGGCCTTGCTGCTCTCCAGGGGATGTCACTGTCCCCAAAGNGAAGGGGGAAGGAAGGGGGAAGGAAAGATGTCCCTGAGGCCAGATGGGTTCAGCCAGAGGTGCCATGGGGACAGTCCTGGATCAACCCCGCACTCCCAAGGTGATCTGCCTTTCCCAGCCAGCAGCTGGCACCTGGAGGTTCCCCCATGAGGTGTCCCTGGTGCCATCCCTGCAGGACAGGCAGCATGCCCAGGAGCCCAGACACGCTGGGCACTGGCTCTGTGCCCGCTGGCACAGCACAGCAGGACATCCCTGCCAGCCTCACACGTGTCCCCTGCATGTCCCCTCAAGCTCTTTTCCCTGACTGTGCACCCTGGGTGCGCACAGCTTTGTCACCTTTGCTCTTGGGAGCACTGATGACTCCCCGGGGATGCTTTCCAGGTTTTCTCAGCAGGCTGGCAGCAAACACAAGTTTAAATGCGCAGGCAGCTGCCATCCTGCCCCCTGAGGGGTTTCTGGATCTCCCACCACAAACTCCGGAGTGCTGCTTTTGTTAAATCCCCTCCATTCACTTCTCTGAGCTCTTACCTCTCCTAAACCCGTGGATCTGAGTCAAAGCAGAGCTGAGTGTGAATTTGGCAGCCCTGGGCACAGAGTGTGAGATGGGGCTGGAAGCACCCGGCCGAGGGCACAGGAAATTCCAGGTGGGATTTTTGCCCATCTCCTCCATGTCCTGCCGGGATGTGATAACTCAGTGTTTCCTCAGCCGCAGGACCTGAGCCAGACCTTCCCAGTGCATTCCCTGATTTCTGCCCGGGTGAAGTCATCGGCTCTTATCAAGCCTGGAAAATGGAGCTGTCTGGCTCCCTCCCCTGCCCCCGGGCAGTTTGTCTCTCCTGGGCCACTGCGGGGAGGTTGATAAAACATGTTTGTCATGGATGCACTGAGAGAGAGGGCTGGGATTGCCAGGGCTGCACGGCAGCAGCAGAGCAGGCAGAGTTCTGAGCACAG
This sequence comes from Grantiella picta, assembly GCA_013397955.1. Classification (NCBI taxonomy): domain Eukaryota; kingdom Metazoa; phylum Chordata; class Aves; order Passeriformes; family Meliphagidae; genus Grantiella; species Grantiella picta. Next base: position 98,032 of record VZRM01001812.1, on the reverse strand, counting down.
AACTCTGTGGAAGGAGTTTACGACTCCCCAAAACATCGGGAAAGCTCCAGAGGAAGAGGAGGAAAGCTCTGCGGATCTCTTGCAGGAATATCCTCCAGTGCTTCCCAGGACAGGAGGGACTTGAGGTCCAGTTCCTGCTGAGGGCTGGGAACACAAATGCTGCCTTTAGATCAGCAAATCCCTGTTCTGCAGGGAGCTGAGAGCAAACAGCAGGAAAAACTCATCCTATTCCTATTCCTATTCCTATTCCTATTCCTATTCCTATTCCTATTCCTATTCCTATTCCTATTCCTATTCCTATTCCTATTCCTATTCCTATTCCCATTCCCTCTCCTCTCCTCTCCTCTCCTCTCCTGCTGTTGGAGCCAGGGCTGGGCTGGAGGGAGCTCCTTGTGCTCCTGACCTTGAAGGCTTTGAAATCCAGAGAATTCCTGGGGTTTTGGGGCTGTTTGCATACCAACATTTGTGTGCTCTCCAGGATGAGAGAACCGAGCCTCAGGCTGTGCCAGGGGACGTTCAGGTTGGACAGCAGGAGGAATTTCTTCATGGAAAACATTGTTAAACTTTGGCAGGAGCTGCCCAGGGAGGTTTGGCGCTCCTATCCCTGGAGGTGTCCAAGGGAGGTGGCACTCAGTGCTCTGGTGATTAGGTTAAGATTTGGCACATCTTGGACTTGTTGATCCTGGAGGTCTTGTCCAACCTCAACAACTCTGTGAATCAGTGATCCGAATGAGAGAATGACAAAAATCAGGGCTACAAACCCTGGCTGTGCCGTGTTCTGCCCGGCCTGGAGGTGTCCATCCCACCCAGAGCAGGTTTGTGGGATCATCCCTTTGTGGGATCATCCCTTCATGGCTTCGGTGTTTATTTATGTTTGTCTTCCAAGCCTATAAAACAAAACCACAGAGAGGGAGGCTCTTGGAGAGCTGCTGCTGGAAACAATCCCCTGGAGTGGGAGAGACTGGAGAATTTGCTGTTAATTTACTCTGACAATGGAGCAATAAAGAGAAGTTTATTTACGAGCGACAGCGAGGGCCAATGTTTATGGCACTTGTCCCCACTCAGTGTCACACAAGTTTTATTGGCATGTTTTTAGTTGTTTTTAACTGAATCCCGCAGAATCCCCTGGATAGGCCTTGTAGACCAATTCCAATGCTGATTCCCTGTAATTCAGTAATTAATTTAATTGCTGCGAGGCCAACTTGAACAGGTTGAGGAGTGGTTCTGTGGGGATTTAAATGAAAGCCATGTAAAAATGCCCCTCCAGCTAAAGCTTTTAAGCCCTGAATGTAGATAAAACATCATTTCCAAGGTGTTTGGCTTGAGTTAAGTGAAGGTTTGAACTCAGCCCAGGAGCATTTGCTGTCAGAGGTGCAGGAGGGGACAGGACAGGAATGCACAGAGCAGAGGAAGGAGGATCTGGAGAGGAAATGTGGAGACCAGGGGATGGAAAATGCACCAAGGTGTGAGTGTGGGCTGTGGGGTGAGGGCTGGGCAAGGCTGGGCTGACACCAGAGGAGCACCAGGAGCTCGGGGTGGGGTTAACTCTCTGGGTGCTCAGGGAGGAGGTGGCTGAGGAGCTCTGAGGGCTCTGTGGGGTCGGGTGAGATGACCTTTAAATGTCCCTTCCAAGCCAAACTGCGTGTTATGATTCGATGATCTCTCAGCACACCTTGGGAAGGTTAGAAACGGCTTCTTTTTTGGTTTCCTATTTAAAAAACCCCAAACCCAACCCGAGTGAGGCCATCAAACCCTGCAGAGCAGCTGGCCCTGGTGATCCTCCTTCAGAAGGGACTCTCCTTTCTCACCTGCCAGGATACTGATTTGCTCCACATTCCAAACCCTTCCCACGTCCCCACGAGGTCAGGAAACAATCTCTCGGCTGTGTTCTCTCCCCCTCAATTAACGGGATGAGATTTTTATGCTGTCTCATGGCCCTGAGGAGGATAAAGCTGAAGGCTGAGCTGCCCCTTCCCCACTCCTGTGACCACCCTATCACAGGACAGGGACCAAACTCCCTGGCAGCTCCCAAACTCTTCCCTTCTCCCAAAGCTCTCTTCTTTCCCTTCCCCTTGCCCTACTTTTTCCTGCAGCCAGCGTATCCTCATTCGGGGTCATCCTCCCTTCCAGCAGCCCTTCCTCCTGGCCAGGCTTTGTCCCCAAAAGCCCCATGGCCACCCCGCTGAGCCCCCCGTGCTGGGCACAGCTGCAGCTCCGGGTAATGAGCTCCAGGAGAACCTGTGCTCCCGTTTTTCCTGTCTGAACAATGCGCTCAGCCGAGCTCTTTCTTCCGAGAAGGTTTCGCTCCCCTGGAATTTTCTGTGCTCTCCGTGGGTGGCTGGCTGCATTCACTCTTCCATAATAGCTCCAGCATCCTCCGTGGGAAATGTCCTTGTTCCTTTTCTTCCTGCCTTGGCTCTGTCCCCTCGGACTGGCAGCCACAGGGTCAATCCCAAATTATCGCTGCTCTCCGGAGCAGGGAGGAGAAGGTTGAAATCCTGTTGCATAAGCAGCCCTGGGAGCAGCTTAGAGCTCACCTCGGGTGGCTCCTGGAGATGCCCTTAGGAGGGAATGGTTGGATGGGGAGGGAAGTGGAACAGGAGGAAATGAGTGTGGCACTGGGGGTGACATGGGTGGCTGCTGTGGGCATGGTCAGCATCATGAGAAATTCTAGGATGCAAGGAACAGCAGGAATTGCTGCCAGAGGTTGATGTCCTGCAAATAACTTGGACCTTGACCTTGTCCATCCAACGTGCAGAGCCATCAGGCAATTCCAAAGCGGGTGGAATCACCATTTTTGCTGCCCTGGCTCCAGAGGGAGTCAGGCATGAGCTGCAACATCTCTCCAGAGGCAAAGGGTCTGGGCTGCGGGGTGTCAGGGGAAGTGCAGCACACCAGGCTGTTGGGAGGGCTGTCCTGGTCTGTGATGGTGTCACTGGGGTGAGGTGCCAGGAAAGCCAAAGCGAGCCCTGCTTTTCCACTTTTCCATCACTTAATGCACGGAGCCTTCCTGATTAAATTCCAGCTGTGATGTCCGAGCCTCTCTGAAGTGATCCTGAGCAGATTTCTGGCAGGACATTTCCATCAGGCCCCAAGGAGCTGGGGGAGGAAAGGGCCATGAGGTCATATGCTCCATTCCCCACCAGGGCTGTCCCCTGGCCTTGTCCCCAGGGCTTGGCCAGCCCTGTTAGTTCAGGTTTCAAGCAGTGCCACATCCAGGGGAAGTGACTCAGCCTGGCAGACCCTGTGATGAGCTCTGCAAGGCCCCAGTTTTGGGTTGTTTAATACAATTTTCCCTCATTTGGGGAGAACATAAAGCTTGGTGTAAGTTTCACACATCCAAATGGGCCAGAGGAGAGCATGGGTGGTCACTTTTCTGTGTCTGCAGCTGGGGACACCTTGGGATGGGATGGGATGGGATGGGATGGGATGGGATGGGATGGGATGGGATGGGATGGGATGGGAGAGTCACTATTGAAACCCATCTGATTGCTGAGAGCACTAATGGCCTTAATGACCATGACCAACCTCACCTGGAACACCCACCTCACCCCACCATCCCCGTTTAAGCTCAGCCCTGGGCTAAGCTGAGCTCTCCTAAGCTGTGGTGGAGAGTCTTGGTCCCTGGCTGTGCCTCCTGGATGTCCCTTTCTGCATGGAATTTACCTCCTGGTGGAATTCCTTGGGATTTTGCTCCCTGTCCTGTCTCCTGGGTGGATTCTCTACCTGCTCCAAGCCTGGTTTGCACCCCTGATTCTGCCTGGGCTTCCCTTTAGAGAAGGGTCCATGAGAGATCTGGACCTGATTCCTGCCTGGGCTGTTCCCCTGTGGAATCTGTGTCTGTCCTGGGGTCCCCCAGCTCCTGCAGCACCTTCTCCCCCCCCAGTTTCCCTCCCCCACTGTCCCTTCACAAGTCTCCCTGGCACTAGCATGCATGGGAAGATTCCTGCACTGCTTTTAGGAGCAAGTTGGATTTGGCAGCTGCTGTGGAACTCCAGGAATCTCCTTTCCAGCACAGAAATGGCCATTCTGGAGGCGTTGGGCCAGAGGTTGAATGGTAAAGGTTTTGGTTTGGGATGCTGAATGGGGTGGACAAGGGAAAGGCCAAGGCAAACCCAGCTGGGCTCTGAGCCCTGTTTTGGGGTCCAGGATGGAGGTAGGAGGGTGCTGGGGGTGCAGGGATGCTCAGCAGGGTTAGAAAAAGTCATTATGAGCCGAGCTGCTCCCTGCTGACCACTGGAAGGAGATGGAAAGCCTGGCTGTGGAGTGAGTCCTGTGGGGATAAAGCAACTTAGCAGGAAAGCTGAAAATTCCCAAGAAAGTGGGATTTTTGTAAAGGAAGCAGATAATTCCTGCAACAGACGTACAGTCTGGCCTGTTCCTGCCTCTGGCTGCTGCAGCAACTGCACTCGGCAGCCTCAGCATCCCTGCCTGGGATTAATGTGCTCCCGTGAAGGCTGTGACCCTGCTCTCTGAGCTGCTGACTCAGCCCCTGCAGCTGGGAATCTCTTCCCAGGTAATCCATGTCCTTGGGAAGCAGCCTGGCTGCTCCCAGAGTTCAAGGCAAAGAGAGAACAAACCTGCTTGGAGACGTAAAGCAAACCTGTGATGTTCTTGTAAGAACCACAAATGCAGCAGTGCCAGGAGGGAGAGGTGGCCCTTGGTTAATCCTGTGGGGAAGCTGCAAGGAGAAGCTTTGGTGTAAATCCAGTGTCATGAACAACCTCACTGTGCAGCAGCTTCTGCCCTAAAATTGTGGGGCAAAGAGCTGCAGATAGTGCAGGAATCTGCTCTTGGAATCCTGTTACAGTTGGGCTGGGAGGGACTTTAAAAACCATTCCATTCCACCTTGGTCAGGGGCACCTTCCACTATCCCAGGCTGGGATTCCACCCCAGCCTGGCCTTGGACACTTGCAGGGATCCAGGGGCAGCCACGGCTTCTCTGGGCAACTGTGCCAGTGTTTTACCAGTAAAATTCATATCTCTAAATCGATCTTTTAGTTGAAAACCATTCCCTCTTTGTTCTCTGCCATCAGAGCCTAAACAGGGAGTGCTCAGGTCGTGCCCTGCCCAGGGAGCATTCCGTGTGTGATTTCGAGAGCTGTTCCAGCTGCAGCAGCTGTGGGAAGGATGATCCCTGACAGGATCCACTGAATCCTCATTGCCTGTGATCTCCAGCAAAGCTGGACCCTGGCAGGGACTGGAGATGGAATTGTGAAGGTCCTGGCACATCCACTGATGGGAGGAAATCACCTCCCAGAAAAGCTTGGGACTGAGAAGCACAAACATTCCTGATATTTTTCTCTCTGTCAGCTGTGTTTGGTCTGGGATTGATTCCCATGCTGTGCTGATATACCCTGCTGGCTCTGCCTTTGGAGCTTTTCAGCTGCTCAGGACTCCCAGGGGCTCAACCCCTCTGGCTTGGTCCCAGTTTTTTGGTGTTCCTGCTGCCAAAGGCTGTTGCATCTTCATTTTGAGAAAGGAGTAGTCAAATAGAAAATCCAAATCTATTTGCACTTCAACCATCCTTGTTTCTTTGAGCTCTTGTCCCTTCCACAAGCACGGCACCTGTCAGTTCCGGCCTTGTGGATTCCCTTAATCTTATCAAAATAAACGGGTGCAAAAGGAATCCTTTTGCCATTGAGCACAAGAAATCGCTAGTAATATTAATGACTTATGAGAAGTAATTTGTATAACCACTCCTATCCTGGGGAATGTAATGAATATTCATGAATTTTACCTGTAACACTGTGCCTTTGGAGGTACTGAGGTGTGTGTGTTTGGTGGAAACAATTCCCACACACCCGGTGCACCGAATAAAGCAAATACCCACTTCTCTGACTTGGTCTCTGAAGTGTCTCCAGGCTCGATTGGGGCGAATCAATTTTGCAGAGTTGAGGGTTGCCTGGAAATTTGTGGGGAGCTGGGGAAATCCTAGATGAAACCCCAACTCCCCACAAACAGCCACCTCTCCTGCAGGACCCTATTCCCTCCCCTCCTTCCCATCCCAGGGCTCTTTCCCATGCAAGATCTCCCAAGGAGATGATGTCAGGAGTGTCTGCAGTGGATCAAAGCAGCTTTCTGCTCGATTGATTTGTTATTTTCCCTCTCCGGGGTGTGGATATCTCCTGGCAGGTTACAGCACGCCCGGGGCTATTTGTCTGCCCTCAAATAAATCTCACACCTCATCCACAGCGGGAATTACAGAGCAAGCAGGGGCTGGATGCTTCCCAAGCCATGGCAGATGCTCGTGCAGATGGTGTTGGCAAAATTCCTGCTGACAAATCGGCGAGTGGGATTGTCCAGACCCTCCCAGGAAAGGGGTTGTGGGGTCTGGAGTGACCCTGCAAGGGTGTTGATCTGAGTCTGTCCCTTGTCCCCACTCCTGGCAGGGTTGGTGTCACACTGGAGGGACCTGGTTTGAGATGCCTGGGTAGAGCCAGAGGTCTGCAAGTCTTTTTGCTGATGGAGAGGAGCAAGAAACCGTGAGGTTTTAAACACATTTTCCCACAGGTATTCCTGCAGTTGAAAGAGTCTTTAGTTAAAGGATGAACTTGGAAAGTCTGAGTTCGCCAAGGGAGTGAAAACTCCTCGCGGGACTGAGGTGATTTTGCTGCCAAACAGCTCAGGGCAGAGGATCTCAGCCTGTTCAAACCATCTTGAGTGTTCACAGCACGCTCTGAGAGAGGATCCTTCCCGTTCTGGGCATTCCCACTGGAATTCCTGACCTTGGAATAGGGCTGGATCCCCCCTTGGGCACAGAGAGCTGTCCCCATGCTCTGCTCAGGACACGCTGAGGGACACAGCCTTCTTCCCACTGCTGGGTCCAATTCTTTATTCACAACATCAGCAAGGAAGTTTGGGACAGGATGAGCAGGATTCCTGTACCCAGCTGCTCCAGCGCTTGCGTTTTGGGATATTTGTGTCCCAGGCTCTGCTTTACAGCCCTGAGCATCCCAAATCTCTGCTTGTAAAATCTCTGCAGGGAGTGGAATGGCCATTCCTGCCTTTGGGACATTGGCCCTGAAACTCACATTCTGCTTCCAAAATCTCACCTGGCTGTAGGTGAAGCTGTCTGAATGGTTTTTGTGCCCTGAGCCTACTGAATTTGGGTACTGAATTTTAATCTGAATTTTAATTTTCCCAAATTTACTCTCTTCTTCCTGGGGGTTTTGTCTGTTGTCCAATTTCTCGTTTTTTTTTCTCTTGTCGGAGAATGCACAGAGCCCTGTAGTGGAGGCTTCTCAGCCTACTGAGCATCTCTCTCTTCTCCCCCAATGCAGATGAGGTGAACCTGCTGGACAAAGTCACTCACTATGCCCAGGACCTCAGCAACGTTTCCTTTGGCTACGACCACAGAAATTGCAGGATCCTGGAGATCGGGCAGTATGCCACCCTCAACATCGCCACCAGGGAGGCCTTTGGGGACAGGTAACCTCCCTTCACGGGGTGGGGATGGGGTGGTGGTGCTCAAAAACCATCTCAGGTGTGCCTGTTGGCTTGAGGAGTTCCCTGGAGAGCCCATGCCATGATGGCATGGAGATAAATCAGCCACTCTGCTCTGAGCTCGGGGCTTTTTCATTTTTTACGTCTTGCAGCAGTTTGCCTGTGGATCCCTGGAAGTGTCCAAGGCTGGGTTGGATGGGCTTGGAGCAACCTGGGCTAGTAGAAGGTGTCCCTGCTTCCTTGAAGGTTTCTTCCAACCCAAACCAGTCTGGGATTCTTGGATCATTCTCGGTTGGGTGCAGGAAGGACACCTTGGCATGTCTCCATCACCCTGTGCTGAGCTCGTGTGGGCACTGCTCATTTTAGCCTGGCTGCTTCTCTCTGAACCTCCCAGCTGGAATGATTGTTTGCTCTCATTTCTCTTCATTTTTCATTCTCGCTGCGCTCATTTTTGCCATTACTTGATTTTTTTTTATTAATCCTAAGAGCTCAGTTCACTGTGCCACGCGGTGTCACATGTCCCCTCTTCCTGCCAGGTTTGCAGACGAGCTGAGTGTGCTGCTGAAGCTCAGGTACTCGCTGAAGGAGGACACCAGCCTGGTGACCATCCTCAGCCACCGCAGCCACCTGCTCTTCCAGATCAGGATCAACCCCCACGCCCTGGTCTTTGTCACCACGAGGAGGAGACACTACGAGTAAGTCCCAGCCCAGGTGCTGCTTTCCTGCCTTTCCTTTTCTGTTCCCAAGGTGAGGGTTAGGGTTTCCCACTCCGGTGGGCTTTGGGCACCAAAGGAAGGTGATGTGCCTCAGGCCTGGTGGAGGTTGTCACTGCTAAATCCATTCTGCCAAAATGATGCCGGTCTGGAAAACAAAGCAAAGAGCAAAAAGGGATAAATCAAGATACAAATATCAGTAATTTATCATAACCTCAAGTGCTTGTGGACATCCGCAAATCCATGGAAGTGATGGTGTTTCCTTGGAGCAATTCTAGGATTATTCCCTGTGCCTGCACTAAGGACGGATCCTGGGAGCTGCTAAGGGGTAAAACCTGCAGCAGGTGTGGGGTGCAGTTCCATGGTGCTCCTCTCTCCTTCCCCTCAGGTTCCCAGTGTCCTCCCTGGGCGATGGGCGCTGGCACCAGGTGGCTCTTGGCATCTCCCTGGAGAGGCTGGAATTGCACGTGGACTGTCGGCTGGTGGACAGAGTGAGCTGGTCCAACTATTTTGGGATGGGAGTGAACACCGAGGGGCTGGTCGTCATCGGGGGCCTCATCGAGTCCTTCGAGATCCCCTTCAAGGTGAGAGCTGGGCAGGCTCTGCTCTACCTGCAGCAATGAGGGTGCAAGCTCCCTCTGAAGGAATCCATTTTCATCTCCTCTTCTCAAAACGTTGATTTTCATGCTTGGGCAGGATAAACTTTGCAAAGGCTTGGAATTGGGCAGAGAGCTTGGGTTTGGGTCAGGGCAGCACAAGTGGCAGCAGTCAGGTTACCTGTCGGTTTGACTTCCTCTCATCCTTCAGTGCTGGCCATGCCTTGGACCTTGTGGAGAAGTCTCTGTGCGGTCAGCATGGAAAGATCTGGCTGGGGAATGTGTCCAGTGACTTCAAATTGACAGGGGACAGCGTTAGATGGGATTTTGGGAGTAAATCCTGCCTGTGAGGGTGGGCAGGCCCTGGCACAGATTCCCAGAGAAGCTGTGCTGCCCCTGGATCCCTGGCAGTGTCCAAGGCCAGGCTGGACAGGGCTTGGAGCAACCTCGGACAGTGGAAGGTGTCTCTGCCCATGGCAGAGGGTGAAAGATGAATTTTAAGCTCCCTTCCAACCCAAGCCATGCCAGGATTCCACGGAAAGGACTCCTTGGAACAACATTGATCCAAAACCTACCAAGCTGCAGCAGAGCCATGTTCACAACCTGCTTCTGCAAACTGTTTCTGAAGGGGGAAAATAAACCCAGCAAATTCAAAAGAACAACACCCAAGTTGTTTTCATTAGGATCAGGAAGTCAGTGCAGGGTGAATTCCCAGCCGTGCCCACTCCCTGTGCTGTTCACACTGCACAGCCAGAAATCCTTCCTGGTGAGGAGAAACCACAAGTGCTGGGGAGGAGATTTCATGCTCTCCAGCCTGGACAGCATCCTCTGGCCTGAAAATCCAAGCCCAGTCCAGGATAAACCCAGAGCACTGCAGAGTGGGCAAAGGGCTGCTGGCCCTGCTGCCCTGCAGATCTGCTTTTGGGAGCTCTCCCCACTTGCTGGTGCAGACAGACTGAGTGCTCCAGCTGCTGGGCTCATTAACAGCCCCAACAGCTCCTTAATTAACCTTTCTGAGCCTCACAACCTCAGAGAAAAGCATGGAAACCCTGGCTGCTAACAGTTCACAGTGCAGAGCAGCCCTGTGCCCTGCAGCTCTTGAAGCTGGAGAGGAAATGTTCATTGACCAAACCAAGCTGGAAAGAAATCCCTTTGAGAAGCTGGAAACAACCTCCCCTGCAGCGCTCCCAGACTTTTCCCTCTCCTCTGGAGGAAGCAGGGGATAAACTCTGGTTTCTGTGTCTCCCCCAGGGTGCTCTCCAACAGCTGACCTTCGTGATGGGAGACCCAGCAGCTGCTGCCGAGCAGTGCCACAGCTACAACTCCAGCTGCCCAGGCTCCTCCAGCCTCACCAGGTCCCCGTGGGAGCTCCAAACAGCCTGGCCAGAGGTGTGGCTGGGGACAGCTGGCAAATTTAGGGACTGCTGGGCCAAGCTTTTCCTTGGTGTCCCACGATTCCAGTGAAAAGCCCAACCCGGGGTGTTAATGCAGCCTGGAAGCGCTGGGATCTCTGGTTTAGGGTGGGATGGTTCTTCTGCCATCCCTTCTAGTCACAGATGGGTTTGGTGCCAAGGAGGGGGAGTTAAAGGGAGAGTTTGTGATCCAAGGAAAGCCCGAGGGTGGGTATGACTGGATGTGCTGTGTGTGGCACAGGAAAGGTTTGGGTAATGCTGCAGCTGGAGCTTTTGGGAGGAGGTGAAAGCTGTCCTCAGGAATTCCACTCTGGAATTCTTGCCCATTCCCAGCAGCATCACAGCCTTTGGTGCATCATCCTTGCAAGGGGTTGTCCCCCTGTTCTGCCAGCATTGGAAAATGGAAATTTGGGCAATTTTGCTTTTATTGCAGCTTTCAACAAATTTTCAAGAAATTTATCCGTGTCCAAAAGCCCAGATCACATCATAAATCCCGCAAAACATGAAGCACCCAGGCTTTCCTTAGGAGCTGGAGTTGGCTCAGGAAGATACCTCATGTTTTAGGCCAGGTGTCTTCATAGGAAGTGCTTCATAGGAACCTGGAAAAAGCTGGAGAGAGGCAAGTGCTGGATGTCAGCGCTTGGCATGAGTCTCCCGTGTGTTACACCCATTTCTGGGGCTCGGGTGAGGAGCTGGGACAGCTGCTGGGAAAGGGCAGTGCCAAGGGAGGGAACTGGAGCTGGGGTGGGGCATCTGTCCCATCTGGCTCCTGCCTTTGGGATGCTGGAGGTCCAGGCAGGGGACAGGGAGGGGTGACACCTGGGACACCCCTGAGACAGCTGCTGCCCTCCCAGTGGGGCTGCTTTATTTGGTGGTGGTTATTTGAAGAGGAGGATTTTTGGGAAAGCCCTGATTGTGAGGGGTTGAGAGGGAGTTTTTCTAGGGAGCGTGGAGAAGGCTGAGTGGAATCCAGGGCTGCTCACACTGGTTCCCTCCTGCTCTGAGTGACACAGGAGTGTCCAGTGTCACCCTGGTCATCCCAAAATGACACCTGTATTATCCTGACCTTTGGAGGCCTGGAGCTCTTCCCTGAATGGTTCCAGTGGCTTTTCCATGCAGGACAAAGTTTCTCTTTAAGCACCAGTAAATTGCCTGCAGGTGGGATCCCCCGGGATAATCCTGCCCCACATCCCCCAGTTCCCATCCCTTGCTGACCCCTCCTCAGGACTGAGGAGCTTCCAAATCCAAAAAAACCTGCAAAACCACCCAAACTCTTGAGAGTTTCGATCAGAAGCCATTCCCCCATGTTGCTGTGAAGGATTGGCTCCCAGTGTGCATTCCCTGGATGCTTCCCGTGCCGCAGGATGCAGTTCCTCAGTCCTGGAGCCAGCAATAAGCACAGGCTGAAGGCAGTGCTGGTCCTTGCGCAGTGATGCTGTCCCTCTTTTCTCTCTCCAACCCTCCAGGTGCCAAAGGAAACCATTGAAATCCAGGATTCATCTGCTCAGGTAGGACTCCTGCGTCATCCTTCCTTGTGTCCCTCTGCTGTCACCCCCAGGGTACCTCCTGGGGACACGAGTGGCTCTAAGGAGCAATAAGGCAAAGCCAAAATACCCAGACAATTGTTATAATACCCACTAATTCTTATTTTATTGGCAGTTAGTTGTTTTTTTCTTTATTGCAACCTCTCTCTTTCATGGTTTGAAGGACTCCTTGCCATGTCCCCGACCTGGTGGAGGTCACAGTGAGTGTCCAGTGACCTTCCTGAGTGCTTGCAGGGAGCCAGGAGGGTGGTGGTGGAGCAGGCAATGAGGTGGATCAGGCCACTGAGGATTTGTGGGTCTGCCTGGGAGCTGAGCCAAGCTGGATTAGCCTGGGGGGAAAAGTGAGGGTGAGGTCAGCAGGGTTGGCAGGATTTGGGATAAAGCTGGAGGCTGGGTGAGCACTGCTCCTGCCCTCGTGTGGGATGTGAGTCCCACCTGGGTTCTTCCACCTGGGATGTCCCTGCTGTCCCTGGGGAGGTGGGAAGGGCTGGAGCTCTCTGTGGGGGAACGTGGTTGTGATTTTGGGGCCCTCCTGGGATCTGGTGCTGGCAGAGGGCTGGCTGCTCCCCAGTCTCACCGGTGCTCCTGGTGCTGAGCTCCGTGCTGGAGCTTGGAGAGTGTCCCCAGCTCTTGTGCACGTGCTGGGGGCATGAGGGAGTGCTCCGAGGGAGGCTGGCTTTATCTCCCTGCTTTATTTGGGATTTTTAGCCAAGGTTTGTGGCTCACGCTCCTGCAAACACATCCTGAGGGGCAAATATGCCAGCAAATTGGGATTTTTGTGTGTGTGTGACTGAGCAGTTAGAGTTCTTCATTCCCCTAACCCTCCTGGTTGCTTTTAACCCTTTGGGGACAATCTCTTTCCTTCCACCCAACATTCACTGCCTTGCTACACCTTGATAATTCCGAACTGGAATTGGCCAAGGGGCCTTTGGCAGCTGGGTTTGTCCCTCCTGCTCAGGGGTGAAGGTGCTCCAGCTTTGCTGATGGGTGGGTCTGTAGTGAATTGAGGAGGCAAAATCCCTTTGCCTGGGCACTTACAAAAGGTGGGCTCTGCCATCCTGCTGGATCCTGTTTGGGATGTGATTCCCCCCATCCCTTGCTCGTTTCCCAGCTGGTTCTCCTGGCACCTGGTGAGATGTTGCCATAACGAGGAAAGTGGTGAAATTCACAGGTCTGCAGGGGAAAACGAATAATATTCTGGATTTGGGACAAATTTATTTTCCAAGCCCTTAATAAGGAGCAGAGACGCCGCATAATCTTTGGCATTAGGATTTATTAAGAATGAAAAAGGTGCTGCAGTTTGGGTGTAATGAGGAGCAGCCCAGCTCTGCTGCAGGGAGTGACCACAGCTCTACTTGGTACTTCTGCTCTCCCTGCCTTTGTTCATTCAGAGCAAAATTGGTACAATGGTGAAACCCTTAATTGTTAATTAGAGCTAAATAATTATGGAGGCTCAGGGTGATGCAGAGGAAGGTGTAATGGGAGGAAGGCAATAGATGAATTACTGGCAGCCTCAGTGATACCTGAATTGCAGCCTGCTCCTTTTGGGATTTTTTTTTTTTTTTTGAGGGATAAATTGTCATTTCTGAGCAATCTTTGGGACGTGGATGGTGTTGAACAACTTCTCCTGCCTTTTGTTTTCTCTTTGACTGCCTGTCCTAAACATAAACAAGAGGGCTGGCTGAGCTGATTCCTAAACTGGTGGCTTTTCCAAGGCTACCCAACCTGGAATCCGAAAGCCATTCCACAAACAGTCAAAGCTTAAATTCCTCAGATTTCCAGAGAGTTAAAACTTCACAGGTTTAATTATCTGGGCCGTAAAAGTTTGGAGATTTCCTCTTGAATTAAAAATGCTGTGAAAGCTCTGTGGAAATGCTCGGTTCAGTCGTGACATCTCTGTTCTTTCACGTTTGGGTTTGTCAGTGAGCACACCTGGTGTGGGAATCCCTCCTTCAGGCTCACTCGATCCTAAAATTCCACCTTTCCCGTAAAACCAGAGCAGCCTGGAGCCTGTGTAAATCAGGCCATGCACACACTCCTGGTGCTGGGCTTTAAAATACCCAACCCAACTGTCCCAGGCTGCTCCGAGCTCTGCCCAGCCTGGCTTGGACACTGCCAGGGATCCAGGGGCAGCCACAGCTTCTCTGGGAATTCCATCCCAGCCCCTCAGCACCTCCACAGGCAAGAACTTCTTCCCAATATCCCAACTAAATCTCTTCCAGTTTAAAATTGCTCTTCCTTGTCCTATCACTCCAGGTCCCTCTGCTGAGCACCAGACAGGATTTCTCCCCTGCTGCTGGACACAACCCATGGCATTTCCTGGCAGTTATTCCTTCTTTAAATCAGTCCAACCTTGATTTTCAATTTTTTTTTTTCCCTGTGATGTGGCCTCCTCTAGGAGCTTGATGCTAGAATGTGCTGGAAAAAATCCTTTTAAATTGTCTTTCTCTGACCTTGAGCTTGTGAATCATATTGTACCTTTGGCTGTAGCATAGAAGAGGCTTCTATTAGCATAAAATCTGTTTTCTGAGAGGAGAACCTGAGCTTTGGCCTCGGTTTTACCCAGCCTGACTTCTCTGGAAATCAGGGCGGAATGTTACTGTGGTTGTCTGGGCTGCTGCAAACAGGGATGCTCCAAGCTGGGATCAACCCCTTTGCCATTTAGGAGTTTTGGGATCATGGAATCAGCTGCCAAGCCCTCTGGAAGTGCAGCAGCATTGTTATCTTTGTCAATAAAACACTCTTGGGCTCCTCAGGCAAGATCCCAAGTTAGCAACTCTTTCCAAAACCATGGCGTTAATTACGTATCTGTGGTTTCTTTATTAATGAGCCCCATATCAGTTGCTCTGTTATTTTGCTTGGGCTCAGCTTGAGGGAAGAGGTCTGTAATTACTCAAAGCTTCCTGTTTGCCTTTTATTTTTTATTTTTGCTTTTTTTTTTTTCCCTTAAATTCCATGTTGGCACAACACAAAGCCTTTTCCCAGTCCCCTGGAGCTTCCCCAGCGCTCTGAGCCAAACTGAAAATTCAGTGCTCGCGTTGGGGAGAGCTTGAGGTTTTAATGCTTTTGGGGTTGAATTATGGGGCTGGGATTGAGAAACTTCTGCTCCTCGTCACCTCTGGAATGGGAAGTATTTTGTTGTCTTTGGTTATGTCATCTGGATTTTCTAAATGTGGACAGAACTGGGATTCTCCAGCTCTGTGTTCCCACATCACTGCTGTGGTTGTCATTGCCACGTGGCAGGTGATGATGAGGACCCAAATCTGGCTGGGGCAGAGACTTCTCCTCCTTTATTTTCCTTCTTTAATCCAATTTTCAGCACATCACAGACCCTGCCTTGCTCGTCACGTGCCAATTCCTTCTTTTTTCCGCGCCGTTTCATCATCCTTAATGGCTGCTTTCAATTTGGGTTCGTTCCCCACTTCCCAGCTGGAATTTCTGGGAGTTCAAACCCACCCAGCCTCCCTCAACTCTCACGCTTTTGGACAACTTCTGAGCTGTTCCCAATTTGTCCCTCTCAGCTGGTTCTCCTCTAAATTTGGCCTGTTTGGAGGAGCAAGCATGGATCCTATTGATTTTGGCTTTTAGTTGTGTTTACACAAACCAACATAATTTAGTAACTTTTACTTCGAGACCCTTTTCCCCTGAGCTCCCCAGCTGGGAGATTCCAGAGTGGACTTTTCCCACGTCGAGTGTTGGAGTTGAATTAGAAACCTCTGGGTGGGAATTCCAGGCCCTCAGCGCCAGCTGCCAGGGCTGGATGTGCTTCCCACTGGGATTCCCAGGTTGGCACATCCTGTGGGGTCGTTCTGCACCACTGAGAACCTGAACACCTCTGCCCCTGTCTCTGCTTGAGGTTAATAAGATTTGGGAATTTTCACCATGTTTTTCCTCACCTGGTGGTCAAAGTGGATGGAAATCTGAGCAGCCTGGTCAACGGAAGGTGTCCCTTGGACATGAGATGGGGATTGAAGGTCTTTTCCAACCCAAACCATTCCATGACACCATCTGTGCCTATTTCTCCACAGGCAGCTGTCCTTTGAGGAACTGGTTTTTAAATTTTTGGCTGTTGATACCCATGTCCTCAATCCCCCAGCCCCGTGGAGCAGAGAGGTGCTGCTGTCTTCCCTTAATTTTCCACTTCAAGATGTACAAATTGAGGCACCCAGCTCTCTTCCAAGGGCTGCAGCTGAAACTTTCCAACCCTGGGGATTCATTGGTTGCAAAATGTGTTTCAAGGAAATGAGAGCTTTGGATCAAACCTGGAGAAACTGGTTGGACGGAGAAATACGGATCACATTGGGAAGCTGCAGTACATTGATTATTTTTTCACCGTTTAAGCTGTATTTCAAGACCTGCTTTTAATCACAAAACCCCCAAAGCACCAAAAATGGAACATCAAAACTGCGCCGCTTCACGGTTTAATTTCTGAAAGAGAAATTCTTTCTTTCAACTCTTTACGTCTTTATTTCACCTCCAAAAGAGATGGCTGTGGGTTTTATCCCCTCCAGGTGCTGCTGCAAAGAGAACAAGTATTCCCTGTGTTCCCCCCAAGAGAGCAGGGACAGGTGGCTTTGCTCTTTTGGTGTCACTTGTCCCCCTCTCAGGAGCTTGGCTGGGGGGTGGAATTGAGGAATTTGGAGCCCAAAGGGGCTTTGTGGAAGCCCCTGGCAGAGGTGCCACCCCCAGGCTGGACAGGTGATGCTCCAGATTTTGGGCAGAGCCCATTTCCAGCGCCCTGAGGCTGGGCTGGGGTGGCAGATGGTGCCCAGGTGGGCTTGGCTGCATCACAGAGCCGATTTGATCATTTCTTCAGGTGAGTTTCGACCAGCCAGCCTCTCTGGGGGGACACAGGGAATGTGGGGTGGGACGAAGGGAGGCTGTTTGGAATCCTCCCCTCTGCTTTTCTGTGTGGAGTGACGCCTCCACTCATTTATTTAATTGATTAATTGTGGCCCTTGCAGCCTCTTTGCCTGGGACAGCTGAGCATCGAGTGGCTTCTCTATTTGAGCAACAAAATAATGAAAAACGAAAAATCCAAGTAGCAACCACTGATTTTTAGGAGTTTTCTTGCTCCAGGCATTCCCACGGCAGTCCATGGACAGTCTCCATGGCACAGCCAGGGATGCAGAGGAGAAAATGTCCTGGAAAACTGGCAGGGCTTTTGGCCAGTGGGATGTGGGGTGCAGGGCACTGTGAATACCTGGACAGCGTGATCCTGGTGGAGGTGTGGGGCTGGCTTGGGGTGAGAGCAGGGAGGGTGGAATCAATCAGCCAGGGCAGGGAATGTGAAATCAGCCATCCAGGTTTTCCTCCTGCTGCAGCTCCTCGTGCCTTGAGCTTGCCTGTCCTTGTCCTTTGCGGAGCTGCTGAATCCCTGCCTTCTGGCCCTTCCCAGCTCCCTGGGCCCGAGCACAAGCCTGATCCAGTGCCCAAATCCTCTCTCCTGGCTCTGCTGGGTGTCTGTGTTTCTGTGACTGCAAGAATTTCGTTATTAGCAAAGCTCTGGGTGAGAATGGAGCTCCAGGTGGGAGCAAGGCCATTGTGAAGCCAAGGGATCTCCCTCAATCCCAGGTTTTGGGGGTGCCTGCCTGGCTCCTTTAGGTCTGTGTGTCCCACTTAGGGCTCAGTCTATCCAGAAAGATCTTCTGGACATGCTTCAGGAGCTGCATGCTGGGCAGGTGAAGAGCTGCAGCACCTTTGGCTGAGCACTTTTGGATATTCAGGGGATTTTGGATAGAGCCCAGTGCTACCCTGGGCTGAGGAGGAATTCCAGGTCCTTTCAGTTCCCCTTTGGCTCCTCTTGGAAAGGTGACTTTGCAGGGAATGTGGTTGCTCACAATTACCATCTGAACCCATTTTAGGATGTGCAAATGATGGAGTTGAGTTTTAGCCAGGAGGCTTTTTCTCCAACTCTCGATTTGATTTCTTGCCTGAAAGGACTTTGTAAAATAAACTGAGAGTTTTTTAAAATTGGTATTAGCTTAAAAACCCCTTAAAGGTGCTGTTTTAGAGTCTCTCTTTAGTGCCCACCCCCAGCTCGCAGCCATTCTGCTTAAACAGAAACAGAACCACAAAACCAGTTCATTAAATAATGACAGGGTGGCTCCTAATTGGATTTGAAATTTGGCTGTTACATTGCTAGAAGGAGCCTCTGAAGGGTTTTACCCTCGTGCAGTTCAATCCATCGATTCTGGTGGATTTGGGAAGGCTGATTTTAGTCCAGGGTTATTCTTCTCCCAGTTAGGGAGCCCTGAGCCATCCCTGCTGGGTGATGTTTGCCCCCAGCTCACCTGGGTGAACAGGGGCTGTTTGTAGTACAATGAAGTCATTTAGGCTGGAAAAGATCCCTAAAATGATCCAACCATAAAGAGGCTTCAATCCCTATTGCAGCAATTTCCCCGAGCTGGGAAATGAGGTTGCACCTCAAATCCTGGGGTTGGCTTTGAGTTCTTGATTTCAAGAAGGACATGGAGAGGCTGGAGGTGTCCAGGGAAGGGAACGGAGCTGGGAAGGGAATGGAGCCCCAGGAATGGCTGAGGGAGCTGGGAAAGGAGCTCAGCCTGGAGCAAAGGAGGCTCAGGGGGACCTTGTGGCTCTGCACAGCTGCTGACAGGAGGGGACAGCCGGGGGGTCGGGCTGTGCTCCAGGGAACAGGGACAGGGAACATTTCCCTCCAATGGGGAGCTCCAACGGGACCATTGGGTTCTCTCTGGACGAATCACCACTTCTGGCAGGGAAATTGCTGTTTTTCCTGCTTGCTGCTCCTGCAAACCCACCTTTGGAGCTCCCAGGCCAACGGGTCGGTGGTGCAGAGCAGAACCAGAGCCAGGTGAAGGCATCAACCAATGCAATGTGGCAGGAAGGATGGCAAGGACTCTCCAGGTCTCCCTCCCAGCCCTGCAAGGCAAGCGTGGGGCTGCATCTCCCTCTAGTGACTTCTCTCAGCTGCTTCCTCAGCAGCTCCTCCAGCAGAGCCACCAGACAGGGCTGGTGCCACCAGCTCTGGGTGCCACCAGCTCTGGGTGCCCTGCACTGTCTGTGTCCCCGTGTCCTGGCCCCAGGCAGGGCTGGTGGCCCTGTGAGGCCAATGGAAATGGAGATGCTGCAGCTGCTCCAGGAGAGGGGCAGGAGCTCCACCAGCCCAGCCCTGGCTCCATGGGCAAGCCCAGTCTGGGATGCTTTGCCTGGTGCTGGGTGGAAAAGGGGTGGGAGTTAGAAATGCAGGAATTCTGAAGTTTGGCTCCGTTTTCAGTCTTTTGCCCTGAGTGTAGGTGTTTCTCCCACCCGTGGGCAGTGCCTGGGCTCTGGGGGTGGTGTGGGGCTGACAGAGCCCTTGAGACCCACAGGGACCATTCGGGGTGGCAGCTGAAGACAGAGAGAGCCTTGCATGCCTTCAATTAAATTGCTAGAAGCATCCAGGAGGTTTTTCCTGGCTTTGTGCCTTTCTCCCCTTCCCAACCCTCAGAGGTTGTTCCCTGAACACTCCCAGGGCTGGCGACTCCACCACCTCCCTTGGCAGCCTGTCGAGCAGGAAAGAGCCAAAAAACTCCAGAAGCCTTCAAATTTCTCCTTTTTTTTTTTTCTTTTTTTCCCTTTTCTCAGGACTCCAGGCTCACCAGCCCAGATTTGGGGCCACCTTGGCCATGGGAGGACACCCAGGGGAGCCTCGCCCTGCAGCCTGACGGGAGCGCCCAGGCTTCCCTCTCTGCTGACGAGATGCCATCAGCTGAGCAGGAGGAGGAGGAGGGCAGCCTTTCCATGGAGGATGAAGGCTTTGAGCTGCTGAACTCCACCTACAACCAACTCCCCAGGCCTGGCAGGCCAGCGCTCAGGAGAAGCTCCGGTGAGTCCATGGTTTTCCTCCTTCTCCCCATCCCAATTCCTGGGAATCTGACAGCGCTTTGTCCACCCAGGAGTCTCCATCAAGCCCTCCCGAGCAGGCAAGAAGGAGCGTGGCTCTGACCCTCGGGAGGAGAATGTCACCACGGAGAAGCTGGCAGGGGCTGTGGGCACACGGTGGCACCTCCCGCCCGGCAAACCCCGCCTGGAGCCCTTCCCCAAGGTGTCCCCATCGGCTGACCCCAAAGGACACCTTCCCAAAGGTCCCCTGGGCGCAGGGGCAGTGCTGGCTGTCCCGCAGCATCCTCTGGGAGCAGGACATCCTGGATTGCAGGTGGCACGGGGACAGCAGGGACGTGTGAAGCCAGGACCCCCAGGGCTGCCGGGACCGCCGGGGCTGCCGGTGAGTGCTGGGGGGTGGGAAAAGGCTGCTGAGATGGGGGAACTGGGCCGGGAAAACTTCTGCAGGGTGGGAAACCTTCTTTACAAGGGACAGGACAAGGGGGAATGGCTTTACGTGGGAAAAGAGCAGGTTTGGATTGGATATTAGGGGGAAAATTGTACTCTGAGGGTGGGCAGGCCCTGGCACAGGGTCCCCAGAGAAGCTGTGGCTGCCCCTGGATCCCTGGCAGTGTCCAAGGCCAGGCTGGACAGGGCTTGGAGCAGCCTGGGACAGTGGAAGGGAAACCTTCTCCAGGATGGAAAACCCCAGGCATGGTGGGGCTGCGCACCGACCTTGTGAGAAGGTTTTTTGACGTTCCTGAAGAAGCTCCACTGAAAACTGGAGAGCAGATGGATTTCCTTGTCCCCCCTGCTCTAGAGATGGTCTCGAATCATTTAATCCCACTGTTGGTTTTTATTTCTCACTGAAAATTGGAGAGAAGATGCATTCCCTTGTCCCCTCTGCTCTAGACGGGCTAAAATAATTTAATCCCAGTGTTGGTTTTGATTTCTGCCCACAGTCAGGCTGAGGGGATCAGAGGGGACCAAGACATCTCCTCCTGCTCCAGCGCCCACAGCAAACCCCTGGCATCCCCATGGACCCCGCTGGCATCACTGCTTTGGGCATCCTCACCCCCAAACTGATGCTGGTTCAAAGCAGAGCATGGAATTTATCTTCAAATAAGTTCAGACTGTTTTTCAAATCGTTAGTTTGTTGTAGAGGATGAAAAAAAGGAATTTTTTTTTAAAAAAGGTAAACTTATACTAGTTTAAGTTTACTTATAAGTTTACTTTACTTATACTAGAGGAAGCTTTAGAGGAGTCATATCTTCATTGAGGATGAAAAAAGGAAAATTAGGGAAAAAAGGTAAACTTGAAATAGAAAAACTTCAGGGGAGTCTTGTCTTCATTGAGCAGTAGCTGACAAATGTTTGTAAATATTTTCCTGTTTATTCATTCTGCCAACATGATTCCCCTCATTTGGTTCCATTTTCTTAACAATCCCTCTAGAAAATTGTATTTCATTTCATTTCCCCACTGCCAGTGCCAGAAGTGACCATGGGCACCTTCTCTTCCCTCTTCCTGCCATCCCTGTGGAAGTTTTGGGGTCTGCCCGGGGCTCAGGGGCTCCTGCTGTTTCCGTGGCTGTGTTTGAGGCACCTGGCACTAAATCCATCATCCCTGAGCCAGCCTTGGGATAAATTTAGGACCGATAACTTCCCCCTCAAGCCATCTCCTTGCTGCTGCAGCTCTTTGCCTGCAAAAATAGAAGAAAATGGCAAAAGGAACAGATGCTGAAGGCTGAAAAAATCCCAGGAGCAGAGGAAATGTCACGACGCTTGAGAGCCCTGCTGTCAGCCGGCAGGAGGGACCCAGCCAGGGGGGAATTGCTTTCCTCTCCTGGAGAAAGCCTTGAGATGGGATTTTTGTCCTTGGGCCTGAGTATCCTGGGTGGAAATGCATTTCCCACAGATCCATCCAGGAGTTAGGGAGCTGACAGGAGAGATGGAGAGAGGGACAGGACAAGGGGGAATGGCTTTACGTAGAAAAAGAGCAGGTTTGGATTGGATATTAGGGGCAAAATTGTACTCTGAGGGTGGGCAGGCCCTGGCACAGGGTGCCCAGAGCAGCTGTGGCTGCCCCTGGATCCCTGGCAGTGTCCAAGGCCAGGTTGGACAGGGCTTGGAGCAGCCTGGGATAGTGGAAGGTGTCCCTGCCATGGCAGGGGTGGGACGGGATGAGATTTAAGGTCCTTTCCACCCCAAACCAGGCTGGGATTCTGTGTGGAACTGCAGCTCAGTGCCAGGCATGGCCAGAGGCACAATTTTAGCTCAAACATGTCCCAGCCTGGCAGCCTTCCCTGGTGTCCTGCTGCTCTCCAGGGGCTGAGGGCAGGGTGCCTCTGGGGATCCGGGGGAAGGAGCTGAGCCATGGAGCTCTGTGGGCTTCAGGTCTGGGGCTCCTCAGGCTCAGAACAAAGCTGGGGTCTGGCATTGAAGCGGTCAGAGGCTCTCAGGCTCTGCCAACACCTTCCAGGGAATTGTCATCCCAAATAGCCGGGATCTCCCACCTCATTGGTTCTGCCCACACAGACACCTTGAAACGGGGTCAGCCCTTGGCCAAAATGTGCATTTTTACCCAGAGCTGGGCCGGACCACATCTCCCACCAGTTAAAAGCAGCAGATGTTTGTGTCCTTGTCCAAACTCCTGTTGGAGTGTGGATATGATTCAATTTTAGGGGATTTTTTCCCCTGCCACGCTGCCTTTCCCCCCCAGGTGCCAGGAGATGTTCTCCTGCTGCCCTGCCTGCTCTGGGGTGTTTCTGTGCTGCTCCGGGATGGCACTGGTGCCAGGGCAGGAGCAGCAAAACCAGGGGGCTCTTGCCACCCCACACTGGTCTTTGGGGTATTTTTGGGGACTTGGTGCTGCTGGTTTGCTCTCAATCAGCCATTTCAGTCCCTGCTTGCCTGGGGCTGTGGCCCTGAGCACCCCGGCACTGTGGGGTGTCCCCTTTGGGGTCACAGCTCTCCTGCTTTGCCTTTCAGGGCTGTCCTGGCAGACGGGGACTGGTGGGACCCAAAGGAGACAAAGTGAGTGCCAGACAAACAGAGCTGTGCACAGAACGGGCTGGAGGGTCTGGGGCAAACCCCACTGATGGTTTGGGGGTTTTTCATCAAGAGGGCAGTGGGAGCTCCTGAAGCTGCAGGTGGTGGTCATGTCTGTGGGTTTGGAAGAGGAAGGAACTGGGTTGAGTGGGGAATTTAACCCCTCCTTGAATTCTGGGGGCAGTTTTGGGTACCACAATATCAAAAAGACATGGAATTATTAGGGAGTGTTCAGAGGAAGGGGAAGGGTTGGGAGGGGAAGCCTTGTGAGGAACAACTGAGGGTTTGTTCAGCCTGGAGGATACTGAGGGGAGACCTCACTGGGGTCTTCAACATCTTCAGGAGGGGCAGAAGGAGGAGCTGCAGCTCTGCTCTCTGCTCTGGGACAGGGACAGGAGCCAGGGAACGGCTGGAGCTGGGCCAGGGCAGGTCAGGCTGGAGATCAGGAAAGGTTCTTCCCCCAGAGGGTGCTGGCACTGCCCAGGCTCCCCAGGGAATGGGCACAGCCTGAGGCTGCCAGAGCTCCAGGAGCTTTGGGTCAGAGCCCGAGTCCAGCCCGTGCTGAGTCCCAAATCCCAGCTGGACTGCAGGAGCTGCGCTTGTCTCCGCAGGGATACCCTGGAGCCATGGGGAGGATGGGCCCCCCTGGGGACCCTGGCCCTGCTGGCATCCCCGGGGTCCCCACCGTTGTCCTCTGGAGGAACTCCAGGGAGGACTGGCAGTCATTCACGGTGAGTTACAGTGAACTCCACGGCGGGCAAGTGCTCCACTCACAGCTGCCCTGCAGCTCCCTGCATCCATGGGATGGGATGGGATGGGATG
>VZRM01001812.1:44399-74531 GCA_013397955.1 Grantiella picta | reverse complement strand
GATGGGATGGGATGGGATGGGATGGGATGGGATGGGATGGGATGGGATGGGATGGGATGGGATGGGATGGGATGAAGGGTTTGCCATGGCTGAGATGCCTCATTACTGGCAGGGAGGTGCAGCTCCCTGGGGTTGGCTCTGTGGTCAGCTGTCCACAGGAATGGGATCACTGTGTGCCCTGTCCCTCTGTCCCTGTGCCTGACCAGGACACCTCGGCTCCCCCTAGTCCATCCCTCACCTCTCTGGGATGGTTGTGCAGGACAGGGCCCAAGGAAGACCCAAGCAGCCCTTCTCCTGCCCTGCACTGCTGATTCCAGAGCAGTGGATCTCTCCTGTTTCCCACCCCATCCCATCTCCCTGCTGTGCCCCAGCCTTTGGCTCACAGGGTTTCTGCCCATCCAGCTCTTGCTGAGACATTTTCCCAGCTGATCCACTGGAGCAGGATGGGATCTGTGAGGAGGCAGGAGTGCCTCAGGTGCTGCAAAGCTGTAAAACTCCACGGAATGACTCCAGAACTCACTGAACAGCCCAGCCAGGCTCATCCGGAGTTCCCAACTCCAGACAGCACAGCCACTGCTGTGATTAAGCCTCATTTTAACCTCGCTGTGGAGCTGGCCTGGGCAGGGCAGCAGCTGAAGGCATTGGGTTTCTAAGTGCTCCAGGCACTTTTCCCGGGGCTGGGAATGCTCTTTGCTCTGCAGGGCTCTATTGTGCCTCTGCTCCCGGCGGTCTGGCACGGTGACATCAGTGGCTCCAGGGGCAGAGCAATGGGCTGGGCAGAGCTCAGGCTCCACACCCTTGCTCTCCAGGAGCTCCAGGGACCTTGGGCAGGAGATCTGTGTTCTCCACAGCTCATTCATTGTCAAAGAGCTGTCCTAGCATCCTCTGCTCCGGGGCAAACGGCTGGAATTCTGGGCAGAGGATGCAGCGGGAGGATCTCTGCTCTGCCAAAAAACACAGCCGGGGGAGGGATGGTGCTGGAGGAGGAGGAGGGTGGTACTGTGCTGGGGTGGATCTGAGTTTGGGTTGACCTGCTGGGAGTCCTCGGGCCAGAGTTCTGTGGTTTAGGGTTGGATTGGATCAAAGCAGATGCAGAACATAAATCCTTGACTGGATTCCACCTGGGAAGCACAGCAGAGCTGAGCATCAGGACAAGTTTTGGTTTACTTGAAGAAACCTCCATGTTCTCCCATCCTCCTGCTGCTGTCAATGCTCACGAGGCCCATTCCAGGAATAAACAGGGATAGCAAGGACCTGGATATCTCCATGCCAGAGCTTCTCCTCCCACCCAGGGCAAACCTCCCCCAAATTCCTCCTCTCAGGCCATGCTTACAGCACTCGGCAGAGCTGCTCCCATCCTTCCCTCCGCAGTCAGAATTCCCTTTTTTTTCCTCCCTGCCTGCATTTAGAAAGAGGCTTTGTTCTCCTGCAGGCAGAAACTCTCATTCCTATGGATGTTGCTGTAGACTGGGATTTCCTTGGCATCCCCACTTTGGAATGCTGGAGGGAGCACGTCCTGCCTGTGCTTGGGAAGCGGAAGAACTGCTGGGAGATGCCTGTGGGCTCTGAGTGCTGGCCATGTCCCAGCGGGGCTGTCCCTTGTCCCCTGAGCGCTGTCCCTTGTCCCCTGGGCTCTCAGTGCTGGCGATGTCCCAGCAGGGCTGTCCCTTGTCCCCTGAGCGCTGTCCCTTGTCCCCTGAGCGCTGTCCCTTGTCCCCTGGGCTCTCAGCGCTGGCCGTGTCCCAGCAGGGCTGTCCCTTGTCCCCTGAGCGCTGTCCCCAGTGTCTGCCGCTCTCAGTGCTGGCCATGTCCCAGCAGGGCTGTCCCTTGTCCCCTGAGCGCTGTCCCTTGTCCCCTGGGCTCTCAGTGCTGGCCGTGTCCCAGCAGGGCTGTCCCTTGTCCCCTGAGCACTGTCCCTTGTCCCCTGAGCGCTGTCCCTTGTCCCCTGGGCTCTCAGTGCTGGCCGTGTCCCAGCAGGGCTGTCCCTTGTCCCCTGGGCTCTCAGTGCTGGCCGTGTCCCAGCAGGGCTGCCCCGTGCCGATCTCCAGGGGAAGGCAGTGTCTGCCGTGGGCACCCCAAAGCCACGCAGGGCCATTGTGTCTGTGGCCCTGTGACCCTGGCAGTGCCGCCGGCGGCAGCAGGAAAGCGCAGAGCCCTGGGCCGGGATTTGCTAATCTCTGCTGAGATAAGGCTGGGGTGAAAGGCTGGCTGTGCCTGCAGCCCCACAGGGCTGTGGCTTGGGGCAGAGCTGCTCCCGTGGAGCAGATCACTGTGGTTTGGTGGGTTTGGGGTATCCTGCTGTGGGCTCAGCCTTTGGAAAGGCAGGGCAGGGAAGTCGCCCCTCGGGCTCAGGGACAGTGCAGATCTGGGAAAACAAGGGATGTGGTGGCTGTCCCAGAGTGCTTGTGGCTGGTGTGGTGCTCAGCAGGCTCTCCTGCTCCTTTCCCGTGGAAAAAAGCCTTTGTTTTTGTTGTTGATGGGAATTAAGGAAAAGCAGCTCAAGGCCACTCTGATTCCAGCCCAAGCCTCTGCCCTCTGTTTTTGTTCCCGATGTGTTGACAGATGTTGGCTTTGCCAAGAAATTGTCTCAGTGTGAGTGGAGGGACAGGAGGTGCTGCTGGCTGGCTTTGGAATTACTTCAGCAGTGGGGAAGTCCCAGAATGCCGGGAAGGAGAACTGCAGCTCCCACAGTTACTGGAGAGCTTGATCTGCAGTGCCAGAGTCCTTTCCTTTTCTCCATCCCAATACCTTTAAATGCAGGAGGTCAGGCTGGGAAATGATACCTGGGAGCCTTGGAGGGGAAGAAAATATTGATCCGTGGGAAAAAGAAGCAATTTTTAGGGATGTGCTGCTACTGCAGGGTTGGCATCTGTCATGGGGGGTGGCTATGGGGTGACTGCAGAGGGTGACACAGGGTTGGGGTGGCCGTGGGGTGACTGCAGAGGGTGGCACAGATTGGGGTGACTGCAGAGGGTGACACAGGGTTGGGGTGGCTGTGGGGTGACTGCAGAGGGTGGCACAGATTGGGGTGACTGCAGAGGGTGACACAGGGTTGGGGTGGCTGTGGGGTGACTGNATGGGGTGACTGCAGAGGGTGGCACAGGTTGGGGTGGCTATGGGGTGACTGCAGAGGGTGGCACAGATTGGGGTGACTGCAGAGGGTGGCACAGGTTGGGGTGGCTGTGGGGTGACTGCAGAGGGTGACACAGGTTGGGGTTACTGCAGAGGGTGGCACAGGTTGGGGACAGCCACAGCTGCTCTGCCAGGCATGACCTGCTCCCCTCAGCGCTGCTGGCAGGATTCCCTCAGCTCTGCTCCTAGGCAGGAGTTTCCCAGGATCACAGATCCCCATGGCCACTGCTCCCCACTGGAGATGAACGTTATTTCTTGGACATCTCCAAAAACTAGGGAAAACCCAGAGGCTGCACCAGGAGGTTTCAGGACCTTTATGCTGGCTTGGAATACAATGGGATTAGGGTTGGATAGGATGGGTTGGGATGTGATTAACCCACCCTGGCGCTTTCAGGTGGATTTTCCCCTCCATCCCTCTCCTCATGCTGCTCTCCTTCCCAAGCAGCAGCAGCAGCAAAGCTCTGACCGTTTCCTGCTGGAATTGTAGAAGCCAATTAACTGCTCTCTCCTCTCCTTGGCATCTGGCGCTCCGAAATCCGAGTCCGTGTCTCACGTGGGATTTTTTTTCCTCCCCCTTTTTGAAAGGTTGGATGAAATAATATCCTGTCCTGAGTGAATCGGAGTTCACTGATTCCTGAGACAAGGCAAAAGCCTTGGCTGTGCTCCAACCTCCTCCAGGAAGGTTTTGTGAGCGGATCTGGGGGGAAATGAGAACTGGCTGGACAGGACGAACTTGGCCCTGGCAGGGACTGCAGCCGTTCAGCCCCGGAAATCAATTTGGGATCAGTTTGAAAGGAGCAGGGATGCCATCCATCTCCTGCCCCCAGAGCCCTGCTCACCGCTGGGAATGTTTCCATCTTTATTTTCCTTCATGACTCCCTTGGCTTTTCCCCTTCTCTCTCCATTGTTACTGGGGGACAGATCTTTGGAGCGGGGGACAGGAGGGAGTCCCTGGTGTCCTGAAACTGCAGCTGCCTGGGATTGGGATGATGGATAAGGAGGGGGATTTCCTAGCCTTTGGATTTCAAATTTCAGGATTTGGAGGAGCTGCCTGGACCATGGGTCTGGGCTCACCATGGGAAGGAGGAGGAAAGGTGGGGTTTGCCTCCCTGTGCTGCTGGGAGGGAGGATGGCTGGTGGCTGGAGATGGACATTTGATTTCCTGGACATCTCCAAAAACTTGAGAAAATCCAGAGGCTGCACCAGGAGGTTTTAGGGCCTTCATGCTGGCTTGGAATACGATGGGATTAGGGTTGGGATGAAATGGGTTGGGATGGGATTAATCCACCCTGGGGCTTTCAGGTGGATTTTCCCCTCTCTGTGGTCATCTGGTCTTCAAAAACAATTGGAGGTGGATCAAAGATTTGGCTGCTGGGAGCAGCCAGGGGAAAACCTGCTGGGAATCTGCTCCTCTGGGTTTTCCAGGGGCTGGAGGAGATTCCCCACCTGGGGCAAACTGCAGTGTCCAAAGAGCTGATTTTAGCCCAAAATCTGACAGACCTGTGCTCACCCACCAGCATGTTCCAAACATTTCTGGTGTTCCAGGGCTGCCGAATTTCACCAAACCCCAGGAGAATTGGCTCTCTGCTTAATTTGCTAATGAAATAGTTCCTTATTTCTTTACAGATTATCCTTCCTCCTGTGCTTTTCATGCACAAAGTGTGAAATAAATAAACGAATTAAAGGAATGGTTCATTGCTGCATCTTCCCAAGCCAAGGAGAAAGTCCTTAAAGCCAGCAAAAAGGGATTTTGGATTTTTAAAAAAATTTTGCTTTATTTTCCCCTTCTTCTCCTTTCAGCAATCCTCATTTTACCAACTCCTGCACGCTGGCTGGCCGGTGAGTGTCACTTCAGTCACTTTGTGTTTGGATTTTTCCTTGCTGGCAGCTGAATTCTCCTTGCTCCAAGCACTTGATGGGTTTCACCAATGTCTTTCCTTTTAATCCAGAGAAAACCCGGAGCCCCCGGGCCTCCAGGGCATCCTGGGAAAACAGGAGCACCTGTAAGTACCAAACCCTGTGTCCCCTCGGTGGCCCTGCTGCCCTGGGGACACTTGCAGGGTGGATGTCCCCAGGCCCTTGGGCTCTGGCTGCCGCTGTGCTGTAATTAAGGGCTTTGGGATTGGGTTTCAAAGCAGCCTAATGGATTTCTTGTCTGCTTCCCACTGAAATCTGGGAGGTTTGGTATCCAACTCCCAGGGTTTCCTGGCAGTCTCAGCCCCTCTGTCTGTGCCAGCTGAGCAGGGCTGGCTTCGTTTCCTGGGGCATCAGGTTCCTGCCCCTCTTTTTGGATAAAGGACTGTGTGGATCATTCCTAGAGGAACAAAACCAGGGCAGGGAAGGGCTGGGGCAGGATTTGTGTGGGGCCAGCCTGTGCTGGGGGGGTCTCAGCCCCATGCCCACCCCCCGGCATTGCTGGGTGATGCTTCCCCCCGTCTGGCTGTAAGGCAAAGGGCAAAACTCTGTCCTGACATCCCATCGGGAGCCAAAGCAGGGTGGAAATGGGTCTGCTCTGACTCCAAAGCTGCCCTGGGCACAGACCCTGGCACGGTGGGCAGGGATGTGAATTCTCCCCCTCTGCCCTTCCCAAGGCCACCTCTGGCTGTTGTTTCTCATCCTCCCAGCCTGCACAGGGCTCAGGGCAGGACGGGGGACACCTCGGGTGACTCAATCCCTGTTTGTGCCCAGGGACCCTGCGGAGCACCGGGAGAGCCGGGGGAGAAAGGCCAGCGGGGCTACACGGTGAGTGGGGGTGTGGGGACACTTTGGAAAGGCTAAATGTGCCCTCAGGGCTGTCCTGGGACCCTCAGGAACCCTGTCCCTCCTGGATCAACCCCTGGCTGGGGGAGGGAGGGTCCTGGCAGGTTGGGGACAGTTTGGGAATGGTGTTGCAGGTTGGGGACAGTTTGGGAAGGGTGTGCCTGGTTTGGAGGTGATGGCATTGATGCCCTGGGCCCTCCCAGCCCTTGCTGTGCTCCCCTTGTCCTGTGCTGCAGCACCCAGGGGTGGCTCAGCACGGCTCAGCACGGCTCAGCACACCTTTGGGTGCTGCACTCCTCCAGGGGATTCCCCCTCAGGCAGCTGTCCCCAAACAGCTGTCCCAGAGTCCTTCTGTCACCCTCTGGACACCCCCAGCTCCGCCTGTGCTCCTCCACGGGAGAGCTGTGCCCTCCTGGGATGCCATCTGCCCTGGGACTGACCAGATCAGCTCCTGGGGATTTAGGGATCCAGGGAAAGGAGAGCAACGTCCCACAAAAAGCTCCACACCGCTCCTGAACCTGCCTGAATTCAGGATTTGCTCTCAGCTGAGGGTGAAGGAAAAGCTGCCCTGAAGCTTTAGCAGATCCTGAGATGGATGTGCTCCAGCTCCGGCATGTGGGGAAGGATCAGGAATGGCTTTGAGCCAAGCAGCTGATGCAGGAAGCTTTCACTCGACCTTCTCCTGCTGCATCACTTCCTCCCTGCCCTCTGTGTTGCTTCCTGCTGGTTCCAACGATCCCAGAGTTTTGGTGGAGAACCTGGACAGATCCAGGTGCCCAACCCTTGCAGAAAGCATTTCCCAGCTCCTGGCTGGTGTTGCTGCAAGAGCCAGAGGCAGGCAGAGCTCAGCGTTTCATTTTCCGGTTTCATAATGGGGATTTTTTTCAATTTCCCATGCTTGGCTTTTTCTCCCCAGGGGGAGCCCGGGCTCCAGGGCTTGCCAGGACGTGTGGGGTACCCTGGCTCCGATGGTTTCCCTGGCTTGGATGGCAAACCTGGGCCGTGGGGGCTGCCAGGGGAGCAGGTGAGCTGTGGGCGGGGAATGTTCAGGATCAGGGTGAAGCTGGAGCTCCAAACCCCAGGCAGGAGACAGGGAGTTCCTGAAGCTGTTTCTGCTCGTCTTGCCTCCTTTAGAATATTTCTCCTCAGCCCCCAAACCACGTAAAAGGCAAACTGGATTAGTGCTTTGAAGGTTTAGGTTTCCCAGGGAAAGGGCTGTGGAGCATCCCACGGGGGCATTCAGGGGCTGGGATAACCCGAGTGGGTCTGAGCACAGCTGGGCTGCTGCACCTGGAACCCCTCGTGGAAAATTCTGGAATGGTTTGGGTTGGAAGGGACTGGAAATCCCATCTCATCCCACCCCTGTGCCATGGGACACCTTCCATAGACCAGGCTGCTCCGAGCCCTCGAGGGCTCAGACCTTGGAGAGCAATTCTGGGATGCCTGGACGGTGTTCAACCCAGGAGTCTGGTTCCTTGCTCCCTGCCCTTTTCCAGACCCCTGGGGAATACAGGCAATGCCCTGGGCTTGGGAGCTTTCCCGGGGCGTTCAGAGGACAGGGACTGAGAGCTCTGGGGCAGTGGGGTTGGACACGGCTGGGAGGTGCTGCGCAGCTCTCAGTGCCTGCTCTGCTCCTTCCTCCCCCTTCCCAGGGGCTCCAGGGCTTCCAGGGAGACCGAGGGCTGGCTGGTGACAAGGGAGAAGAGGTGAGTTGGCTCTGGCTGGCACAGCCGTGGGCACTGTGAGGTGCCAGCCTGAATCCCAGCCTGTGCTCCTGGTGCCAAACACCAACAGCTTTCATTGCTGCTTTCACTGGTGCCACACCAGCACCTCGCCAGGCTGTTCCAGGTCTTTGTCAGCCAGGATGGAGATTGTCCATAAAATGTGAATGCTGGTGCTTTATCATGCTTAAATTTTTTAATTTTCCCCCATTTAATCTCTTTAAGGCCAAAAGTTTTGAGGTGCCCAGGAGATTTTTGGGTTCCTCTAAGGTCTGGTCATCCTGGCGGGTTTGAGACCTAATTTCTTCTTTTTGAAGCAGCAATCCCCGTGGGTTATCAGATATCTTTTCTGAGCCATGCTTTGTACCCTCCTGCCTGTGCAGAGCCCTGTCCCAGCCCTGTGTCACTCTGGGGGTGACATGGGGCACCAGGAGGTGACAGCGAGCTGGGGACCAGCAGCCAGTCTCTGCCTCGTTCAGCACAGCTTTGGGGGTCCCCACCCCCTGTCCCCCCCGGCTGTGTCCCTTGAGGCACAGCAGCCACACTTTAGCTCCTCGTGGTCCATCCTTGTTCCCATCCCATCCTCCTTGTTCCATTTCAGGGTTTCTTGGGAGACCCTGGCCCGGCAGGGGACAAAGGAGAGAAGGGGTTGAAGGTGAGGTGTCTGTGCTGTCCCTCACAGCCCTGCCTGGCTGGGCAGAGGTCTCTCCTTGCCTGTGCTCTGCTGCAGCACTCAGGCTGCTCTCGGCTTTTCCAGGGGCTGAAGGGAGAGAATGGCCTGCCAGGTCCTGCTGGGCTCCAGGTGAGTTCCCTGGCGAGCTGCAGGTGTCTCCCAGCCTTCCCTCCATCCCCCTGGCTGGCCTGACCCCTTCCCCTCTCTGGGATGTCCCCGAGCTCCACCCCGCGGTCCCTGTGCTGTCCCTGGGAAGGATGGGACAATGGCAGTGCCACCTCGGGGTGCTGCCACCTCATTCTTGGCCTCTCTCGCAGGGGCTGACAGGGCTGAAGGGTGCCATGGGCTT
Source organism: Grantiella picta (assembly GCA_013397955.1). Lineage (NCBI taxonomy): Eukaryota > Metazoa > Chordata > Aves > Passeriformes > Meliphagidae > Grantiella > Grantiella picta. Next base: position 65,896 of record VZRM01001812.1, on the reverse strand, counting down.
CCAGGGCCCTGCAGGGCCAGAGGTGAGTGGCTTTTGACCTTCTCTGTGTCACCTACCCTCCCTGAAGAGGATTCCCACTGGGAAAAGGGGTCTGAGCAGGGAGGGTTTGGGTTTGCATCTGGCATTTCCAAAAGGGATGTTTGCATCCCAGCCCGTTATCCCGGCTGGGAATGGAGAGAAATGACACACTGGGATTTATTTTGGGTGGCCACCTCCAGCTGAGATGAATCCCAGGCTGGCAGCACCTGGTTTTTCCAGGCTGCTCTCAGCACATGGATAGCTCAGTGCTCCCATATGACTGGGAGACACTCTCTCCAGGGAGGGCTGGAAAAGGATTTGAAAGGAAAATTGAAGTGGTTTGGTGGTGAATGGATGTATTTTCCAACAAGAAAGGAGGCAGGGAGTTGGTCAGCAAGTGTCTGAGGGGGCATCGAGCAGCTGGTGTTAAGAAATGTGAAAAATGGTGTGAGGAAAAAGGGGAATTTGGAATGAAAGAGAGAATCAAAGCAAAAACGGCATTTTTTTTTCTCTCCTGCTGCAGGGAGAAGGAGGCTCAGTGGGTCCCCCAGGCCCTGCTGGTCCCACGGTGAGTCGCAGGGGTTTGGTACAAATGGAAGTGCAGGAACACTCCGGGCAGCCTGGGCTGTGCTCCATCCCTGCCCATTCACCCTTTGATCGAATTTACATCTCAAAATGATGCATTGGGTGAGAATCACCCCTGCTAGCAGGGGGAGGAACTGCAAAAGGAGGTTAAAACTCACCCCAGCAAAGCCCTCCCAGCACCCCCAGTAGCCCGGGGATGCCTCTGCTCCAGGGAATGAGCCCAGAATTCCCTGTCCCACATCTCTGTAGGGCTGAGCGGGGTCTTGCCTTGCAGGGCCAGCCTGGCCAGCCGGGATCTGCGGGATGCCGAGGCATCAATGGCTCTCAGGTGGGTTTGCCCCAGTCCCATCCTCTGCTGGTTGGGATTTTCTGGCTGTGCTCACCCTGCCCCTTCCCGCTCTCCCCACAGGGGGAATTGGGTCCTCCCGGGATTCCTGGCCCCCGTGGCCCCAAGGTAGGTGATCCCAGGGATTAGGGAACCGCAAAAACGGCGGTGTCCTGGGATGGGTGTCCTGGGAGGGTGTCCCGAGGCTCAGCCAGCCTGGGGTGGTCTCCTCCAGCTGGGATGTGGTCCCAACCATCCCAAAACCTGCAAGAGGCTGGGGCAGGGGTGGAGATCCTTTCTGCAGCCCTCAGTGTGCCATATGGCTGGGAAGCTCCTCAGCAGCTGGGAATTCCCAGGAGAGGTTTTGATCCTGATTTGATCCTAAAGGCAGCTCGCTGTCCCCCCTCTGCAGGGACCCCAGGGCTTGCAGGGCAGGCGTGGCCCCCCCGGCCCCAGGGGCTCTCAGGTGAGTGGGTGCTGTCCTGGGTGGGTGCATCTCCCCAGTTCCCTCCCAGGAGCTGCTGGGATTTGTTCTCTGTGTGCTTTGGAAAGAGACATGAACTCTGTGACCTTGAGGGTCCTTGTGGCCCCCCAGGAGGGGGTGGGTGGGAAGGGCTGTGTCCCCTGATGGGGACGTGGGGTGTGGAGCAGCTCCTGGGCGGCTGGGCAGGTTCCTGTGGGCTGGGGTGTCATCCCCAGAGCAGGACAGGGAGCAGCATCCTCTTCTTCCCAACATTCCTCTTCTGCCCAACATCCCCACTGCCTTTGCATTTCCCAGGGTCCAGCAGGGACGGAGGGACCCTCAGGTCCCAAAGGAGATATGGTAAGAGTGTTTTTCTGCCTCTCTGACATTGGTGGGGATGAAGTCTAAGTTTGAGGGATTTCCCTGCAGGGACCTGAGCTGTGGGTAGAGGGTCTGCAGCACTTCCAGCGGACTTCCCAAATGCCACCTGGAGGGCTCTGGTCACCCTGGGAGGGGACATGGAGGGGCTGGGCGCTCTGATGTCACCCCTCTTCACGATGGGACAGGGACAGGAGCCAGGGAACGGCTGGAGCTGGGCCAGGGCAGGTCAGGCTGGAGATCAGGAAAGGTTCTTCCCCCAGAGGGTGCTGGCACTGCCCAGGCTCCCCAGGGAATGGGCACAGCCTGAGGCTGCCAGAGCTCCAGCAGCGTTTGGACAATGCTGCCAGGGATGCACAGGGTGGGGTTGTTGGGTGTCTGTGCAGGGACAGGAGCTGGGCTGGGTGATCCTGTGGGTCCTTCCAGCTCGGGATATTCTGTGATTCCAGGACTCTTCTTGCAGGGTACAGATGGTGCCCCTGGAGCGAGGGGACAGCTGGGACAGGAGGGCCCTGGGGTAAGTCCATGGGAAGGGGGTGGTTGGGTGTGAGGTGCTCTCATCCTCCCCCTCACAGCCCCACGAAATCCTGCAGGGAATGCCCTGCTTCCCCTGGCTTCCCACAGGGCTGATGCAGACGACTGCCACATCCCCAGATATCATCTGACCCTCCTGCTTGCAGGGACCTCGATTTTTATTTTTTCCCAATGGATTTATGAGCAGAGGTTCCCCAGCCCTGCCCATCCCTTCCCTGGGGTACCCTTTTCCCAAGGGGTTTGGGGGCTCAGCTGCTCTTCCCAAAGGGTTGGGGCAGCCTGACCTCCCTCCTGCCTGGCCCACAGTGTCCCTTTCCCATATCTGGGACCCCAACTCACAGAGCTGAGAGCTGGGGCTTGGGATGGGATGAGGGATGCGGGGTGGGATGTTGGGGGTGCATTTTGGAGTCTCAAGGACTTCATCCTTGTCCCGGGGACAGCCTTGGGAGGGTTTGTGCATCTTCTGCTCCCCTTTTTGGGGAGCAAATCCCACTGGGGCATCCCAGCAGAGCCAAACTGCTTCCATCCCATCCCATCCCAGTGCCGTGGTGGGGCTGTCACCTCCAGCAGCACACGCAATATTCCCCTCAGTGGTTTGGGGTTTTTAACTTGCATTCTCTCTCTCACTGAAGGGTTTTCTCGGCCTGCCAGGTTCCAAAGGCACCCAAGGAGAGCGGGTGAGTGATGACATCTGTGGGATCCCTGCTCGGGATGCAGCTGGGGCAGAACAGCCCAGAGCTGCAGCTCTGTGTTCTTCACCTGCGCTTGGAGTTGATGTTTGCATCAAGCTGGAGTTGTTTGGGAAGGCAGAGCTGAGCTGGGGCTTGTTTTGCTGCAAAAAGAGGAGCGTTCAGTGTCCTAAGGGATCGCCTGCCTTGGGGAAGTAGGAATCCTTTGGGCTGAGTTGAGGAATGCAGCAGTGAGGACAAGGACTTGTCACCGCTGTGTTGGTGCCAGAGCTGCCAGCACCAGCTGGGACTGGGAGTGGGACTGGCACAGAGGGCTGGGGTTGGTCTGCTTTTGGGGATTGACCCCAAAAACCCTCAGCCTCCCAGCACGAGGAGCAGATCCAGCAGCTCCCAGCTCAGCAAGGCCCATCCAGAGGGAAAACCCTGACTGAAATGGCAAAACTCCCTTTATCTGCTGCCCGAATCAGATCCCAGCTCGTTCTCAGTGTAACCTGCACTGCTGCTGCTCTTGCAGGGCTGCCGAGGGCCAGGTGGAGCCAACTGCTTTTTGGGAGCCAAAGGAGGCCAGGTACCGATTGCCGAGCTCACAGTGCCTCCAGCTGCTCCCTCCTTTGTTCTGATGTCCTTCATCCCAGCTCTGGGTGGCTGGCTGTGGCCCTAGGACCCTGGGGACCTGGATTTTGGGGACCACGAGGGTCAGGCAGCTCATTCCGTGTTGATCCCACCGCCTGATCCATCCTTCCCTGCTCCATCTCGCTCTGGCTGTTCCAAAAACGTGTTTCCCCACTTTTGGTGCCGCGGGGATGTTGGGGGAGGAGGGTTTGGGGTGTTCACCCTTGCCAGTGATGGGTTCTCCGGGGAAATTCCCGCCTGTGGATCAGGGAATTGCTGTCCCTGCTTTGTCACATGCTGTGTTTCATTCCTCCAAGGGTCCACGAGGAGCACAAGGAGCACAAGGCCCCCCAGGGACACGGGGCCAGGGGGGCTTGCAGGGTTTCCCTGGCCCCAGAGGGGTGGCAGGGCCACGGGGACCAGATGTAAGTGCCACTGCTGGGCTGGAGTGTCCTGGGGGGTACAGCTGTGGCTGTGTCACAGTGTGGGGACAGCCCTGACAGTGCCACGTGTGGCAGTGCTGATTTTTGGGATCGACAGCATCACCCCAGCACTTCCCAGAGCCCCCAGCCTTGGGGCTGCAGGTGTCCCCAGCACCCAAACCGAGCTCTGCCCTGCCTGCTCCACACCTCTCCATCCCAAAATTCCCTGTTGCCTTCACTGATGCCAGAGCAGCTTCAGCCAGAGGAGGATTCCCAGCCCTTCCCAGCCGCCTCAGCTTTGCAGGATCCCACTGAGTCTCGCTCCAGGTCAGCTCCTGGGCAGGTTCTGGGAGCAGAGGTCTCACAGATTGCTAATTTTGTGCCCCTCCCTGACTCCTGCCAGGCTCTCTGCTCCTGGAGCTGTGCTGGCAGCCCTCAAGGGCTTTGGGATTTTTTTTTTCCCTGCAGTGAGTGCTCCAGGGAGCTGTCAGGGTGACTGAAGCCACCTCCAGATCTGTGTTTTAGCTGGGAACTGAGGCCAGGCTCAGTGATTCCCAGCTTCCCAGAAAAATGAGGATTATTTTCAGCTGATCTCTAGTGATTCCCAACTTCCCAGAAAAAGGAGGATTATTTTCAGCTGATCTCTAGTGATTCCCAACTTCCTAGAAAAAGAAGGATTATTTTCCCACCCACCTTTCCAGTCTGCAGGGGATGCCCTCCCACTCCCAAGGCTTTTGGGATGCCTTCCTGGATCTGCTCCTTTGCTCTTCAGGATGAATAACAAACTCTCCCACCTCTCCAGGAGCTGGGAATGCAGCAGGAATCATCTCCCTGCCTTGGCACAGCATTCCTTGGAGTTGCCTTTATTTTGTCCACTGGGAAACAAAAAATATTCAACTGTGTTGCTTTGGCCCACACCAGACTGTTGAGATTTTTCTGTCTGCCCAGTTTTTTAACCCTGGGGAATGGGGAAAGTCCTCATTCTCACCTCAAAGCTCAACTGGTTCCCCAGGTCATTTATTAACGTCACCTCTGGGGACACTCCCAGTGGTTTTCCCTGCTCCAGGCAGCAGGATGGTGACTCCCATGGGATCAGAGGCTGTATTTTCCAGGCTGATTCCTCCCCTCTCTCCTGGCAGGGGGAAGAAGGTCAGATTGGCCCTGCAGGGCTGAACAGCAGCGAGGGACCCAAGGTCAGCACCGGTGTTTGCTGCTTTCCCACGGGCGGCCCACTTCCCCGCATGGGAAACAGGGATGTGGGTGCCCTGGCAGTGTCCCAGCGCCCAGGGACACCATTCTGGGGGGTCTGCAGCCTCCTGGTCCCCTCCCTGTGCATGGCATCCCTGAGCTGCCCCTGTGGCAGTGCTGGATGAGCGCCCTCGGGGCTGGACGGCTGGGGACACCTGCAGATTCGCCATGTTTGCGTTTCCCTTTGGGTGAATTTTAGGGATGCCAAGGACCTGACGGCCCCAAGGGAAGCCCAGGACCACGGGGAGCCCGGGTAATTAATGGGGTGCTGGCATTTGTGGCTGGATCTTGGAGTATCTTTGGATGTGGGGGATTGAAACAACCCTGGATTGAAACATCCCTTGCTTGGCTTGGTGTGTGCTGGGGCATCCTTCAGGCATCAGATTTGCCTCCAAACCTGCAGTTTTGCCTCTGGTGGATGGATGGATTTGTGATTCCTGAGGGATTTGTGATTCCTGATGTTTTCCAGGGCCGTGTGGGGCAGCGTGGGCTGGTTGGAGTGCCTGGACTGCCTGTAAGTGGAGGATATCCCACATCCCTGTGCTGCCGTGGGGAGCTGTGGGCTCTGGGATGTGGGAGCAGCATCAGGGCTGTGGTCAGATCAGAGGGTCAGGCTCTGCTTGGGAATTTGCGCAGGGAAATTTGGGGATGAGCAGCTCAGGCTGTTGCACGTTGCATTTTGACGAGCCAATCGCCCAACCCCACAACTTCTCCCCAAACGCTGAGCACAGAAAATTCCGGGAGAGAACTTTTTCAGGAAGCTCTGTTTTCTGGAATCCTGGTTGCTGAGGGAGCCAGGAATAAATAGCTGGGGCGGGAGGAGGGAAAACCCAGCCGAGGTGTTCACGGTGGGAACGCTTCCCTCCCACTGGGATGTTATTTCCCAACCCAAGGAGGGATGGAGCAGGGCGGAGCTGCAGGAATTGCGTGGGATGAGCTGTGCGCTGAGGAACCCAGCCAGGCAGTGCCACCTTGTCCCACCTTGTCCCCCTGGAGGGAGGCTCTGGGGCTGGAGGAGCCCCGGCTGGGGTCACCCTGCTGTTTTCCTGAGACCAAACTCTCCCCGCAGGGCTCGCGGGGCGTGCCGGGAGCGGAGGGCGCCGAAGGAAAGCCTGGTACACAGGTTCCCGTCCTACATCTGTACTTGGCTGTGGGACAGGGGGCTGGGAACGGGGCCAGGGGGAGCTGAGCCCAGCGGGGACACTGCCCGACCCCATGGCCCTGTGGGCAAAGGGCTTGGCTACCTGTTGGAGCATTCCATGGTTGGGAATGAGAGAGGCTGTTCTGCCTCTTCACCCCCATCACCCCCGTCCTTGTCCTGCAGGGTCACCCAGGGATTGTGGGCAGCCCAGGCAGGAGGGGACCAGCGGTGAGTAGAGCTGATTTCTGGCCTTCCATCCCTCTGCCCAGCTTTATCCCGTTGGGAGTTATCCACCCAAAGCCTGTCCGTGGGATGGGGTGGAGCAGGAGAACCCAGAGCGTGCTCCTCTGGAAATCCTGCTGGGGATTGGGAACAGGGCAGGGGGATTTCCCATCCCTGGCACTGCTATCCTCAACAGATCCAGCAGCAAGACTGGGGCTGGTGGGAAGTTTTCCCTTTTGGAGGATTTAATGGATTTATCTTTGCTCTGAAATCGGAAAAAAAATAAAAATAAAAAAATTTAAAATCTGGCGCTTCCCTCAAAACAGAAGACGCAAACTGCCCTGCCCTGGGTCAGAGACACAGCTGAGTGTGCTGCCAGCATCACTGCATGCCTGGGGGAGCAAGTGGGTGCTGTGTGCGTCCACACACCACCGTGGGGATTCCATCAGGAATCCAGGAGCTGGATTTTAGGGAAAAGCCCCAGGGCTGCCTTCACCAGGCCAAGCCCTTCAGGTGTTCTTTGGCCTGGGCTCAAACCCCGGGCAGAGTCTCTCCATCCTGCTGCTCCTGCCTTCCCTCCATGGCTCCTCTGCTGCCCTTTCCTGCAGGGATTTGCCGGTTTGCCGGGGGGCCGTGGGCATGCTGGAACTCCTGGATCCATAGTAAGGAAAATAATGTTCCTCTGCATGAACTCTGTTTTCCGAGGTGGGGCTGGTGGGGAATATGGCACTTTCCTTGGGAATTAGAACATCTGCAGGACCTGATTTACCTGGTTGATAAAAGACATCAAAAGCCTCGGTGGTGGAAATAGCTGGGGCTAGGGAAGAGCAGAACAGTTTCACTGGAGAATCAGCCTGCTCCAGGAGCTGTGCAGCCTCCAGGGTGTCCCTGGGCAATGGCAGCTCATGGACTGCCCAGGCTCCCCAGGGAATGGGCACAGCCTGAGGCTGCCAGAGCTCCAGGAGCGTTTGGACAATGCTGCCAGGGATGCACAGGGTGGGGTTGTTGGGTGTCTGTGCAGGGACAGGAGCTGGGCTGGGTGATCCTGGTGATTCCAGCTCAGTGATCTGGGATGGAGACCTGGAACAGCTCCTCCCTGAGAGCTTGGCCTTGGCTGGGTTGGGGATGACGTTGAGAGCCAGGATTGTCCCCTGGTGCCAGCCCTGCCAGCCGTGGGGGATTGGTGTGCAGGAGCCACCAGGACAGGCCACAACAGCCGAGAGTGTCCCTGTGACCCTGCTGGCCCCAGGTGACCCTGCCAGGAGCACAGGGGCAGCACTGGGGGCTCAGGGCTCATCTCCTCTCAGCCTTTGCCTGACACCTCCTCCCCAAATCGTCCCAAAGGGCTCTCCAGGAAAGCCTGGACCTGATGGAGAGCTGGGTTCCCTGGGCCCAAAGGTGAGAACGGGGGTTTGGGGGGCTGTGAGTGTGTTTGGGGTCTGCTTGGGGGAGTGCTGGTGCTGAACAGCCCCACAGGCTCTGAGCTGCCAGGGGAGACCTGGAGGTTCCCAAGGGCTCATCAGATCCCACGGGATCGCTGAGGAAGGGAGGATGCCTGACTGCATCCCAGCAGTGGGAATTGGCTAATTCCCGTGTTTTTCCTGGCAGGGGCTGCCTGGGAAGCCTGGCTTGGAGGGGCCACAAGGACCTGTGGGCTCCTATGTAAGTGCTGGAGCTGCCCAGGTAACAGGGATGGCACTGGCCAGACTGGGAGCAGGCTGGAGCAGCCTGCAGCTGGGCACTCACCACCCTCCCAAGGCTCCTGCCTTTCCCTGAGCCACCTCTTCCCAAAAATAGAGAAGCCAGGCAGCCCTGGCTGCCTCCTAACCCCGAACTCTTCCCAGGGCTATCCAGGACCTGCCGGTGACCGCGGGAGGTTGGGACGCAGGGGAGACAAGGTAGGGACGGGATCAGCACGGCACTGGGGGGAAGTCTGGCCTTTGGAAGCATTTTTGGGGTGAGTTTGAACCCAAAGGATGGGTTTGGGGGTGTCCACAGTCTCCATCAGCCATGGTGGAGGAGAACATCAGGTGAACCATCGGCTCTCCAGCACTTCCTCTGCCCAAACACCTCTGGATTCCTCCGAGAGTTATTTTTTGTTTGTTTTGTTGTGGTTTTTTGGAGAGGTTTTTGCATTAAAACATGCAGGACAGGAAATCTGTCTTGCCTCCTACCAGGGAGAAAGGGGAGCTCAAGGTCCACCAGGATTTCCAGGAAAAGCTGGTCCCAAGGTCAGTGCTGTTTGCTGCTCTTCTGGGCAGCTCCAGCCCCCTGCAAAAGCAGCAGGCAAGTTGTCTGCGCTGGGCTGGGAATGGGAAAAAATGGGAAATCTTTGCCATGGGGAATCTTTGCCAATGCTGCAGCAGCAAGGGGCTAAGCTGGGGACACAGGGCTGTGTCACTGATGGTGCTCTCTTCCCCCAGGCCCTGCCAGGTCCCCCTGGTCCTCGTGGTGCTCCTGGCTCCCAGGTAGGGCTCTCCAGCTCCGGCTGCTCTGGTCCCTCTGCATGGATGTGTGACCTGCAGTACATCCCTGTGCTGTCTGCAGCACGGATCCATCCCAAATCCCTTTTTGGGAGCAGGCAGCGCCCTTGTCCTACTCCCTGCTGGCTGGGCTCTGTCCTGATGCAGCACAGACCCCGCTGAGATGGTCCCAACACGAGGGGTTATCTGAGCAAAGCCTCACCCTGATCCCGATCCCCTAATCCCCCTTTCCATGGCCGCACTGCTGAACTTTTCTTTTTCCAGGGCAGAACAGGTGACCCAGGTCCTCGAGGGCCCCCAGGGCTGCCTGTAAGTGCAGAGCTGCACCTTGCCGGGGTGAGGTGATGTCCCACAGGGCAGAGATCAGTGCCCACTCCGGGCCATTTTCACCCCTGGGGTGGCTGTGGGGCAGGGAACACCCCAAACCCTGTGTGTGAGTGTCCTACACCTGCAGGGATGAGCTCTGGGGCAGGTGGCACCTTTGGGACCCTGAGGTGACCCAACTGCAGCAGGGTTTCTCCTGGCTTTGCCCTCCCAGAGCTGCGTTTTGGGGGTCTAAAGGGCTTTCTCTGCCTTGCAGGGTGTTCCTGGCACAAGAGGTCTGGATGGCATTCCTGGGAAGCCTGGCTTGGCTGGAGAAAGAGGCACTCCTGGAGCACCTGGGGCTGCTGGCCCGGCTGGCTACCCGGTGAGTGCAGCTGGGGCTCCTCCACCGATCCTTCAGGAGGACAGGGATAAAGGATTTTGCTGCTGCAGCACCTTTGGGGAGCTCCCTGAAACACCTGCAGGAAGGGAAGGAAAAGGGAAGCTGCTGCAAGGGTTTTGAGGAGCTGGAGCGGGGGTTCTGTTCCCGCAGGGATGTGGGATGCGCCAGGATATCCCAGATCCCACCTGGGAGCTGCAAAGGCTCCTGAGCTCGGGCCAAACCTCTCTGCTGATGGGGCTGTTTGTTCCCAGGGCCGGGAAGGTGCAAGTGGACGGCAAGGACCCTCGGGGATGAGAGGAGAGAAGGTGAGGACACACGAGGGGTTTGCTTCCCTCTCGAGTCAGCAGCTGCCCAGAGCCTTGGGCTCACCCCACTGACCTCCCCAGGGCTGGGGGGCAGCGCTGCTCCCCAGTGGGATGGGGATTCGCATCTCTGGGGGCTGCAGAGACAGAGAACCACCTCGGCTGCTCGTGTGGTTTTGTGTCCCCTGCAGGGTGACGTGGGAGATGCCGGGGGATCCGGAGTCCGTGGGCTGGATGGGGAGCAGGTACAGCACCTGGGGACAGTGTTCCCACCTTGATGGGGCTGCTCCAGCCTCCCCCTTCCCTGTCCCCCACTCCAGGCTTGGAAAAGGATGGGAGGAGGCTGCTGATCCTCACAAAAGCCAGAAGGTTAAAGCGGGGTCAGCGAGCTGTGCTAGGGCTGGGCTTCTCTTTCCTCCCCAGGGACCACCAGGAGCGCTGGGAGCAGAGGGTCGGCCGGGGCTCAAGGGTGAGCAGGTGGGTGCTGGGGGTGATGCTGGGGGTGGCGCTGGGCTCACCCCGCTCCTGCAGGGTCACACAGGCACCTGAACCCCAGTTTGAGCCACCCCCAGCATCCTCGTGCCTGGGGATTGACATTACTGGGCATGGCAGGGAGGTCCCCTCAAAAAAACTGCGGTAACCTGGGGGTTTCCCAGTGTGGGAAAGGATGGAGGGCAGAGCAAGGCTCAGCTGGAAAAGGCAGCCAAGGATCATCCTGCTCATCTTCATCCCGTCCAGGGAGAGGCAGGAAGCCGTGGAGCTCCAGGAGTCAGAGGGAGCCCTGGGGAGCCAGGGGACGATGGGCCAGAGGGGCAACCAGGACGGCCTGGGCAGCAAGGGAAGGAGGTAAGTGTGGGATTGTCCCCGTGGGGAATGGGAATGGCTCTGGACACTGCCATGCCATGGCTTTGCCCCACACAGGCTGAGATGCTCCCATGGGACCTGGGACTGATGTTTTGGGGTCCCCGTGCTGGGCGAGGGGTGCTCAGCATGTTGTCCACACTCTCTTTTGGGGTAGCAGGGTCACAGCTGGGGTGACCTCCCGGCACAGGAGGTGAGGCCATGCCTTAGCCAGCACCAAAATCCCAGCCGGGAAGGGTGGGAAAGCCCGTGGCAGTCAGAGCCCAGCTTTTAACCCTCCCTGGGATGGGGCTGGGGAGCAGCTGCTGTGTCTGATGTGGGCACTTCCCCCGGGCAGGGTGACACCGGTGACAGCGGAGAGCCGGGAGAGCCAGGACCGCGGGGAAGGAAGGTGAGGGGTGTCTCTAACTCTGTCCCTCCTTCCAGCACCTTGGGAACACCCCATGCCTGCTCAACCTCTGCTCCACCCCTCCATGGTGGGGACAGAGCAGCACAGAGGTGTCCCATGGCTGAGGAGCACCTGAGCACCCCAGGGTGACAGCTCATCTCCGTGCAGGAGCTCATTTATTGCTGTTCCTTCTCCTTCCTTGTGGTGACAATTGTCCATCCCTGAGCAGGGCAATGCTGGCCCCAGGGGCGTTCCCGGAGTGCCTGGACCAGGAGCTGCCACGGGGGAAATTGGAGGGAAAGGCCAGAAGGGAGAGAAGGGCCGAGAAGGTTTGCTGGCAAGTACAGCTGGGGCTGGGCTGCCTCACCCCACAGTGACCCCAAAGCTCGGGTGATGGCTGCCGAGGACAGGGCTCACCCCCCGTGGGAAACTTTGGCTCCAGGAGCTGCAGAAAATCCTGGGAATTGCCAAATCGCCATCATTAGGGAGGTTCATGTCTCATGGGCATGACGCCAAAATTGGGTCTTGTTGGCGCAAAAGGATGGTTTGGGTTCCGGGGGCAGTTTGGGGTAATGCTGCTCCCGGCCAAACGCCAGCCACTGCCAGGCTGGGAACACATCTCCTCTGTGTCCCAGGGCCAGGTCGGTGTCACCGGAGCCGTGGGACCTGCTGGAGCCAGGGGATGGTTTGTAAGTCACGTTGTGTCCCCTCTCCCCTTTCAACCCATCAGGGACCTGGTGAGGGGACACTGGTGCGACTGGGAGCACTGGGCAGGGCCCAGCTCTGTCCCAAACCTGGTGAGGGGACACTGGTGTGACTGGGAGCACTGGGCAGGGCCCAGCTCTGTCCCAAACCTGGTGAGGGGACATCAGTGTGACTGGGAGCACTGGGCAGGGCCCAGCTCTGTCCCAAACCTGGTGAGGGGACATCAGTGTGACTGGGAGCACTGGGCAGGGCCCAGCTCTGTCCCAAACCTGGTGAGGGGACACTGGTGTGACTGGGAGCACTGGGCAGGACTGGGTCACCTCTGCTTTGTGCCCTGAACAGGGGGGGACAGGACTCCGAGGTCCTCCTGGGCTCGACGGTCCCGAGGGAGAGAAGGTATGGTGGGATGATGGATTTAACCCTTTATCTCTGGCCTTTTCTGGCCTCTTCCCAAACTTTCCTGCTGGGGGATGAGGTGGGATTGGCTGCCTGGAGGTCAGGCAGGCTGGTGACAGGGGGACCTGCCACGGGCCACCCCTTGCCTTGTCGCCAGAGATCCAAAGCCAGCAAGGCAGGGAAGGGTTTTTCCAGGGCCAGAGCTGCTTCCCCTTCTTTCCCAGGGAGATCCAGGGCCACGAGGCAGGGATGGAGCTGCTGGGGCTGCAGGATTCGAGGTACTGATGGCCGGAATGTTGCAGGGCTGGGAGTTACCAAAGGCTTCCCCAGTGGTCCCCATTTCCAGCCCAACCCCAGAGATTTATTTTTTCACTGCCCTGGTCGGGGGGCTCGGGAGTGAGGGGTTGGTTTTAACACCTCATATCTCAGCACTGACTCCCAGGACCCTAAATCCCCAAACTTCAGGGCCCTAAAACCCCAAACATCAGACCCTTTCCAGCACCCAGGGGTGCCTCATGGGAAACATGTTCCTGGAATTGCATCCTGTTCTCTCCCATGGGGTGCCTGGGGCTGCCTTGGCCAGCTGAGCGTGGGATGAGGGACAGGAGGCTCAAAGTCCCCACAGAGGTGAAGGACACGGTGGTGAGGGGCTCATTCTAAACCCCCAGTGTCCCCACAGGGACTGGCTGGAGATGATGGAGAGAAGGGAGATGGTGGCAAGCCTGGCCCTGTGGTGAGTACCAGCCCTGCTCCCAAAAAACTCCCCTGGGAAAGTATTGGGGGCATTTTGGGATGGAGCAGCAGGGTCTGGGGCTGTAGAGTGGATGCAAAGGGAGCTCTGCCAGCCTGCTCTGTCCAGGCAAGATGTGCCCTTAAGGAATCCCAGAATTCCAGACTGGTTTGGGCTGGAAGGACCTCCAAGCTCATTGGAGAATTCTCCATGGGCATGGACACCTTCCACAGACCAGGCTGCTCCAAGCCTTTAACTTGGCTGATTTTCTGGGAGAGGTTGGGGTGTGGGATAAACTCCAGAGGGGGATTTGGGGTGTGGGATAAACTCCAGAGGGGGATTTGGGGTGTGGAATAAACTCCAGGGGGAGATTTGGGGTGTGGGGTAAACTCCAGGGGGAGATTTGCTGTGGAATAAACTCCAGGGGGATTTGCAAAGCTCCGAGCAGTTGAAGCCCCTCGAGGGGTGGCTGCTGGGGACGGGGTGCCCAGTGTGCCATCTCTGTGCCCTGCAGGGCTGCCAGGGCGCTCAGGGGCTGGCAGGTGCCCCTGGGCTCCGGGGATTCAGCGGGCACGAGGGAGCCAGAGGAGTGACCGGCACCAAGGGCCAGCCAGGCCGGCAGGTAACGCCTCTCTGCCCCGTGGGGACAGGCAGGGGACATCCCTGGCACAGCTCTCCCTGGGGACAACAGCCCCAGCTCTGCCCTCCTGCCTTCCCCTGGTGCCAGCCTCGGGTTTTGTCCCCAAATGAACTCAGGGGACTCTTGGGCCACCGGGCGAAGCTGGAGCCACCGGGCTGAGCGGCACTGAGGTGAGTGAGCTCCTCTCTGCCCCATTCCCTGCTCCAGCTCCTCCCACCCGCCACATCTGTGTCCCTCTGACAGCCTGCCTGCCTGGGAATTGGGTAGATAACCCAAATTTTTGGACTTGGCTTGAGTTTTTATTTCCTTCTTAGGGCCTGGTGGGTGCAAAAGGGGAGCCAGGCAAGCCGGGAAAACCGGGACAGATGGTGAGCAGTGGGATGGAGCCATGGTGGTTCTCCCTGAAAGAGGCTGTGGGCTGCTGGAATCTCCTGCATGTGTAAAAATCCCATCTCCTGCTCCTGCTGACCCCTGCCCAGCCTGCTCCAGAGAGGGGGAAAATCCCAAAGGGGAGATTCCAGCATCCTCCTGTGCATGAGGGGAGCCAGGAGGGGCAGCCTTGGCACAGCATCCTCACCGAGGCCTTTCCTTCTCCTCTGGAATTTCAGGGGTCTCCTGGACATGCTGGTCCCAAAGGATGGAAAGGTCGCAAAGGAGAGAAGGTACCCCCAAAATCCACCCCTGATGGCACCTGAGGGGGGCTGAGCAGCGGGCATGGGGTGGGCAAGGCTGAGCTGGTCAATCCCAGTTGGATCCACAGAGAGAAAACTGGGAATTGCCAAGGGGGAGCTAACACAGGGTGCCTTGGCTGGTTTTGGGGCGAGGGGTTGTCCCCAGCCTGGCTCAGGTGGCCCTGGCAGGGCACAGGGGCCTCTCCAGGGTCCCCCAGTGCCACCTGGGCTCTGCCCCCATCTCCATGCAGGCAGCAGCTCCTCTTCCCCCCGCCTGGGATGTGGCTGAGCTGCTGGAGACCCACATCCCCCATCTCTGCTTCCCCAGGGTGACACAGGCCAGGAAGGGGACGAAGGGATCCCTGGAGAAGCTGGCAGGCGGGTCAGTGACACCGCTGTCCCCACGGAGGGTGGCAGGGAGCACACAGCTGCTCCTTGCAGGCTTTGCCGGGGTTCCCGGTTTTCTGGGGGCTCAGAATCCCTGGTGGGGACATCCCTTGGGGATGAGGGGTGGCTGGCTTCGTTTGGAATTACCTGGGAGTCTTCCATCCAGGGCAAGCGAGGCAAGATGGGCCAGCAGCCCCCGCGGGGTCCCCGGGGACAGCAGGTAGGTGGCTTTGTGGGGCTGCCTTGGCCCCCTGGCAGTTTGGGGGTGATCCCGCCTGCCTGAGCCCCGGGTTAGGAAGGAATGAACCGAGATAGCTGGGGGGCTCTGTCCCCCCAGACCCTCCCAGCCCACCAGGGGGTTCTCCCACACCCTCTGCCCCCCTGGGCTGCTCTCCCTGCCCTGGAGCACCACACCAGCCAGGGATTGTCCCTTCTGCATTGCAGGGCTCCCCAGGTGACAAAGGACTGCCAGGACCCCAGGGCCCCCAGGGACCCTATGTGAGTATCAGCTGGGGGGTTTTGGGGTGCTGAGTGCTCCCTGTGTGACCCCACTGTGTGACCCCAAAGCTCTGCAGGGACCCAAAGAGAGGGTCCAGAGACCCACTGGAAATGACGGGAGTTTTTACGGGGTTCACCCATCTCCATCACAGGAGGGTGTGTGTGCTGCCAGGCAAACCCCATCATTCCCAAAATGTGGCTCTGGAGGCAAAATCCTTCCATTTCAGGCACGTGTGTGATGCCAGGCAGTGTCGAGCACTGTGGGGCTGTGCCCACCTTCCCAGAGAGCTGCCATGGCTGGAGGGACTACCTGCCAAAAAACCCTCAAATATATCTTTTCATTACTAGAAATTACTTTTTTTTTATATACATAAAATAAAGAAGTCCCAACTTTGGCAACTTCACCAAAGAAAAGCTGGGATGTTCTCAGCCAGCCAAGGTACCTCAAATGCATTTTAATGGGGTTTGTTGGGGGATCTTCCCAAAAGCAAAAATCAAATTATGAGAAAATGCCTCCAAGTTTCTAAAACTGCCTGAAGTGCTCAAAACCTCAGCAGTGGGGAGCTCCCTCCTTGGCAGGGGCTGACGGGAGCAGCTCAGGCACAGGGCGAGGCAGTTCTGTGTTCCTCTCTCAGGGCATCCCAGGGCTGAAGGGCATCAAAGGAGACCCTGGAGCGAAAGGACACAAGGTAGGGCCATGTGCCAGGCCCGGCAGGGACACTGGGCACAGGCTGGCACTGAATTTGCTAAATGCCGTCGTTTATTCCCCTCTTTCTGAGCCCTGCTGGCTGCACCATCCTCCTGTGAGGCTTCACCACTGTGTGCTGGGAGATGGAACCTGGTGATTTTCTCCCAAATCCAGTCCTTTTTCCAGCCTCTCCATCCTCCTGGAGCTGCAACCAGCAGCAGGGAGCCTTTTAACCCCTGCTCTCAGCATTGATGCTGATACACCACGAGCTGTGCCTCCCTTGTGGCATTCCTGATGGATCCAGCCTTGGCTGGAGAAGCTGAGCACATCCCAACCACCCCATCCCAATCCACCCCTCAGCCCCACGGCTGTAGATAAGAGTGACAAGCAGTCCCTGGTGCTGGGGAACTGCTCAGAGCCTTCAGGGAGATGAAATCCTGGGAATGAATAAAGCTCTAAATTGATGGTGAGCTCAGGGAGAAGCTCCTGGGAGAGCAGGTGGAGGGCAGCCTGTGCTGGGAATTGTCCCCAGCTCCACCAGTTTTCTGCACACCAGGAATCTTCTTTATTCTTCCCACGTGTTTCCTGGCAACTTCCAAGGCTTTCCTGAAGGATATTTTAGTCTGGGACTTTTCACTCTCAGTGTGGAGCTGATCATCCCTCATGCTGCCTCTGTTCCCAGCAGTTTGGGCACAGTGAATTCTATGGAATCAAAAGGATGGAAGTTTTGGGGTTTTTGCTCCAGAAATTTTGCAGCCAAACATACCCAGGAATTTCCCCAGCCACGCTGGTGTCCTGGGGGTTCTGTCCTTCCCTTTGCCTCCAAAACTCCCCCCGCTTCTCTCCTAGGGTGAGAAAGGCAGCAAAGGGGACCTGGGCCAGCCAGGGGACGATGGCTTCAAGGTGTGTGACAAGTTCTGCTCTTTTCCTTCCTCCCCCTGGTCCCTGTCACCCCGTGTGACATCCTGCCACCTTTCCCAGGGCAAGCCAGGACCCCACGGTGTCCCTGGGAGGCCAGGACCCAAGGGGAAGCAGGTAAGGGCAGGGTGGAGAGAGATGTGGGGAACTAAAATGAGTACTTGGGGTGAATTTCTTATTTTTCCATGTGAAATCCACCTGGGGAAGGGATTGGGGTGGAGAAGGATGACGGGCTGGGGGTGCCCTGACCCGCTCTGGTGTCCCTGCAGGGTGACACTGGCCCCCCTGGCCCGCGGGGACACCCTGGAATCCCCGGGACACCAGTGAGTCCTTCCCCAGCCCGCAGCTTTGGGGTTCACTCCTGGCCCCACGGGAATGGGGCTTTGATCCCACCTGCCTCCCTCTTACCCTGCCTTGTCCTTTCCTCGCAGGGCCTGTCTGGACCCAAAGTAAGCAGTGGGGAGCAGCTGGCTATGGGATCAGCCCTGCCAGAGCATCCCTTCCCTCCTTCCCACTCCCGGGGTGCAGGGGGTCCATGGGGGTGCAGCTCAGCACAGCAGCATCTCCCCCCTTGCTTTCCTTCCCTTCTCCACCTCCTCCTCCGGCAGGGGCTGAGAGGTTTCCCGGGGCTGCCAGGCCCTGTGGGCACGCCGGGGATGCCGGTGAGTAAAGCCACCGTTGCCCCTCAGGCCAAAATTTGGGACCCTTGCTTCCCTAAATTTGGCAGCGAGGCCCTGCCATGCCGTGCTGGCATGCCATGGGGATGCCCAGCTGCTGGGGGGCTCACGGGCAGCAGCCAGTGCCACCAGCACTGTCCTTGTCCCCCAGGGTCTCGCTGGCCCCCCTGGCCCCAGCGGCCCCCCGCTGATGCTGTCCCAGGAGGAGCTGCAGGTGAGCGATGCACGGGGCTGCCAGTGCTGCTGTCCCCTGTCCTGCTGAGGTCCCCTGTGCACCAGGACCAAGACAATGCACCAATCCCTCTCCCCCCACGCTTGTCCTTGTCCCCTGCACGTGTCACCCCCATCCTCAACACCTGCTGATGCTCCTGCGGGGGGATCTGAGCTCAGCTTGGTGAAATCCCCTCCTTTTTCTCTCAGCACCTCATTTATTCCTCCAACCACCTGAATTACACCGTGGTCTGGGCTCTGCTGGACACCCTGAGCCGGGAGCTCCAAGCCCTCGTGGAGCATCCCAACGGCACCAAAACCAAGCCGGCCACCACCTGCAAGGAGCTGCTGCTGGCTCACCCCGGCCTGCCCGACGGTACCAGGGGACAGTGGGGGTCCCCCTGCTTGTCCCCAGATCTGGGCAGCTCTCCAGAGCCTGGGCAGGGACAGGCAGCTCTTTGCGATTCAGTGGGAATAAGGATTTTAGGCAATGAGGTCAGCTGGGCTCCGTGGGTATCCCTGGAGAAGCAGGCTGGCAGCCAGGCCAGCAGCTGGGGTGGGATGGCACCGTGTGACAGCCTCGCTGTGCCCAGCCTGGGTGCCAGGAGCTGCCCTCTGCTCCCTGCAGGGCAGTACTACATCGACCCCAACCAGGGCAGCCCCCAGGACGCGCTGCTGGCCTTCTGCAACTTCACAGCTGGGGGGGAGACCTGCATAGCCCCCATCCACAACCAGGTACGGGGGGCTTTGCTGGGGCAGGTGTCCCCACGTGTGACCCCTCGGGGTGGGTGGGGACAGGGGACAGTGGGGCTGAAGAGGGACAGGGTGACCAGTCCTGTGCCATGGTGACCACTGCCACGGCAGGGAGCTGCTGGAGCACTCCCAGCGAGGATCCTGGTGACGGCGTGCGGCCAGGCTGCAGGGACAGGTCACACAGGGTGTCTGCTGGCTCCTTGTCCTGGCACAGCGTGACACGGTCCCCGCTCCCCTCAGGTCCCCATCAAGGCTTGGCTGAGCACCTACAGCTCCCGGGACACCTTTGAGTGGTTCAGCACCCTGCCCGGGGGCTTCCTGGTGAGTGTCCGGCTGGACCAGCCCAGGGGACACAAAGCTGAGCTCGGGGGTCCCCAGGTGCCACCCCGCTGCGGTGGGGCAGCGCCCAGGGCCCCTGGCTGTGCCCAGAGCGATGTGACAACTCCTGGAAGGAATCCCTGCCGAGGTTTGGCGTGGTGGGAGCTCAGCCCCCTCCAAGCATCCCCCGCTTCCCGGTTTTGTGTCCCGCTGTCCCTGCAGCTGGAATACGCCGGGGCCAGCCCGGTGCAGCTCCGCTTCCTGCGCCTGCACAGCCGCCGGGCTGCCCAGAAGGTCTCGTACTCGTGCAGACCTGCCCCGGAGCGGAGCCAGCCCCAGCCCCACAAGGAAATCCGCTTCCTGGCCGACTCCCGGGATCACAGCTATGCCGCCAGCCTGCCGGGCTGCCTGGTGAGCCTGGCCCTGCGCAGGCTGGAAAAGCCTCCTGGCACTGGGAGAGCCTCTCGGTGTGGGTTTGGATCCCCGCAGTTTGGGATGGAGCTGCACGTGGAGGGATGGACAGCATCCATTCCCTGGGCTCAGGGATTTGGCATGGGATGGGATGGGCCAGGGGGAGTCACCACCCTGGAAAAGCCAAGCCAGGGAGGGCTGGGAGTGGAGACTGGGTGCATCCAGGAGCAGCTGGGGTGCTCCAAGAGGAGCTTCAGACCCTCAGCTGAAGGGTTTGGTGCCACTTAGCTGTCGCTGGTGGTCATTTCAGCCGGACAACGAGTCCTCCATCACCGACACCATCTTCCAGTTCAGCACGGAGGAGCTGTGGCTGCTGCCCCTGCGGGACCTGGCTGTCTTCCACAGCGGCGACGCCTCGCACCAGTTTGGTTTCACAGTCGGACCAGTTTGCTTCAGCTGAAACTGGTGCCACCCAAACCCAGCCAGCCGGTTCTGTCGCCACCCAGGAGCCACCCGGTGGGGACAAGTGGAGGCTGGGGGTGGCACGGGGCTCCCACCTGCTCCCCAGAGCTGCTGGGTCTCTCTGAGATCAGTGTTTGGAGCTGCATTATGCCCTGGACTCCACTTCCTCCTGGAGTAGAGGAATATTGTTTACAAAAGTCATTTCTCTATAAATTATATATATATTATATATGTATATATTATATACGAGAAGGTGCTGATTTACTGACTGCTTGGGGAGGTTCATGTAATTAGAATCACTGGGAACTGTCTGCCAAGGAAAAAAAAACAAGGAGCGAAACTACTGCCAGCTTGGGAAAAGGGGAAGGAAAATGGCTTTTCTTTGCCAGGGTCAAGAGCACAAATAACTGGAGCATCGATTCCCCAGGACTGGGCTGGGAAGTGGCCCTGGTGAGTCTGAGGAACTCTGCATGGTGCTGCTCCAGCACCTCCAGGCCTGCCAGGCACCAAGGGCTGCAAAGAGTGAAAATGTCAGTCCCTCACATCCTGCCTCTGTTTTGGGCATCCCAACTCCCTGAGAGCGATTTTAGTGGTGTAGAGCAGGCACTGGAGCACTGGGTGCCTTTGTGAGCATCAGCACCTGCTGCTGCTTGTGGAAACTGAGGCAGAGGAGCTCAGCACTCCCTGTTTCCAGCGGTAGTGGGAATGGCTGGAATGTGCCAGCATGGAGCTGGAAGGGAAATTCTCCTTTGGTCTGTCCTGTCTATTTATAGGGAAAAAAACTAATCATAGACTCACAGCATGGTTTGGGTAAAAGGGAGCTTAGAGGTCATCTCGTTCCACCCCTGCCATGGCAGGGACACCTTCCACTGTCCCAGGTTGCTCCAAGCCCTGTCCAGCCTGGCCTTGGACACTGCCAGGGATCCAGGGGCAGCACAGCTTCTCTGGGCACCCTGTGCCAGGGCCTCCCCACCCTCACAGGGAATAATTCCTTCCCAATATCCCATCTCTCCCTGCTCTCTGGCAGTGGAAAGCCATTCCCTGTGTTCTGTCCCTCCATCCCTTGTCCCCAGTCCCTCTCCAGCTCTCCTGGAGCTCCTTTAGGCACAGGAACGACCTCTGAGCTCTCCCTGGAGCTTCTCTTCTCCAGGTGAACACCCCAAAATCCCTTCCCCATTTTTCGGGTGCAAACCCGGCTGCCCGCCGCGCTCCGGGCGCCTGGGGTGGGACAGGCAGAACAACCCGTGGGGACTTCAGCCAGCGCCGGGCTGGGGATGGGGCGGGGGAGAGCGGATGGAGCCGGCAGGGAAGGGAAAGCCGAACCCCGAGCCGCTGTCCCCAGGGCTGCTGGGCCCGGGGAGGGGACAAGCACCGAGCAGGGGGTGCGGGGAGGGGACAAGGGCCGGGCAGGGGACAAACGCCGGCACCGCCCCGCCCCGCCGCACTACAGCTCCCGGGGAGCCCCGCGCGCGCGTCACCGCAGCGACATCACCATCGCGACATCACCGCGACAGCGCCGCGCCAGCCCCGCGACACTCGGTGACAGCCGGCAGCAGTGACGGGCCGGGCCGGGCCGGCTGAGCACCGCCAGCATGCAGGTGAGCCCGGGGGACCGGGCACGGCCGGGAGCGGGAGTCCTCCTGGAGCACCGGGAAT
>VZRM01001812.1:33312-44104 GCA_013397955.1 Grantiella picta | reverse complement strand
TCCTGTCCCCCGCTGTCCTGTGCCCCGCTGTCCTGTCCCCCGCTGTCCTGTCCCCCGCTGTCCCCTCTCCGCTCCCGTGCCCGCGGAGGGGCTGTGCTGGGTGCTCAGGTCACCCCCGGAGCAGGCTGTGCTTTGTGCTCCCAGCTCGGACGTGTTTGCTTGCTTGTCCCATTTCCTGGCAGTGTCCAAGGCCAGGCTGGACAGGGCTTGGAGCAGCCTGGGGTGGTGGGAGGTGTCCCTGCTATGGCAGGGGTGGGACGGGATGGGGTTAGGGTTCCTTCCACCCAAATCATTCCGTGATTCTGTTTGAGGCTCCCAGACCCCTCAGTTTGCTGGCAGCAGCCCCCTGAAGCAGCATCCTTGCGAGGCCTGGAGGGTGACACCAGCTCTGAGCCAGATCCCGGTTTGGGGACACCTCCCTGTTCTGCTGTGTCCCCATTGTGAGGCCGCAGCTGGGACAGCTCAGCAGAGCAGGGTTGGGGTCCTGCAGGAAGGCAGGTTTATCCCGCAGTGTGGGATCAGATATCCCAGCTGGACCGGAGCAGTAGGTTGGGATGCAGCCTCGCACTGCTCTGCACAGGCAGCACTGGTTTTGCCAAAAGTAACCCCAAAACTGCAGCAGATGCAGCACGGAGTGCTCGTTGAGCACAGGATGGTTCCCAGCAGCTGGTTTTCCCTGTGTGAATTCCTGCGGAGGAGGAGCTGGGCGCAGCCTGGGCACAGCTCAATCCCTGCTGCGTGGGCAGCTGGGGCAGGACAGGATTCCCTCCCTCTGAACAACAGCCCTGGCCATTGCCCAAGCAGTGCTGGCTCTTTCCTGTTGCAAGGAATGCAGAGATTTTTTGGATTTTGCCCTCTTGGTCTTTGCCCATCAGAGAAGTCTCTCTGTAGGACAGGAGCAAGGGGCTGTTGGCCCAAGGAGCACCGTTTTGGTGTCACACCCACGCTGGGCACCCAAAATCATGTGGCTTTACCCCAGGCTGGGGCAGCAAAAGGATCTTCTGGATCTCTAGAACAGGCTGCCCAGGGAAGTGTTGGAATCACCGTCCCTGGAAGTGCTCAAAAAACAGAGCTGTGGCCCTTGGGGACAGTGTTTAGTGGAGGCCTTGGCAGTGCTGGGTTAATGTTTGGATTTAATGATTTAGAGGGCTTTTCCAACCTTAATGACTGATTCTGCCCAGCACTTCTGTCCACCATTCTAAAACAGTCACCTGCTCCTTCCACCGTGCTGGACACCTGTGGGTGAAGCCTATAAAGGAGAAATAGCTTCATTTAAAGGCTAATTATCATGAATTCGTGGCCAAAGGAGGCTTAAAAGGGTGAGCCAATTCCATGAGCTAATGGGTAAGGAGGGCTGAAGGGTGTAATTGGAGCCGGGCTGTGGTGAACACCCACAGGGTATGGGATGGTATTTCTGGCTGGGGCACGTCCTGCTCCTGTCAGTCACCTCTGCCCGTGGTGGAAAAGGCAGGAAAGAGCAGCCAAACACGGATCTGTGCGGGAGAGGGGCAGCCAGGAGCTCCACAAACACTTCTAGAGAGATTCCGCACAAGGAGGATGAAAAACTCCACAAAACTCCACTTTTTGAGCAAGACTTGGCAGCTGGGTATGAGCTCTGCAGCTGATGTTACACAAGAGCGATTCCTGCTCCTCCAGTTTCAGGGATCAAGGAGGAGGGTTGGTGCCTTTGTAGGTCCTGGCAGGTTGGACAGTGTTGGCAGTGATGCTGCTGTGCCAGGGAGGCACCCTGGACCTGGCACCCATCGCTGGGTGGTCACACTGGTGGCTCTGGGTGTTCTGAGTTTTTGGGTGTCCTGGCAGTGCAGGAGGCAGAGGAGCAGAGGCTCTGCCCACCAGCTTCACCTCAGGCTGTGGGTGGTGTCCGCAGCCTCCACCTGTCCCTCAGGGACCTTCCCTTCTCCAATCCAGCTGCATGAAGCCCTGGATTCATCTCTCTTTGCCACAGGGGTAAGCTCTGGCTTTCTCTCACAGCCCAGACGTGCACAGGAGCTGCTGCTGGAGCTGGCATTGTCCTGCTGGAGGTCACGGGGAGAGTTTAGCCTAGGCAGCGTGACCGTGATTGTCCATGTCAGTTCCTCTTCCCGTTTCAGAACTGGGGAAAAAAAATTGCACCATTTGGTAAAACCCCAGATGAGCATCCTGGGGTGTGGGCACCCATCACCCTGAGCACTGCCCTTTCCCTGGCCTCTCTTCCAGATGACCTTCTACTTCTCGGACACGGTGGTGCTGCTCTTTGACTTCTGGAGTGTCCACAGCCCCACAGGTAGGCTGCCAGCCCAGCAGGGACATCCATGCATTCCTCTGGATTTAGAGGCATGTATCCATCCCTGCATCCATCAAATCCATCCATCAATCCATCCATCTCTCCATCCATCCCCCCTCAACCTGCCAACCCCCCCAGGTCACTCAGCTTTCCCACTTCCTTTTACACTTTTCCTTCTGTTAATTATTCTCCCAGCACCATATTTTAACTCCCATGTTTTTTTGTGGATGCAAAGCTGCTTATTTTTTTTCACAGCAGCTCCCTAAGGGTGAGAGGACACAGCCTTGTCCAGGGGAAGTTTAGGCTGGATATAAGGAAAAAGTTCATCTCAGAAAGGGAATTGGAATGGGCTGCCCAGGGAGGTGGTGGATTCCTCATCTCTGGAGGTGTTTGAGGAAAGACTGGATGTGTCTGGTTGACTGTGGTGGTGTTGGGTCAAAGGTTGGACTCAGTGATCTCAAAGGTCTTTACCAACCTCATTAATACTGTGATTCTGTGAATTACAAAGGAGAATTGAGCTAAACACACCATTCCCTGACATTTAACAGCCCCGCTGCCCAACCCCCGTCCCAGGAGCCCTCCACTCCACCCCATGGATCGTCCCAAACACCCCATGCTGGGCCCTGCCTGCCCCTGTCACCCTGCCAGCCTCCCTCCATCCGTGGGCAGCTTTGGGGTGTCTCTCCCGCAGGGATGGTGCTCTCAGTGCTGGTGATCCTGCTGCTCTCCGTGCTCTACGAGGCTGTGAAGATGGGCAAGGCGGTGCTGCTGCGGCGGGCACTGCTGGCTCTGCCCCGCAGCCTCAGCCAGGAGGCCCTGACAGAGCCCCAGCAGGAGGAGAGCAGCCCTGCGCAGGGCAGGTACCTCAGGGACCCCCTGGCACCCACCTGGGGGGCTCAGGGACGGGGCTCTGGCCCCGCGGCCAGCACGGAAGGGGAAAGGGCTGGGAGGAGGAGTTGTAGGCTCCCGGGGAAGGAGGGTGTGTACAGCCTGGGGAGGTGGCTGCAGGGCAGCCCAGCCCCTGCAGGTCCTCTGGGAGATGTCCAGGGTGCTGTCTGAAGGCTGGTGTTCCCCACCAGGAGCCACGGTGGGTGCAGGAGGGTCGGACTCAGTGAGGGATGGGCACATCCTGAGTGTAGAGTGCAGCAGCTCAGTCCCTACAAGCCTGGCCCTGGTGCTTCCCTCCTTTGGAGCCAAGGCCTGGCTTTTCCCCCTTGTATTTAATCCCACATCATTCCTGAGGTTGTTTTTACTGCCAACCTCATTGATTTCAGAGCAGGATTTCCCCCTGAGCTGCTGGATTTCCCCACCCCTCTCCCAGCAGCCCAAACCCCACTCTGGCCATTCCAGGATCCTGGTGGGAGGCAATTCCAGCTGGCCCAGCCCCTCACTGATGGCATTTCCCCCCTTTTCCCCAGGTGGTTCTGGTACCACGTGGGCCAGACGCTGTTCCACGTGGTGCAGGTGGTGCTGGGCTACATGGTGATGTTGGCTGTCATGTCCTACAACGCCTGGATCTTCCTGGGGGCCATCGTGGGCTCCACGCTGGGCTATTTCATGGTGTACCCCCTGCTCGGCCGCGGCTAGAGCCCCCCGGGCTGGTGGCACTCGTGTGCCACCTCCTGCTCCTCTGTCTGGAATAGCTGCTGTCACTTCTGCTGGCTCTGTCCTCGTCCCTGTGCTCTGTGGGACGCAGAACTCCAAGGACTTGCTGGGCTGGCCCTGCTGTGGGGATGGGGAGCCCCATGGCCAGCACTCGCCACACTGCCGCTGGCTTTGGCTGGTGGCTGTCCCCTGGCTCTCAGGGACCTTTGTCCGGGTGGTGACAGCAGGGGGGTGCTGGGCGTGTCCTCCCCATCCCTGCTTCTCGAGGAGGTTCTTCCTGGCTGGAACGGGAATGAGCCGGTGACTGTCTGGGGGAGGGACAAGCTGGGGACAGGGACCTCTGCCCTCCTGCCCAGAGCTGCCCTGCACTGAGCCTCTCTTCACACAGTGCCTTTGGGGACAGTGGGGTGTCCTGCCACCCCCACCCCTCCTGCGCAGCGCTTCAGGGATGGGGCTGGAGCAGCTCCTGAGCCGCTGGCGTGGCTGTGCCAGGGGGAAATGCTGCTCCAGGTGCCTCTTGCTGCTTCCTCAGGACATCCCTTTTAATAAAATCATCTCAGCTCCACTCCTGCTTTGTGTCACTGCTGCCTCGGTCACAGTGGGGCTCCCAGCCCTACCCAGGGAGGTGGTTCAGGAATGAGGACAGTCTCCTCTGGCTTTAAATAAAGCTTTTTCCATTTTATTAATTATTATAAGCATATCTTTAAACATTTGTATAACTTTCTTAATAAAATATCCTGGAAGAGACAGGTTTGAAGTTCACAGAGAAAGGCACTTTGAGGGAGGCCTCCCAAGGCATTTTGGGGGCTCCCCTGAGTGGGTTAGGCTGGGCCCCCCCTTTCTGAGGCAGGAACGCTGGCACCTAAGCACAGGGGGTGTCAGGGTGCTGCTCCCTGCTCCAGGTGTCACCCAGCAGTCCCGTGCCCCTCCCCACGGCAGGCAGTGCTGCTGGGGGTTCAGCAAATCACAACAGCTGCCAAAACCTGCAAAGCTGGAGAAGCCATCCATGGAATGTGCTGAGGAGCTCCGGAGGGCAAGGGCTGGGATCTCTCCGCTGCACAGCAAGCTGAGCCTGGAATGATCCCAGTCCTGCCGGGCACAGCCGGGACACAGCCCGGGTGCCACCTGCCCCCAGAGATTTTACTCAGGACTTGTACAGCTGCCAGAAAGACCCTGGGGTGAGAGTGGCTGGGGGTGGGCTCTGGGTGCTGTGAGCCCAGCCTGGGTGCTGTGAGCCCAGCCTGGATGCACTGAGCCCAGCCTGGATTCTGTGAGCCCAGCCTGGATGCTGTGAGCCCAGCCTGGATGCTCCAACCCTGCTCTGGATGCTGAGCCCAGCCTGGGCACCAGGAGCCCAACCTGGATGCTGTTGCCCCCTCAGCAGTGGCTCAAGCCCCCAGCATTGCTGTTCCTCTGCTTCCATCCTGTTTTCCAGCATTCCTGCTCCCTGCGGTGCTCCCGGAGCCGGCCGGGGGGGTGGCGGTGGGCAGCTCCCAGGAAACGCTCCGGACTGGGGCAGGGGACAACCCCGGGGACAGCCAGGAGCGTCCCACACACCCACCCTCAGCAGGGCCAGCGCCAGCCCCACCGGCAGCCCCAGGCGCTGGTGTGGGGGGCAGATAAAGCTCTTCAGTAAAGCATCTCTTCAGTAGGAAAGAAAGTAAGGCAGAAGAAGGACAGAGCAGAGTGCAGGGGGTGCCCCGTGCCGGGCTGGGGCCACCCCTAGTCCCACCCAGTAGGGCGCTGTGGCTGTGGCCAGCCCCCCACGGCAGCGGGGTCCCCCCAGCAGTAAGGTCTCCGTGTTCCCACCCCTCCCTCTCCCGTGGTGTTGCTCTCCATCCCCGGGGGTCCTACTCCCCCTCCCCAGCCCCAGTGTCACCGGGGCCAGTCCATGGCAGGGGACAGTGGGGCTAGAACTCAGTCTGCACCCCCTCACCGCTCTCTGTGGTGCCCCTGGGCTGCGGGGGGCTGCGCTCGCCCTGCTCGTTGTCACCGTGCTGGTGACACGCTGCTGATGGGCTCTGGGCTCTGGGAGATGCTGGTGTGGCCAGGGACACCTTGGCCTCTGCAGGGACATCGGCTCGGGGGCTGGGCGGTGCTGGTGTGGCGTGTGGCACGCTGGGCACTGATGGGGAGGCAGCTCCGGGCACAGGGGACGCTGGCATGGACGATCTCGGTGTGGCTTGTGGCACCTCAGCTCCTGATGGGACATCGGCTCCGGACACGGGGGATGCCATCATGGAAGATCGTGGTGTGACGTGTGGCACCTCAGCCTCGGATGGGACATCAGCTCTGGGCACGGGTGAGGCTGGCACCGATGACCTTGGTGTGGCCTCTGGCACCCCAGCCCCTGCTGGGACATCAGCTGCAGACACGGGGCATGCTGGCACGGGTGATCTCGGCGTGGCATGTGGCAATTCGGCTCCTGAGGGGACATCAGCTCTGGGCACGGGTGATGCTGGTGCACAACGCTGTTCCCCAGCCCCTGCCAGGACCTCGGCTCCAGGGACAGGCGACGCCGGTGTGGAATGTTGTCTCCCGGTCCCTGGCAGGACCTCAGCTCCAGGTTCAGGTGACACCGGTGTGGCACATTGCCCTCCAGCCCCTGCTGGCACCTCAGCTCTAGGCACAGGCGGTGCCGGTGCTGCCCGGCGTGTCGCAGCCCCCGATGGCACCTCGGCTGCAGGGACAGGTGACGATGCCGGTGTGCCACGCTGCGTCCCAGCCGCCGGCGGGACGTCAGCCGCAGGGACAGGCGATGCCGGTGTGGCACAGCGCACCCCGTCCCCGTCACGGGCCGGGCCGGGCTGTGTGCCATCCCCTCGGGCAGCCCCTGCCGGCAGCCCGCCCTCCTCGGCGGCCCCGGCGGTGCCATTCAGCAGCCGCTCCTCCTCATCCCCGAGGCTCTGCTGCGCCAGCGCCTCCCGGATCTCCTGCGCCGCGCCCGGCGGGCTCGGGGACAGCCCGGCGGGTGGCTCCGGTGGCTCCTGCGGCTCCCGGGGCTCGGGGGAGCCGGGCTGCAGCAGCGCCTCGGCCGCCACCCCGTAGGGCAGGGTCCCCTCGTCGTCCTGGATGACAGACACCACCTGCTTGGCCCTGCGGCGCCTGTCGGCGGCCGGCTCGGCCTCGGGCTGCCCGCTGTACTCCTCGCTCCAGTCGATGGCCACGCCTTCTCCCAGCAGGTGCAGGTTGGGATCGCTGTTGTGCATCACCATGCTGTCCCGGTACAGGTTGTGCTTGCGCTGCCCGGCCGCCTCCTTCACGGCTGGGGACAGGGAGGGACAGGTCAAGGGGGCTGCTGGCACTGCCACCTCGCCCAGTCCTCCCCGTGGGTGGTGGCAGAGGGGGCCGGAGCTGGGCGGAGGGGTCAGCATCCCACCCGCTGCTCAGCCCTGCCGGGGGGAAAGCTGCTTGTGGGGCAGTCCCAGCACCCTGCACAGGGACACTGCTCCTCATGGAGTCCCCAGCACCCTGCCCAGGGACACTGCTCCTTATGGAGTCCCCAGCACCCTGCTCAGGGACACTGCTCCTCATGGAGTCCCCAGCACCCTGCTCAGGGACACTGCTCCTTAGAGAGTCCCCAGCACCCTGCACAGGGACACTGCTCCTTATGGAGTCCCCAGCACCCTGCACAGGGTCACCCCTGCTCACACAGCACCCCAGCTGATTCTCTGCATGGAACACTCCTCCTCACCCAGCCCCTGTCTTAGGGTGACCCCATTCCTGTACAGCCCCCAACACCCCGTAGAGGGTCACCCCACCTCACACAGTACCCTCCAAGGGGTCACCCCACCTCACACAGCCGCCAGCACCCTCCAAGAGGTCACCCCTCCTCGCACAGGTGCCACAGGACCCTACCTTGCATGATGTCTTTCATCACCGACTGCAGCACCACCTCCTCGTAGGTGTTCTCCACCAGGATGAAGCTGGCAAAGTCCTCAAAGATCAGCTCCTGGAACTTGGCTAATTCCTGCCGGGGCGGAGAGGTGGCTCAGCTCGGGAGGAAGGGTGGGATAGATGCTCCAGCCCCTCCACAGGGGTGGGTTGTCCTGTCCCTCAGCCCAAACTCTCCCCTCTTACCCCCTTGCAGGTGGGTGCCAGCTTTTTCAGCAGGAAGGGGATGGTGATCTGCAGCAGGGCCTCCCTGAAGAACTTCTTCCTCACCGTGCTGCTGTCGTAGTCGAATTTCTGCAGGATGAGAGGGTGCCCTGGGTCACTGAGGGCTGTGGGCTGGCAGCCCCCTGCCCATGGGCACAAACCCCACAGATTTGCCCCCCAGCCCACTTGCACAGATGTGAACAGACCCCTCTGGCCTCACATCCCTCTCTCCAGCTGTTTCCCACTGTTTCTGAGCCTGGATAGGAGCCAGCTGCTCCACTGCTGGCTGCAGGGGGGTTTGGGGGCCAGTCTGAGCCCTGGGTGGCTTTTACAGATGTCACAAGGGACCTGGCTCCTCCAGGTGATTTCCCACTCACCTGCCCCCAGGAAAATCCATGAAAACCCCAATAAAGAGAAGTGTTTCCCTAAAATACTTTTGTTGAAATAGATAACATCACTCCTGGCCTCTTCCCTGGTCTGCTGGCCCAGGAACAAAGGCCACCAAAGGCCCTGACCCACTGGCTCACCTTGAGCACCCTCTCGAGGATGCGCTGGATGGACTTGCACAGGTCGTCCTTGCCGTGCAGCTTGCCAAGCTCCTGGTGCAGCAGCGTCTCGAAGGTGTACACAGCATCGTCCATTTGCTGCGGCCAGAGGCACGTGGTCAGTGTGGGGAGCACCCAAAGGGTGGGCAGGGGGCTCTCGGGGCACTGCCACACCCAGAAGAGCCTTAGCACAGAATCCCACAGTGGTTTGGGGTGGAAGAGATCTTGGAGCTCATCCAGTTCCACCCTCTGCCATGGCAGGGACACCTTCCACTGTCCCAGGTTGCTCCAAGCCCTGTCCAACCTGGCCTTGGACACTGCCAGGGATCCAGGGGCAGCTCAGCTTCTCTGGGCACTCTGTGCCAGGGCCTGCCCACCCTCACAGGGAAGGATTTCTTCCTAACATTACACAGGCAAAGAGCCTTCACTCTGCCAAGGTCCCCAACATGCCAGCATGGCACGCACAGCCCTCACCATGAAGACCGAGAGTGCTGGGAGAGGAAGGTGCTCAAAGCTGGCTTTACACTACTCCTCCTCCTACAGCCCACTCAGGTTTGGCTGGACCAGACCCAGACTTGGACTCCTGGCCTTGCTGGTGCCACTGGGCTCGGTGGCAGAGGGCAGCCGTGCTGCGATGCCCAAGCCCACCATGGGCTCCAGACCAAAGGGGCTCCATCTTCCTCCCTTGCAGGCAGCACCGCCATCCCAGCCTGGGCTCCGCAGCCTTCAGTCCCACCCTGGTCCCCATCCCACCTGTCTCATGTGGATCTGAGCCCTCTGCTTGAAGACAGACGTGCTGGAGACATCGAATCGCTGCTGCAGCCCCTCCAGCTTCAGCTGGTCCATCTTCTCATAGCACGACTGCATCTTCACGGGGTGGAAGGCCAGGTGGGAGAGCTTCTCCATGTACTGGGGACAAAGCCAAGCTCAGCCTCTCCCTGTCCTCAGGGCAGGGACATTCCACCCCGCATGGGTGGAACCTTCTCAGCCTGGGCTCCCCCAGCGCTGTCCAGAGCAGGAATGGCTCTGTCAGCCCAAAGGCAGCAAGGAGCACCACCAGCCCTCACCTCCACCAGCTTCTCCAGGCCACCCTCGTTGACGACGTTCATGTTCATGTCCGTCACCTCCTTGAAGAACACCTCCCGCACCTCGGTGAAGCCCTGGCTCGTGGGGGTCATCAGGGCCTCCAGGATGGAGGAGATGTAGGGCTGGACGTGGTTCCTGACACAGACCTCTGCCTTGGGCAGGACGAAGGCTGGGAGAGAGCAGGGATAAGGCTGGTGAGGCTCCTGTGTCCTTCCAGCCCTTCACACCAAATCCTAAACCCATCCCAGGGAGACGGAGCTGCTCCAGTTCCCCAGGCTGTTCAAGAGAAGGCTCCTCCTGCCATGACAACACCAGCGATTCTTGCAGAGAGCCCCTGGCCTGTATTGAACCCACTCCTGCCCCCTGCCATGCTGGGGGTGACTGCCCACCTTGTCCCTCACCTCCTGGACAATGAACCCCCAGGGGTGCCAGGAGCTGTGCTGCACCCCAGAAACATCCCTCCCCAGGAGCCATGGGCACAGCCCCACACAGCCAGGGCTGTACCTCGGATCTTGCTGGCCAGGTGCTCCTTGGAGGTGATGATCTGGTCCATGTCTGTGCGGATGGTGCTCTCCAGCTGTGGCCTCTCCTGCTCACACCTGGCCACCTCTGCGTCGTACTGTGCCTTGGCCAGCTCATAGACCATCCTGTAGACAGCATCTGACACCTGGGGGCACAGAGGGGGTGCTCAGAGACCCCCATGCCTCCAGCTGCACCCCAGCTAGCACCTGCAGGACCTGCTGAGCCATCCCCCGTGCCTTGACAGGACCCTTTCCCTCAGCCTGGCAGAGATGTCCACACCAGGGACCTCCCAGCTGGGTGAGATGGAGCTCCTACAGGGCAGACGCTGCTTCGAAGTGGTGCTGGAGGGGCAGAGAGGTGAGCACTGCCTCTGTCAGGCAACCTGCCCCAGGCAGGGCTGGGGATGCTGGTGGTCCCTGGTCCCCATCCCTCTGGAGATGCTGCAGATCTGGAGAAGCTGCAAGTCTGGGATGCTAGCGGTGCAGGGATTCTGGTGGTCCAGGCAGGAGACCCCCCCGAAAGCTGTTCCCCGCCCTGTCCAGTGTGCCTGAGATCTCCGAGCCAACCTCCTGAGCACGATGGAGCCGCTCGGCTGAGGCTTCACACTCACTTTGCTGCCAAAAGCTGCGATTTTGGGGCTGGCGGGACCGGC
>VZRM01001812.1:2566-33041 GCA_013397955.1 Grantiella picta | reverse complement strand
GGAGGGGAGGTGATGACCGCCCCAGGCAGGGGGAGCACAGGCGGTGGGGACACCCGGGCAGCCCTAACCCGGCACCTGGATCCAGGTCCGCTGGCGCTCCGGCGCTTTGCCCTTCAGCCGCGGCCCGATGGTGCTGCGCAGCTCGGGGAGCAGCTCCTCCATCACCAGGTTGCTCAGGATCTGCGGAGGCAGGAGGGTTTTGGGGAGCCTGCTGAGCCCCGCACACCCCCCGAGCGCAGGTTTGGGGCGCGGGGCTCACCTGGGTCTCGTTGCCGCACAGCATGTCCCAGGTGCCGTACTGCTCCTTGGACTGCCGGTACATGCGGATGGCGTCCGTGAAGGCTGGAGCCTCCACTTTGGAGTCCTCCGAGATCCCTGCGGAGGGCGTGGGAGACGAGTGAGCAGCCTGGAGCTGGGAGAGACGGGCAGCCCGACACCCCAGCCCACCTTTGTGGGGTTCCCCACGCCCTCGGAGCCGTGCAAGCCCCCAGGGCTGTCACCAGGATTGGGGGATCCCATCTCAGCCCACTGTCCCTCGTTGCAGAGCAGAAAGGCCTTGCAAAGTGAAGGCTTTGCTGCTCTTGTCAAATCCTTGCTCACTTCTGTTCCTTTGGCTAACTGAAAAAGCATTCTGGGAATGACTCAGCTAAACCAGAGGTGAAAAACAAGTTATACATTGTAAAACAATGATTAGAACCAATCAGTGCTCACACCATGGGGCTGTGGTTGGTCACACTTGATGCTGCTCCGGTCGTGGTCTGTGGTGTTGGTTAAGCACACTTGTTGTGCCTCACAAGTGTGAAAACTCATAACAAACTAACGGTTTAAAATCCCTGGATTTTTGCAATGAAGCGTCTTCCCCACACCATCGCGGAGATCGTGTGTTTAGCACTACAGTCCCTGACATGGCGGGGGGCAGCAGTGGCTGGGGGGCTCCTGCTCTGTCCAGAGTGATCCCATCCAGAGCCGAACTGCGGGCAGGGAAGCAGCCAGCAGCGGGGGCTCGGCAGGATGGGGGGCTCAGTGACCCCTAATGATGCACGGGGAGCCAGTGAGCCCCAAAGGCACAGCAGGGGCTCGGCAGGATGGGGGGCTCAGTGACCCCCAACACCCCATGGCACCCAGTGAGCCCCCCAGCACTGGGAAACAGGGCAGCTGGGGGGCTGGAGGAAGTGAGGGCCCTGCAGGGAGCAGCTTGGAAGGAAGAGGAAAGTGGCCAAGAGGCATCAGGAGTGAGTCAGGGCTGGGCTGTCCCCAGTGAGTCACGGCAGCACGAGGGGGCTCAGATGTCACCTCCACCCAGCAGGGCACGAGGGGCCTGCAGCCACATCCCACAGGGAGGAGGAGCAGAGGGGGACAGGCGGGACAGCCCCGGAGCTGTCCCACCTGTGCCACACACGTCCTGCCTTGTCCCAGCCTGCCCGGGCTAGGAGATCCCTGCCAGACAGGGAAACACCCCAGGAGAGATCCCTCCACCCCAGCTCCCCTTCCCATGGCCCGAGGAGGGGGTCAGGCTTGGATCCGAGGCAGGGTGACCCTGCTGGGAGGCTCCAGGGGATCATCCCTGCAGGGCTGACATGCCCCAGAGCAGCCAGCAGTGCTGGGGACACGGCCAGGTGTCCCGGAGGGACAGCCCGGGGCAGCGAGCGGATCTCTCCCAGGGCACACAGACTTTCTAAGGTGATTACAATTAACTCCAAGCCTAAGCAGCTTTTCCTAAGGGCAGCTTAATAATCGGGGGGGGAAAGCACTGAGAAAGTCAAATCTGCTCCTTTCTCAGTGCTCAGGGAGAAAAAAACTGAGAAAGTCAAATCTGCTCCACAGCTCCTGGGAGCTCACATCCCCTCCCAGATGGGACAACTTGACACCGTCTGTCCCTGCACAGCCTGGGGCAGGATTTACCCCCAAAAAAATCTCCTGGATCTGCTCCCCAGGGTCACTCACCCCGGCTGAGCCTGGGGACATCCCTGAGTGTGTCTCCTGCCCTGCACCCTGGCCAGGGAGGAGCAGGCAGGGCTGGTGCACGAAGCCCCCGTGCCACTTCACAGGGCAAATTAATGAGTTTTCTTCATTAATGAGTGGGTTAGGACACAGGGAATGGCTTCCCGCTGCCAGAGGGCAGGGATGGAGGGGTTGTTGGGAAGGAATTATTCCCTGTGAGGGTGGGCAGGCCCTGGCACAGGGTGCCCAGAGAAGCTGTGGCTGCCCCTGGATCCCTGGCAGTGTCCAAGGCCAGGCTGGACAGGGCTTGGAACAGCCTGGGATAGTGGAAGGTGTCCCTGCCATGGCAGGGGTGGCACTGGATGAGCTTTAAATCCCTGTAAACTCAAATCATTCTGCAAGATCCCTCAGGGACTCAGCACTGCCCAGCCCCGGGTGACACCAGAAAGGGCAAGGGACAGTCTTGGAGCAGCCAAGGGCTCCAGGGACACCAGGCTGGACCCCATCCGTGTGAGGAAAAGAGTGACAACATCCCCAGTCCTTACAGAAGAGCTGCTGTTACAGAAACAGCCTGGAAAAGGGAGGTGAAAATTCCCACACAAATCACAACCGGAGGCAGAAACAGAGCCTCTAATTTAAGGGGGGGAAAAAAAACCTAAAGTGCTCAACAACAACAAAAGAGCCTTCATGGAATATGAAACAGGATCTCAGAGCTCCCAGGAGCAGAGAGGGGCAGGAAGAACAATCTCACAGACAAATCTGGGCTGGAGGAATGCAGAAGCCCCGGCACAGAGCCCTCCTTGGCCACTGCCCACTCCAGGAAGGCTTTTCCATCACATGCTGAGGAGAAGGAGAGGGAGGAGAGGATTTTCTGGCGCAGCTATGGCTGGCAGAGGGGGTGCTGGAGTGGCTCACACCTCCCCTCGGTGCCTTAGCAGCACCCAGCAGGTGGGAGGGGGAATCAGAGATGAAAATTGGGGGTTTGTTAGCAGGAGATTAATTCCTCTTTTATCCACAGCTCCCAGCTGTGGTTCCAGGCAGCACAGGGGGTTTGTGGTGCTGAGCTGCGCCCAGAAATGATGGCAGAATCCTGGGAGGATGAGGGGTCACAGCACTCAGCCCCACAAAAATGAGCCCAGGCCCCAGCTGGGCTGAGGGGACACCTCACAGCACTCAAGAAAAGGGAAAAGAGCAAAGTTTTCAGGGGATTTAGTCCAACACAGGAGGATGGAAGCCCTCAGTGAAACCCAGGCTCCAGATTCTTCTTGCAGCAGCTCTGGCAAAACTGAGGTGAGACTGAAACTACCGAGAGTTCCCAGGAGTGAAAGAAGCATTTAGAAAGTGGGCAGCATCTAAAATGCGCACAGAACACCCGATTTTGAGCAGGTTTCAGCTCTGGCACCACCTTCCCCAGGAAATTCCTCACCATCCCGGGCACGGCCGGGACCTGGGGCTCAGCCCAGGAGTGCCCAGGCCACAGCCAAGCAGGAAAATCGTGTTTTCCTGCCAGGGTATCACTGACGTGGGAAGCAGGTCCTGCCTCTGCCCTGGCTGCACAGCCCTGCACCCCCTGCCCGCAGCCCCTGGGGGAATTTGGGGTTTGATGGCTTTAATTAGCAAATATTTTCCACCTCAGGGCGGGAAATAGGCACCAGGGCAGCTCTGGGGCCGGGCTCCGTGCTGATTGCTGCAAATGCTTTTCCCTGAGCAGGGATCCTCACGGGCAGGGGATGGAGCTGGGCACAGGGATGCTCCAGGGAGCTGGAGGCGATGCTGGCATTGATGAGATGGTCAGTCATGGAATCCCAGATTGGGTTGGGTTGAAAGAGACCTTAAAATCCTCCAGTGCCACCCCTGCCATGGCAGGGACACCTTCCACTGTCCCAGGCTGCTCCAAGCCCTGTCCAGCCTGGCCTTGGACACTGCCAGGGATCCAGGGGCAGCACAGCTTCTCTGGGCACCCTGTGCCAGGGCCTGCCCACCTCACGGGGAATAATTCTTTCCCAATATCCCATCTATCCCTGTCCTCTGTCACCTCAAAGCCATTCCCTGTGTCCTGTCCCTCCATCCCTTGTCCCCAGTTCCTCTCCATCTCTCCTGGATCCCCTTGAGACACTGGAAAAGTCTCCCCAGATCCTTCCCTTCTCCAAAATCGCTCAACAACTCCCACCCTACTCCTCCTCATGCCCTCCAAACCACCCCCTTGACCCTAAAAACCCCAACCTGGCCACTGCAGGGTCCCTCCGTGGAGCAGGAGGACAGCAAGGTCCCCCTGGTGTCCCCAGGCATCACTCACCGTTGTTGCAGTGCCGCACGCAGTCCTGGAACACTGCCCGCCACTTCTCCTGCTCCTTGCCCGTCATCACACAGAAATAATAGTGCCGGGCATAGGGGTGCCACAGGATCAGCGGGAAATCCGTGGGGCACTTCAGGATGGGGGATTGCCCGGATTTAGGGGTCACACCTGCGGAAAAGGGTAGGGGGTTTGAAGAGGAGATGGGGAAGCTGGAGGGTTTGGGCTGCTCAGAAGGGACACACAGAGCCCTCAGATCCTTCCCAGGGCCATGGCTGGTGGTTGTCCCCCAAAAAAATCCCAAAAAACACCAAAAGAGCCTCATTTTTCCCCGAAGGAAATCAGAATGGAAATTGAAAAGTGGAATTAAAAATGAATCAAATTCATGGGGTTCTCACAGAGCCATGGACACTTTTTCCTGCCTTCCCTGGTGGCTTTGCAGGACCTGAGCAGCAGAAACCCCACACCCCGCTGTGTGCATGGGGCTCTTCTCCTTCTCTACAGCCCCACAACCCAAAACCACCCTTTTCCAGAGGTGCCCACAGATACTACATCCAAAAAAACCCTTCCTGAAGGTCTTCAAGGATGCTACATCCCTAAAAAACCCTTCCTGAAAGTCTTCAAGGATGCTACACCCCAAACCCACCTTTTCCAGAGGGTCCTCAGGGATTCTACACCCCTAAAATGACCCTTTCCAGAAGGTCCCCATGGATGTTACACCCCAAACTCACACTTTCTGAAAGGTCCTCAGGGATGCTACACCCTAAAACTGTTCCTTCCTGAAGATCTACGCCCCAAACCCACCTTTTCCAGAAGGTCCCCATGGATGCTACACCCCGAATCTACCCCTTCCAGAAGTTTTTAAAGGATGCTAGACCCCAAATCCACGTTTTCCAGAGGGTCCTCAGGGATTCTACACCTTAAAATGACCCTTTCATGAAGGTCCTCATGGTTGCTACACCCCAAAATTGCCCTTCCAGAAGTTCTTCATGGATGCTATACCCCAAAATTGCCCTTCCAGAAGTTCTTCATGGATGCTATACCCCAAACCCACCTTTTCAGGAAGATTCCCATGGATGCTACACCCCAAACCCACTTTTTCAGGAAGATTCCCATGGATGCTACACTCCAAACCCACCTTTTCAGGAAGATTCCCATGGATGCTACACCCCAAACCCACCTTTTCCAGGAGGTCCCCATGGACACCACACCCCAAAATCCCCCTCTTCCGCAGGTTCTCAGCGACCACACCCCCCAAACCCACCCAGAGGTCCCCAAGGGCTGCCCAGCCCATCCGGGCCCTCACCAGGCAGGCTGTTGCTGACCAGCTCCAGGTACTGCTCCACGGAGGTGAGGATCTTGTAGCCAGCGCTGTTGACCAGCACCCGGGGCGGCAGCTCTCTCTCGTAGGCCTGGGCAGGAGAAACGGCCGTGGATGGGGTGTCCCGTGGGGAAGTGACCCCGCTGGAGATGGGGGGAAGGGGGCTGTCCTCACCAGTTTGTTCTCGTAGAGCACCAGCCCGTAGTTGTGTGGCACCACGCAGAAACGGTTCCTCCACTTCTTGTGCTCCTCGATGTACTGGAAGATGTTGCCCGAGTAGATGACGTGGTCCTCCAGAGGGACCTGAGGGGAAACAGGGGGTCAGGGAGGGGACAGCTCTGCCCTGGGGAGCTCGGTGAGGTCCATCTGGGGTGTTTGGGGCGGTGTTTCTGCTGAGGGTCTGCACTGGAGAATGAAGCCATTCCCCCTGTCCTGTCCCTCCATCCCTTGTCCCTCTCCAGCTCTTCTGAAGCCCCGTGAGGCACTGGAAAAATCTCCCCAGAGCACCTTCCCTTCTCCAAAATCGCTCAACAAATGATGTTCTGGGCTTCATGGGCAACCAGTGAGAGCTTTTTTAAACTAGGAGAGATTTTGAGGGGGTTTTGGGAAGGAATTGCTCCCTGTGAGGGTGGGCAGGCCCTGGCACAGAGTGCCCAGAGAAGCTGTGGCTGCCCCTGGATCCCTGGCAGTGTCCAAGGCCAGGCTGGACAGGGCTTGGAGCAGCCTGGGACAGTGGAAGGTGTCCTTGCCATGGCAGGGGTGGCACTGGAGGATTTTAATGTCCCTTCCAACCCGAACCATTCCATGATTCCATGATAGGATTCTCTGAGAGGAACAATCCAAGGCCTCCCGTGTCCCCCCGGCTGTGCAGCCCCTCCCTGCCTCTCCAGCACCTTTGGCCAGCAGCATTTACACCATCCCAAGCACAGCCTGCCTCAGGGAGCCAAGAATTTGTCCCAGGAATTTTTATGATCCCAGGAACATAAACAAGAGCTGAGAGCTCTCGTGAGGGCTGGAGTGTGTGGCAGCCGCCTCTGCTGCCGTGGCCACCCACCCTCCAGCACAGTGGCCACCAGGAGGGACCAGCCAGGGCTTGGATCCCACCCTGCCCCAGCAGCAGGACCCTTCTGGAGGAGCTTTTCCCACTCCTTTCCCTGCTCTGCCCTTCTGCTGGGTCACAGGGACCTCACTGCCTTCCCCAAGCCCTGACCACACACCCGCTGGGGCTGGGGGAGGTCTGACAGCAGCTTGGCTGCTCCTCACTGCTCCTCACTGCCTCCCAAAGCCTTTGGAAGAGGGAAAGGAAAGCCCCAAGTGAGTCCTGCAGGGCTGGGGGACAGCAGGGGGAATGAGAACCCCAAGGCCACCAGCAGGGATGGGGACAGAGAGGAGGTGCCAGCAATGTCCCTTCCAACCCGTGACTCATCCAGGGGGAATGAGCCCTGCTCGAGTGGCTCAGAAACCTCTGCCCAGGGCAGACAGAGCAGGACAGACCGGCTGCCGATGGAATAACATCCATTCTGACACGGCTCTGGGGACCCTGCAGAGCCACCGGCACAGCCACCAGCACAGCCATCCCCTCCTCGCCCCAGGGAGGCACCGAGGGGACACCTCCCAGCTCCAGCAAATATTTGGGACAGGCAAGTGTGTGCCAGACCGTGGGGCTGGGCAGGGAAGGGCTGGGGAGCCCCGGGGTTGTCACAGTGTCCGTCACAGGCTGGGGAACAATAGGAGCAGAGGGTCAGGGATGGTTTCTCAGGAGCTCTGGACTGTTGGAGAGACCAAAGGCAGATGCGTTTATTCCATATTCTCATTGCTGTTGTATCTCGCTGGTGTTTCAGGTGCCTCAATCATCCCTCACACCCCATTCCTGCTGTCCCTCTGCCCAGGAGGGCCACCAGCGCCCGGTGTCACTGCTCTGAGCACCACAGAGGTCACCAGGCGAGGGGAATAAATACCTAACACTTAAAAATCCCAAGTGCCACATCCCAGCTGAGGCCAGGCAGGATGACCCCATCCCCCTTCCTGCCATCCACAACTTTTGGGGCATGTTTGGGGGGCACAGAGATGCTCATCCCTCACAGATGTGGTGACATGTCCCAGTGGCACTGCTGGGTCCCTGGAGGGCTGGGCAGCAGACCGGACACTGAGCAGGAGGAATGTCCTATTTACACCCAGGGTTTTTCCAAGCCTTGCAGTGTCCCTGACCTCCCGACCTCACTGCTGTCCCTCAGACATTCCTGGGCTGCTTGCTGGAGCTTTCAGATGAAGCAACCAACCTGGGGATGGACGCACCTCCGGGGGGGCCAAAGGCATCCGAGGAACCCAAGGGTGCTGAGGACACCAGGAACCTCCA
The DNA here is from genome assembly GCA_013397955.1 of Grantiella picta. Taxonomy (NCBI): domain Eukaryota; kingdom Metazoa; phylum Chordata; class Aves; order Passeriformes; family Meliphagidae; genus Grantiella; species Grantiella picta. Next base: position 25,130 of record VZRM01001812.1, on the reverse strand, counting down.
CTCCTTTATTTTTCCTACCCCACCCAGTGCCCGGGCAGGTCCCTGAGGAGATGGAGCATGTCCTGGTGCCTGGGCAAGGTGTCACCGCCATGGGTGGGTCAGGGACACGACCCTGGGAGTGCCCAGGGCTCGAGGCTGAGCTTGGGGAGGCATTTTCTGGATTTTTTGACAGAGCCACCCCTTAAAGCCCCAGGCAAAAGCAGAAGCCTGTGGGCATGTGCAAACACATCTGTTCTGCTTTCCAGGACAGCAGCTTCAATCTGGCCAGGGAGGAGCCCAAGAAAGCCACCCAGGGGAGGTCCTCGAGGAAGCCATCCCAGTGAGGAGCCCAATAAAGCCACCCCAGGGAGGTCCCCAATAAAGCCACCCCAGGGAGGTCCCCAATAAAGCCACCCCAGGGAGGTCCCCAATAAGGTCACCCCAGGGAGGAGCCCAAGCCATGGCAAGCTTGCAAGCAGCCCCAGCTGAGGTGCACCTGGCTTTGGAGGAGGGAAGGAGGGAGGAGAAGGTTCCCCCCTAGAAGTCAGAACCACAAATCCCATCCCAAGGAAGACCTTTAGCCAGGCAGGAGGGATGTGGCTGCTGGAGATCAGACTCGGAGACACCTACAGGGTCAGGGATGCCTGCCAGGGGTTTCCTACTCCTCCCTGGGAATTTGCCCAGCTGGGAGCATCACTCACACCCCGGAGCACGAGGGCACAACCTGGCATGTCTGCTCAGGGCTCCTCTGGGCGCCGAGGGGTCCCTGAGCTCCTGCCAGCCCTGGCATCAAGCACAGACACCCAAAGCCAGCCTCCCCCTGCTTGCTCCATGTGCTCCTTCCAAGGGGTGGGAATGAAAACCATCCCAGGGAGCCTCATGGACACCGCAGCGATGGGCTGGAGCAGGAACACAGGGCCACATTGCACCCAGCGGGGTGGGACAGGGACAGGGGACAGAGCTGGGCTCTGGGAACGATGTGGGTCTGTGGGGATGGAGCTCTTACCTTGCGGTGCAGCAGCTGGGCCTGCGGGCCCCCGGCGCCCTCGATCTCATAGCGGACGCTGTTGAAGAGAGCTACCCCAAACTGCTCCCTGTAGCAGCGGCAGAACTCGCCCAGCACCTTCCCTGTCTTCTCTGCAATGGGACAGCAGAGCCACGTCAGGCACAGGCTGGGTTTGGGGTCTGCAAACCCCCCAGAACCCACCCAGACCCTTCCCCATCGCCCTTCTGCCTGCTGGAACAGCCTTTGCTGCAGGACCACGGCAGAACCCTCTGCCTTCTGCCCTCCCTGTCCAGCCCAGGCCTGATTCGGGGTCAGGATGATCTCTTCTTTTGGCCTTTCGTATTAATTTCATGGATTCCTCTCTCCAGCAGGAAATTCCTGACATTGAGCTGATTCCGGCGGTGCCGAAGCTTCCTGTGCCTTGTGCAGCTCCTGGCCCTGCTCTGACCACCCCAGCTGGCTGAGAGCCGGGGAACTCCCCATTCCCCAGCCCAAACATCACCCTCTGACCCCACAAGGGTCATCCCACCAAGGGTCTCCAGGCCCTGCAGCTGGTGATGGATTAGGGTTGGGGTGAGGGGAATGGAGGAGAAAGGACAGCCTGGACCCCCCAGGCTCCCCCATGTGAGGCAGGGACCCCACCAGGACCCCAAACCCCCGAACAGGATGAGTCCAAGGCGCTGGGAGAGCCTGAGCTGCCAGGCACCCCCTGCACCCCACAGGAGAGGAGATCCTCTCCATCCCACAGGCAGCCCAGCCTGCACGGGGTGGGGCACAATGCAAAGCCACCCCTCAGCAGCAGCTCTGGGGCTTTTCCAGCAGCCAAGGGAGCCCCTTGGGCACCCTGACCCAGCCAGCGCCCTCCCCACCCAGCTCCACACCCCACATGGGGATCTCACACCAAAACCCCATCCCCAAGCATCCCCAGGCTGGAGAAACAACTCCCCCAGAGCTGCTTTTGGCACAAGGAGCCTCGACTTTGAACTCCCCTGTCAACTTTGCCCCAGAGCCTGTGAAAAATGAAGAACTTGAGTCTCCTCCAACAATTTCTGACAGCTCAGGCTCCGCCAGAGCGCCGGCCATGGCGCGGGGAGGATGGATCCTGGCTCTGCACCCCGGTGCTGGAGCCAGCACGATGCTGGGGGCACAAACCCAGACTAAACAGCCCCCACTGCCAGCCTGGCGGCAGCCAAAACCCCCAGCAGCAGCCAAAACCCCCAGCAGCAGCCAAAATCTCCAGCAGCAGCCAGCCTGGAGCTGTGCCGGCGGCCAAGGCAGCACAAGGAGCAGCTTTGCCGCGGGGTGCTGCAAATCCCCTCGGGACGAGAGGCTCCCGGGGAAAATGCTGCCTGAGGAGGGATAAATCCATCCTTGAGGAGATGCCAGCACTGCCAGCAGCACCGCGGGAGCAAACTGCAGACCAGCACCGTGCTGTGCCAGGGTGAAACCCCTGGGAATTCAACAAATTCCCAGCACAGGATGAGCTGCCCCAGCTCATCCCAGCACAGCAATTCCTCAGCCTGGATTTTGGCCTTTCCTCCCGGCGTCCACGCAGCACCTCTGTTGCAATTCCCGTCTCCCAGGCTGTGTGATTTTGGCCAGGGCTCTGGGCAGCCATGCAGACAGCTGAGATTTAAAAGGACGTTTTGAGGTTTCATTTCCTTTCAGTCCATGGGAAAAAAGGAGCCCCCAGTCCCCGGGCAGGCGAGACGGCTTAGTCACTCATTCTTCCCTGATTAACAGCAGGGCCAATTAGGAGGGTTTAAGTCAGTGGAAAAGCAAAAGTCAATTATTTGCAGAGGTTGGAACAAGACTTGCAGTCAAACATCCGAGGTGACTAAATGTCCCCAGGCTCAGCGGGACTCTCCGGGGTGCAGAGGAGGCCACTGGTGCTCCCTGCCTGGTAGCCCTGGTGGCAAGCCAGAGGGACATGGAGCTCCGGGGGATCAGGAGGTGACACAAGCTGAGTGTGAGGGATGATACAGGGTGGGAAGGCCATGCTGATGACGCCCTGATGATGTCCTGACCCCTCACATCTGGAACACCCTTGCAGTGCTGATGTGTCACACTCAGGAACTGCCTCAGCCACCCACGGGCTCCTTCCCCAGGCTGAGCAAAGCCTCCCAGAGGAGCTGGGGGCTGCGGAGAGCATTCCCTGCCTGCACAGTATGGCACTGGGGCTGTAGGGAGCATTGCCTGCCTGCACAGTGCAGCACTGGGGCTGTAGGGAGCATTCCCTGCCTGCACAGTGCAGCACTGGGGCTGTAGGGAGCATTCCCTGCCTGCACAGTGCAGCACTGGGGCTATAGGGAGCATTCCCTGCCTGCACCATGGACTCCTGGGGGCTACAGGGAGCATTCCCTGCCTGCACAGTGCAGCACTGGGGCTGCAGGGAGCATTCCCTGCCTGCACCATGGACTCCTGGGGGCTACAGGGAGCATTCCCTGCTCCAGCTCCACCACCAAAGTGGCTGTCCCTCCATGAGCAGCTTTGGCTGGAGGGGTCTGGGGACAGGGGACACAGCCTCCTCGATTGTCACCCGTCCTCAGACCCCTCACCTGAGCCCCTCTGCCATGGCAATGGAGGGAAGAGGCTCCCCCAGCCCAGCGCACCCTGGGTGTGTGCTCAGACACCCACAAAGTGCTTTGGCAAACTCGGGGGACCTCCCAGGCACGGCTGTCCCCTGCCACCCACTGCCAGCGCTTGCCCAACGCCGGTGTTTGCTCGGGCACCCTCCCCCTGCCACCCCCGGTCCCTGTCACACCCAGCCGGGGTGGCAGGGCTGGCACAGGCTCTGGCACGTCCCGCTGGCTCCTGGCAGGGGAAGGCGCTGTAGGGTTCCGAGAGCAGTGCCAGCACCAGCGCCTGGCTCAGCAGGATCCCTGTGCCAGCACCTCTGGTCACAGAGCTCCTCTGTCCCCAGCCCCAGCTGCCCTCCTGCCTCTCCGTGACTCAGCCACACGCGGTGGCCCCAGGAGGAGGCAGATAAAGGGGCTCCAAGCCAGGAGGGCTCAGGGAGGGCTCTGGGCACCGCAAAGCCCGAGCTGGGCCGGGCAGGATGCTGGGAGCAAGGACAGGTTCAGCCAGCTCCCAGCAGCTCCCAGCCACCCCTGCCAGCTCCCCAGGGACCCCCAGAGCCTGCTGGCATCCCCATCACCCCCACAGCTGCTGTGGGCACAGGTGGCCCCAAGAGGACAGAGGGCCGGAGCAGGACAGCACAGGTTTGTCCTGCTCTGGGATGACACCCGAGGAGCGTGGAGCCCGAGGCTCCTGTGGGTGAAATCAGCGGGAGAGGAGGCTCCTGTCCTGCCCATCCCCTGAGCAGAGCAGCCGTGTCACCGCAGCTGTCACCGAGCCGGGGCAGGGCCATGGCCAGGGCACAGCCCGGGAGCAGTCGGTGCCCCAGGGCAGTGCAGCCCTCGCTGCTCAGAGGTCATGGTCTGGTCAGAGCAGCCCTGGCTGGGTCCTGGTGCCTCTGAGCCAGGGAAGGAGGTGGATTTTGCTTTCAGGATTCCACAGGGAAACTGTCCAAGCTGGTCCAGCAGCCTGGACTGGCTGAGTCCTGCCCTTGGAAGCATCTCCAGCACCATAATTAGCCCTACACATGGAATCATGGAATGGTCTGAAAATGAAGGGAGCTTAAAGATCATCCAGTGCCACCTCCAGCACCTTCCACTGTCCCAGGCTGCTCCAAGCCCTGTCCAGCCTGGCCTTGGACACTGCCAGGGATCCAGGGGCAGCACAGCTTCTCTGGGCACCCTGTGCCAGGGCCTGCCCACCCTCATGGGGAACAATTCCTTCCCAATAGCCCACCTTACCCTACACTCTGCCAGATTGAAGCCATTCCCTGTGCCCTGTCCCTCCATCCCTTGTCCCCAGTCCCTCTCCAGCTCTTCTGGAGCTCCTTCAGGCACTGGAAGGGCTCTGAGCTCTCCCTGGATCCTTCTCCTCTCCAGGTGAACACCCCAGCTCTTCTGGCCTGGCTCCAGACCTGGAATATCTCCATGGCCTCCTCTGGATTCACTCCAACACAGGCACATCCCGAGGCAGCAGCCAGCTCTGATCCCAACCTCCCATAAGACCAGAGCCAGCTCCAGCTCTGAGAGGTGGGGGAAAAAATCCATGAGCTGCAGGTCTAATGCAGAGCCCTGACCAGCTGGAGCCCAGCCTGGACAGCCTGACCTTGCTCTTCCCTCCAGCTGCTGGATTTGCAGGTTGCTTCCCCACAGTGGGAAGAGCAGGGCTCCAGGAATCCCATCCCACATTCCCAGGAGAGCCCTTCCAGCACCAGTTTGTGTCCAGAGCTCGTTTTGCTCACTGCCCTTGAGATCATGTGAAACAGGAGTGCTGCTGCAAATAGCCCAGGCGTGGGCAGCCCGGTCAGCAGATCCAGCCACGGGGAGGTTGGTCCTGCACAGGTTTGCTCCACAATTCCCTTGTCCTTCCTCGCCCTCCTCACTTGCTCAGTGTCCTCCCAACACATCCATGACCTGTGGGGGTCCCAGGGGATGCTGTGTGGCTGTGGGGGGACAGAGCCTGGCGGGGATGTGACTCAGCTCAGGTGTGTCCCCAGGGCTCAGCCAGCAGGCAGTTGCTCCCAAAGGCAGTGGGGACCAGAGCTCTGGGGCTGAGGGGCTCAGCATGCAGCAGAACACAGACACATGCGCAGCCATCAGCAGGGAATCACAGGATGGTTTGGGGTGGAAGGGCCTTCAAGCTCATCCAGTGCCACCCTTGCCATGGCAGGGACACCTTCCACTGTCCCAGGCTGCTCCAAGCCCTGTCCAGCCTGGCCTTGGACACTGCCAGGGATCCAGGGGCAGCCACAGCTTCTCTGGGCACCCTGTGCCAGGGCCTGCCCACCCTCACAGGGAGCAATTCCTTCCATATATTTTACTTAATTTTTCCTCTTTCGGTTTGAAGCCATTCTCTCTCATTCTGTCACTACAAGTCCTGACTAAAGTCCCTCTCTGGCTCCTTGTGGCCGCTTCAGACCCTGGAAGGAGGTGTGAGGTCTCCACAGGACCTTCTCTTCTCCAACTTGCACACCCACGCGTGTTCACAGCCCCCAGGAGGGGCTGGAGGCAGCAGCTTCCCAGGGGGAACAGTCATCTGCATCCTCCTCCCAGCCCACAGCCCACATCCCGTTTGGCACCCACAGCCCTCACGTGTGCACTGCCCTTTCCATCTGTCCAGGGGGTGAGGGGCCTTTGGAATCCCAGCCCTCCCCAGCAGCCCCCTGGGTGACGTGGAATCATGGAATCCCTGCTTGGTGTGGGTTGAACGGGAGCTCAAAGCTCATCCCATCCCACCCCCTGCCACGGGCAGGGACAGCGGGAGCTCCAGCAGGAGTGGAGTGCCAGCAGGGGCTGGGGCAGAGTGCCCAAACCCCCGCGGATGCCACAGGGGTGCCTCACCCCAGGCAGGGAATTTTCCTCTTGGTCCAGAAAGAATTAATAAAAACCAAAAGGACAAGCCAGCTCATTGAAGCAGCACCCCGGGGCTGGGGGGGCTGTGGCCCCCGTGTTCCTGACCAGCTCTGGCCTGGCTCCTTTCCAGCCCTGTGGGATAGCCGGACACAGGCCAGCTCCCCTCCAGCCCCACGCAGTGCCCCATGTCCCCTGGGCAGGGGGCGATGGCACAGAGGTGTTTGCAGGGCAGTGCAGGAGCAGACACGGGGGGGACACATCCTCAGGGCCCTTTGCTGGGGTCCCTGCCCTGGTGACTGTCCCTCTGTGCCATGCTGGTGGTGGCCCCTGGCATGGTGGGACAGGTGACCCGTGGGCAGTGAGTGCTGGCCTGGCCAGTTTGCCGAGGCTACTGGGGGAGGAGTTAATCGCTAATTGAGCCAGTAAATGATTAGTGAGCGGGGGAGGGCTGCTGGGGGGGCACAGGCTCCCGGCAGAACCAGGACCAGCGGCACTGATAGGGACAAACCCCACGGTGGCAATGGCAGGGACATCCATGGACTGGCAGGGACATAATGGCACTGACAGAGACAGCAGTGACTCTTCCAGCAAGGGAAACCAAGGACAGAGCCACTGCAGGGAGGCTGATGCCACTGCTGTCCCCAGGCCACCCCTCTGCACTGTCCGGGCACACCCAGGGGGTGTCCCCACTGTCCCTCGGCCATCCTCCTGTGGCCCAAATCCTGGCACTGTGCAGACAGTGTGTGTGGGCATCCCGAGGGCACGGTGCGGTGACAATGGGGAGCACAGGATACCATGGATGCATTCTCCAGCACCCCAGGGCACCCCTTGAGCGCCGAGCAGCACGCGGACATGAGGACTCATGGACATGGGCTGTCCTGACTCATCCCAGGCTCATCCCAGCAGGAATTTGGGAAAGGCAGAGCGGCAGCAGGAGATGGCTCCGGGCGGGCTGAGCACCAGCAGTGTGGTGACAGCCAGCACAAGGGACAGTGCCACTGTGGATGGGGCACGGGAATCCTGCAGAGCCAACGGGTGCACGCAAAGGGTTAAAGCCCAGCCGGCAGTTTAGGGTTTCGGGAATTTGAATGTGAGCTCATTTCCACCCAGAAACACAAACTCCTTCATATGGGCCTGAGTCAGCCCGGCTGAGCATCCAGAGGAGATGCCAGGGCTGGGGGAGGTTGGGCACCAGTTCCTCACCCGGGGACACTGTGACAGAGAAGGGGCTGGAGGAGGTTTTGCTCCTGATAGCAGCTAAACTCTAGGGCTGACCCAGCAGCTCTCCATGTTTCCCCCTCTCACACCAACCGGGAACAGGGAAAGCGACGTGGGGAGAGCAAAACTGGGAGAGTTTCCCCTCTGACCTCCCTGCACCCTTCACCCAAACCCATCGCAGGGTGTTCCTGCCCTCAGGATTGGGATGGAGCTTGACCGGAACAAGCCAGGAGCAGAAGCTGCTCTGATGCCAGGCACCACGGAGCTGGTGGGACATGGGCACTGCCTGGCTGCAGCATTACTCCAAAACCCATCGGGAATATTGCCGGAATTGACAATATCGCCCGAAAGCAGCTCCGAGGGCCGCTGGCGGTGGGAAGGGAGCACGCCGTGCAGCAGCTCGGAGCAGCCGCTGCCCTGTGACTCAGCCGCGGTGGGAAGGGTGGGCAGGCCGGGGCTGAGCGGCAGGAAGGGATGAGGCAGCGGAGCCTCGCCGGAGAAACCAGCCGGGGCCGAGCCCGAACCGGTTCATCCTCTCTCGGTGCCTGTGCCGTGCCGGGCTCTGCCCCCGGATGAGTCAGAGCGCCCGTGGTGCCAGCTCAGGGCTGGGGCACCCGCCGGGGACACGGCTCTCCCAAAGGTGCCCCAGCTCCCCGCCGTGTCGCCCGGCCAGCAGGGACCCCGGGGGTGCTGCCAGGGCCGTGTGCCACCCTGGAGCACCCAGCCCGGCCGCCAGCACCTCGCCCTGGCTGCACAACTGCCCTCCCGGCCCTTGGCGACCCAACCTGGCGAGCACAGCAGCGCTGCCGTGGCCCTGCGAGGCTCCGGAGCCAGCCGCGGCATCACCGGGGCTCAAAATGAAGCAGCACATTCGGCAGCAGCTCCTCAACCTCCGAACAGCCAAAAAACCCTGAAAAATCTACTCTGAGCCAAGCCGGGCCCCTTCACCCCTGCTCCCGCTGCCCAGTGCCGAGTCGGGCTCAGCCCCTTCCCGCGGCTCGGGGTCACACCGAGCGCAGCAGGACAGGGATTAGCGGCCGGCTACGTGCCGGCGGGTGTTTTCCCGTGGCGTGGATGCCGGTGTCCCGCTGTCCCTGGGAACAGCGCGGGGCTGCTGCGTGCGAGGAATGTGCTGTGAATAACAAACAGCAGCGGCTCTGGGGGCTGCTCCGGGCTGGAGTGACGTGACAGCCCTGAACCTCCCTGGGGCAGGAGGAGATCACTTCCCCACCCAATGTGCAAGACCCCCCTTCCCCTTGGAGCAGCCCAGCCTTGGGGCAGTGCTCAAAGCCATGGGGTGCAGGTGCCCACAGGGTCAGAGCCACCCCAGCCCAGAGTGGCACCTGACAGCGGACACAGGGACCAAAAGCCACCAGCAGAGGTGACTGCACTCCCGGGCCTGTCAGGATGTGTCCCGTGGACAGGCTGTGGCTGTGGGGAGATGGAGCATCCCTGTGGGGGGCTTGGCTCAAGCTGGACACCAACCCCAATCCCTCAGCTGGACCAGGAGCCGCTGCCCTCATCCTGGCTGCAGCCACATCGCCCCACCACACGTCCCTCGTCCCCCTGGGTGCCACCAGCACCCGGGCAGGGTGGAGAAGAGCTGCCACCCCTCTGGTTCTCCCCGCAGCAGGGTGGGACCAGGCACCACCCCTGCCCAGATAAGGTCCTGCTCATCCCCCAGCACCGGCCGGGCAGCATTGCATCCCTCGGGAATGGCGCAATCCCGCCGTGCCGAGCCGGGGTGTGCACAGGCATCCACCTCCTGCAGCCCCTGCGAGCTGTGGGACACGGAGCTGAGGTCCCCACGGCACAGGGGACACACCAAACATGGGCATCTCCTGTCCTGGGGTGGGCTGTCCTTGCTGCGGGATGTCCCAGTAGGTGTTCCCCTCGTGTCCCCTCACGCCCAGCCCCAGGGAGAAGAGCTGAACCTGGCACGCTGTCCCTGTGCCCAGCTGGGCAGTGCCAGTGGGAAATCCAATCCAGCCCCGTGGGAGGAGACCAAACAAAGATTTTTATGTGCATCCAAAAAAACAACCCAGCCAAGAGGTATTTGAAGCAAGCAGCCCTGAGCCTGTGCTGGAGCTTGTCCTGGAGCTGTCCCCTGCTGCTGGGAGGCTCCTGTGTCCAGCTCCTCCATACCCATCCCGCGGGATGCTTTCCCAACACCGCCTGGGAGCTGCCTCACCCCAGCTTTGCACATCCCTTCATGCAGGGAAACCTCCCAAGGGGCTGAGCAGAGCTGGCAGAGGGACAGAGGAAGCCAGGACAAGTGTCCTGCGGCCCAGGAGCCACCAGCACAGCAGGAGCTGGGACAGCTCCTGCCCCGGGTCCTCTGTCACCCCCAGAGCAGAGTTCCATCCATCCTGCTGCGTGGGAATGCCTCATCCAGGAACTCGTCTAGTGAAGGGGTCTGAGTTCCCAAGAGAGATCCCTGCCAGGGGAGGGCAGGAGGGGACAAAGAAGGGCAGGAGGGCATGGCAAAGGGCAGGAAGGCACGGAGAAGGGCACTGTGCTCTACCAGTCGGAGCTGGGACCTGTGTCAAATGTCGCTGCTCTTTCCCTTTGAAAAGGGGGAAAAGGTGGAGTTTTATTCCTTCCTCCCCTGCTGGTCCAAGGGACTGGGAGGAAGCCATGAGCTGCTCTGCTCTGCCCCTGCTCCCCTGCTGGCCCCCAGCACTGGGCTCTCCACAGAGCCACTGCAGGCATGGCCAGGCACAGGACAATGCTCCAAGGCCAGCCAGGGGCTGGGGAGGGGACACAGCTCCTGCTTGGGGACCTCACCACTGGGTACCAGATGGGCTCAGGGTAAGGTGACATCACCCACAAGCTGGGTGGTGGGAGCAGACCTGGGTCCTGCAGGGGCAGAGCAGGTCCTGGAGAGCTGTTCCTCACCTGCCCTCACACCTTGCCCCGTCACGGGCCCGTGGAGAAGCATTCCTGGATCCCTCCAGCCCTTCTCCCTGCTGGGAAGCGTGGAGACACGGCAGCCTGTCCCAGGAGGGTGGGACGGAACTGACAGTGGCTGTGCTGAGCCCCTCTGAGCTCTGAGCCAGGCTCTGCAGGAATTTGGGGGCAGGAGGGAGGCAAAAGCTGGAGAAATCCCATCTCCTGTGTCCCTGCCATGGGTTTCGGGGTGTCTGATCCTGCCGTGGAGGTGCTTTTCTCTCCCTGGGCAGGCCCGAGGAGAGCTCTCAGCTGCCCTCCTGGCTCTGTTCCTCCAGCCCCTCCTGCAGGGATCCCCTCCCTGCCTGCCCCTGCTCGCTCCAGCCGAGGCCTCTGGCTAAACCCTTGCTGGGGGAGGCAGGGGAAGCCCTCCCCGAGGGAAGGCAGGCTCTGCCCCGGGGCTGAGCACGGGCACGGCCAGGCGGGCTCCCACGGCCTGCCCGAGTGCGAATGCCACCAGAGCAATGTCCCCTGTCCCAACACGCTGGCTCGGAGCGAGCCCCGTGCCCCGACACGACGGCTGCAGGTAAAGCCCCAGCTTGCCAGAACCAGCCCTTGGCTGCTGGCAGGGAGCCCTGACATGCCAGGGGAGTTATTTATTTCACGATGAAAGACACCCATTTCGTTGGGAGAAACCACTCCACCGCGGCTGCAGCGCCGAGCCCTCGGAGCCTCCCTGCACGGCTCCCCCCGGGGCAGGGTGAGGGTTTCAGCCTCAAGACCAACCCCAGAGCTCGGCAGCCTCCACCTCCCACGCCGGCTGGAGCTGAGCTGCGGCAAAGGCTGGGAAATGAGTGTCACGCTTAGCGAAGCCACAGCGAACCTCCTCCCGCTGCCAGCAGCCTCCGTCCCTGTGGCACACCGCAGCCCGGTGCCTTCTGGCGCTCGGCAGGCACCTCCGGAGCTGGTCCTGCAGCCCATCCCATCGGCATCCAGCCTGCCGGCGGGTGGGAGCAGGGATGTGCACACACCGACGAGCCTGGCGAGGCTCTTTGGAGCAGGGAGGATGCAGGTCCGGCCCCAGGCATGAGGCTCGGTGTCACCTCGGCCACCTCCGCGTGGGCTGCTGCCTGTGGAAGTCCTAACCCGAAATTAGCAGCTGCTTCACTCCGTAATTAACGGGCTGGCGACTCCCCGGAGATGCCAGAGCAAGGTGTGAGCTCCCAGGGACCCTCCCTGTGCTGCCAGCCGCCCCCACATCCCTCTGGCCACGGAGACATCCCTGGGCTCTCCCACTCGCCACGTGCCTAGGGTGGCATCCAGAAACTCCTGCTGCATCCCTGGGCTCAGGGCCACCAGCTCCACGGGGCAGAGCCAGCCAGCTCCTGGCAGCCACACCTCACCTCAACCCCAGAAGGGCTCCATGGGGAGGGAAGGAGTTATTCCAGTACGAGGGAAGAGTTTCATCCAGCCCCATGCTGGGAGCACCCATTGCCCTGGACAGGAGAGGACGTTGTGCAAAAACCCAGGGCACCCGGTGACATCCTGGCTTTCCCGGGACGCCCCATCCTGCCGCCCTCATGTTCCCAGGGGATGGTGCCCATGCTGGGCATCCTTGCACAAGGAGGATGAGCCAGGCCCTGCTCCAGCCCACAGAGCAGGTTGGGAGCAACTCCCAACCCACATCTGGGAGGAAGAGGAGGAGGAGGGCGGCCGAAGGGTGTTGACAAACAAACTGGATGACTCAGGCAGGAAGATGTCCAAACCTGGGTGGCAGGAGGAAGCACTGGCCGTAGAGATCCTGGAGAACGGAATTCAGGAACTGCAGGGAGCTCTGCCAGCAGCGGTAGGTCACTCCTGGCTGCCCTGGCAGCTCCAGCATCCCCACTGACAGGAGGGAGTTGCCTCCCTGCCTGCCTGGAGCACTCCATCCTCACCAGAACCTGCACTGGGAGGACAGACCCTGCTCCTGAGCCACCAACAGCCAGGTCAGGTGTGTGTGGCTCGTGATTTCTGAGAGACGTCGGCATGGGCCTCACACAGCCACCATCACATGGGACAGGGCATGGGACCTTCACAGCCACCATCACATGGGACAGGGCATGGGACCTTCACCGCCTGGGCACTGTGGGCATGGCAGGGCTTTTCCCAGCTCCCTCCTGCCTTTAACCCATTCCCAGGAGAGGCACAGGTCTGGCCCAAGCTCTCCCCAGCAGCTCTGCTGCTCCAAGGGGCTGCAACCTCGGGAATCACTGCCAAGCCCGGAAAGCTCCTGTCCCTCCAGCAAACAGGGGTCATGGCAGCCTGGGCAGCAAACCCCACAGAGTTGCAAGGACAAACTAGGAAAAGCTGCTTGGATACGGGCTGGATCCCTCCTGGGGCAGCAGCAGCGGAGAACAAGCCGAGCTAGGCAGGAAAACCCGGAGTTTTCCCCGCCACGTTGCTTTGCATGCCTGACAGCAAGTCGTGCCTTGCCTGTTGGGTTCCAGCCCTTCCCAGCTCCGGGGGCTCCTCACCCAGCCACGAGCCCCGGCAGGAGCAGAGAGGTGCTCCAGCAACCCAGTTTGCCCCAGTCTCTCGCAGGGAGGTGTCCCAGTTCAGCTGTGTGTCCCCCCCTACTCACCCCAAGCCTTCGGAGCTGCAGCGTGGCACGGGACATGTCCCAGCCCGATTCCCATAATCCTATTCCACAGGAATCTTTCTTTCCTCATGAAATCTTTTTCCCATGGAAACTTTTTCCCACGAAAAGCCGTCTGCAGCCCCCAAGCATGGGTTAAAACCCACCCTGGGATAACAGCTCCGTCCCTGACAGGGTGCAACCATCCGGCCTGGCCTTGCAAGCACCCAATCCCTGACCCAGCAGAGACAGATTCCTGCACAGGAAACCCAGCCAGGCTTTTCCTTGTTATTCTTGAGGATTAGGATCACAGGGGCTTGCACAAGGAGCTCTCTCTGCACAGACAACCAGCAAGCCAAAGGGAAATTTGGGATGTGCTTCAGATCCAAACACACCACAGGCAGCCCCGACCCGGTGCAGCCCCGCAGATCAGCCGGGCTGAGCTCTAACTAATGCAAGATGAAAACCCCAGAGCGAGTTCCAAGCTCTCCTTCAAAGCTCAGAAACCTGCTGGCGTCCTGCTGAGCCGCATACCACGTAAGCATTCCTGCCAGGATGGGGCCTGGCAGGGCGGATGGGCTGCACGGCGAGACACCGCGTCCCCGTGCCAGCCCCACGGCAGCTCCGCGCTGCTCCGCCAGCAGCAGCTTTTCCCCCACAGCCCTCGGGGACAAAAGGACTTCAGAGCCACTCCCGCGGCTTTATGGCCGAGACAGAGGAGTGACACGGCGGAGTCACCTCCAAAACATCGGCGCTCCCCAGCCCTCGAGCTGCCGGCGGGACGCACAAGGTCCAGCGCGGAGCCACCCGCGGCCGTGACAGCCGCCCAGGTGGGGCTCCGCTGGCTGCGGGGGTGGCTGCACCCCTGCAGACGAGGTTTTGCCAGCCTGGGGAGCTGAAACCAAAGCTGGGGCATGAAAGGGCTCGGAGGTCACGTCCTGCCCGCTCAGCAGCCCCGGGGAGCCAAGCGCCCGCATCACGAGTGACGCAAAGTGGCTTGGGGGGCCCAGCACCGCGACGGAGGGGTGACCCCACTTACAGGGGTCAGGCGAGTCACCGCGGGCCCCAGTGAGCAGCCCTGACCCCGCCAGCATCTGCTTCACACAATCCGTGCCTGTGCAGAGCCCTAACCCCCCGTTCCGTGATTCCCAGGCAGCTCTGGCCAGACATCCTGTGCCAGGGGCGAGGCGCTGCCGCCCCGGGACAGACGGGCTCTCAATGACCACATTGTCACCCCTGCCCGTCCCGTGGCGCTGGCGGGGGCACTGCTGTGTCCTGCCTGTGCCGGGACAGGCTGGGGTGCTGCCAGTGCTTCCCTCCACCCCAGACCCTTGCAGGGGGGGTTTCCCTGAGGATCTCCCAGCACTGCAAAAGGGGATGAGAGTCATCCGCCAGCCAGCCCCGGCAGTCCCCGAGGTGACAGCGGCGTCCCTGCGCTGGACAAGGCTGCCAGCATCCCCCGGAGCCCAGCTCCCCTCTCCCCTCCCCGCGGCCGGGGTGTTCCCGACCCCACAGGAACACAAACACCGCCGGCACAACCCAGCCTTTCATTGGGGAGGCAGACGGGCGCCTCGGGAACCCCTGCCGAGCACCCCACGGCGAAACTAACAATTAAAAAGTGTAAAGAGCGAGAGAGACGCAGAGCAGGCGTGGGGGTCCCCGGAACACCGAGCGGGGGGTTTCCCAAAGGGATTGAAGGAGGGATGGGGAGATCCCGGCGGGGATGAGGGGAGCGGGGAGCGCGCCGGGGGCTCACCCGCGATGTGCTGGCGGCGACCCTCGTCCAGGTGCGTGGAGACCACATCTCCCATGGCGAGCGGAGCCGGGCCGGGCCGGGCGGCGGGAGGAGCGGCAGGAGGAGGAGGGAAGAGGGAGGAGGAGAAGGAGGAAGGCAGCGCTCGGGGCGGCCCGGCAGCGCGGCGCCCCACGGCTCCCCCCGGCCACTCCTCCCGCACCGCCCCGCGTCCCGCCCGCCGCCCCCGGCCACCGGCAGAGGCTGCGGGTGTCCCCCCGCCGGGTAATTAGCCACGCTAATTGCAGGCGGGGGATGGGCAGGATGGAGGAGGGGGCCGTGCCCGGTGTCCCCTCGCACTCCCGCGGGACACGCTCCGCTCCCGCCGAGAAAACCGGCTCGGTCCTGGCTCCGCGCCGCTCCGGCATTGCAACACCCGGGCTCCCTTCCTCCTACCTGCGCCCACACCCCGGGGCCGCCAACCTTGACCTTGGCAGGGGCAGTGCCGAATCGCAGAGCGGGCGTGGGATCCGCCAGGCAGCGGGCACAGCCAGGGGCCCCTCGCCCTCCCCAGCCCGTGGGAGAAGGGGATGGGGAAGCTCGCGTTGGTTTAAACTCTGCCCCAGCCGCAGATTTTGGAGCAGGAGCTGTCCCGGGATGAGGGCTGGCATCTCCCGGGTCACTCAGCATCACCAGGGAGCTGCAGGGCACACTCAGAGAGGGACGCTAGAACAGGCAATGTGCCACCGACCCGGCAAAATCTCCTCGGACACAACCGGGGAGGAAGCAGCTGGAACTGCGGAGCTGGAGGAAGCGCTGGAAAAGCTCCTCCTTCCTCTTGCTGTTGCCGCAGCTCCTTTCCCAAGAGCAACAGGCGGAAACAGCCCTCGCAGGATCCTCCGGCGCTGCCCGGGCACGATCCGCAGGGAGGAAAGGCCTCGCCGGCCTCATTCCCAGAGCCTGGGCACAGCCAGCAGCTCGGGGTGTGACCGAGGGAGGAAGAGGAGGAGGAGGAGGAAGGAGGACGTGAGCAGAAAGTTCGAGCCGTTCCCAGCTGCAGGGCGGCTCCGGGGAGTCGCTGCCGAGGTGGCTGCACGCCTTGGGCTCGCTCTGCTCCCTGGATGCTTCCAGACCTCTGGAAGTTTGGGCTGGGCTGGGCTGGGCGAAGCTCGGCTCGGCTTGGTGCGGGGCAGCCAGCGTGGAAACGTCTCCAGGATTGTGCCGGGAGGCTTTTCCTGGGCTGGACTTGTTTACCCGGCCGGCAGCGGTGGGAGGGAGGGCTGGAGGTGGCCGGGCTGGGAGCGAGGCATCCTGTTTATCCTCCCGAAATAGCTGCCCTTGGCCGCCGCGGGGCTGGGGACGGGGCGGCAGGCTGCGCACAGCCCTCCCCGCCCGCTGCCACCAGCCCTGCCCTGCGGCGGTGCCACCACCCCGGGGGACAGCAGCGGGCCCCGTCCCCTCGCCGTGCCAGGGCGATGCCACCCTGGAGCCAAGACTCCTCTTTTTTTGGGCAGGGATGCAGGGAGGGATGCGGGTGATCCCGTGCCGAGCCAAGCTCTGCCGAAGCCGAACACTCAAGAAACATCAGGACATCAAGTGGCACCCAGGTGCCACCCGCATTTGTCCCAGCACCTTCAGGACTGCCGGGCTCTCCCCCTGGGAATGCCCACAGTGCATCAGCCTTCTCCATCTCACCACTGTTCTCACCCCTCTTGACTCATTTCAATGGGAAAATAATTCCAAAGCTGGAATATTTCCCTTTCCCCCTCCCCGTGATGCCCCATAGGAAGGCTTTACCCTCAGCAGAGGGCTTGTTTGCAGTTTGTTTGCCTGGCCAAAAATGCTGTTGATATCAAGGGAATCTCGTGGGGAATTTATCTGCAGCAAAATCTCATTTCCAATAGAAAATTATTCCACTGGAGGCTTTTAAACACTTTCCCCAGTGCTGATCCCTGAGGAGCCTGGCTGTGAATTAATTTGAAATTCTGTCTTAGCGGGGTGATGGTATTTAAGAGGCGATAAAAATGCATCCACCCCCTTCAAATTGAAAAGAAATGGGAATATCTATCCATGTAAATAACTTCATTATTAGAAACCGAGCTTCATCCCTTTCATAAAAAGCAATGTATGGAATATGATTTAGGCAATGCACACACAGTCCTGCTGAATAAACCAAGTAAGTGGTTTAAAAGCCTTATTTTTGAAAAACTAACCCACATAAGCACAGGAGCACTGAGTCATCACCCGACTCTTTTGCCCACTGGTGTCTCTTAAGTAAGAAATTAAAACCTGAATTAAGAGGTAGAAAACAGACAGCATTGATATTGTCGCTTTGCAAACAGGAAAGGGATTAGAAATAGCATGTCAACAGAGCCTGGAGGCTTCCCCACAGACACAGAGGCTCTTTTGGGGCTCCAAAAACCACCTGAAGGTGGGCACGATGTCCTGGCACCGTCAGGCAGTGCCACGTGGTGACACAGCACTGAGTTTTGGCACACACAGAGACAGGCTCAGCTGCCAAAGCTGAGAGTGAAGGAGCTGTCTGAAGGGTTTGATTGTGATTGGAGACATTTGGAAATTCAAAACTCAGCAGTTGAGCACATTTTGGTTTATTCACATGGCCAGTTCCAGCAGCACCAGTGATGCTCAGATGGGCTTGTCACGCCCTGTCCCATGGCTGTCCCACTTGTTGAAGCTCTGAGGGACCCAGCTCAGACAGAGGACACACATCCCTCCCATCAGAGACTGTGCAGCGTTGGAGTTGTGCAGAACTGCAGCCTGATAAAGTCTGATCAGCCCAGCTATTTACATCATTCACATGGCATGGAAATAATGTGGAAATAATCTGCCTTATTAGCCTGGAGCTGCCCGAATTATCTATCCCATCTTGGAAATGCAGGATTTCCCTCTGAATACAGCCGAGGAGAATAAACTCTCTTGTGGTTTCAGGCAGCTCCTGGGATGGTGGAGATGGGAGCAGAGAGATAGTCCTCAAATTATTAAAGCCTTCAATGCCTGGGGATGGTGCAGTAGCCCATCATGGTGAGCAAAGTGCTCCACACCTTGTCCTTCACCCTCCCAGGACTTCTCCTGGGTGATCCTGATGCCACAATCCATGGCCATGATGAAGTATTAAAAAAGAAAAAGAAAAAGAAAAAGAAAAAGAAAAAGAAAAAGAAAAAGAAAAAAAAGAAAAAAAAAGAAAAAGAGTGGATTATCTGGGATATTTCTTGTGCTCGCAGCAGTCAGACCAAGCCTGACAGGGGCGGTGTGCTCAGCTCCCTGCCCTCCTGCTCCCTCAACTGATCCCTCTGGATTCGGTGCCTGTGGGGATGATCATCCCACCTTGCTCCCGTTGGATTTTCCATGAAGTCATTCCCACAGAGTAAAACCTGACCTCTCAGCAGCAAAGGTGGTGCATGCACCTGCAGAGCGCCCAGAACAGGCTGTTCCCAATCACTCACCACCTCCAGAATCCTGCTGAATTCCTGCAACCGCTAAACATCACAGGATAAATCTTCCAGCCCAATAAATGTTTGTTTCCCTCGCACCGCCATGAGCAGCAATCAGTGGAGTTTTCCTTCCACTCTCAGTGACCCTGGGACGAGGATCTGTTTCCACCTCACACAGATCGCCGGGAAACCCGATCGCCGTGGGGGAAGAGCCTGGGGGGGTTTGAGGGCAGCAGATGCAGCCGAGGGGAGCTCGGGGTGTCCCTGGCAGGGCTCAGGTCCCCAGCCACAGGGTGGGGATGGCCATTTACAAACCCACCCGGGGTCACCTCGAGAGCCTTGGGGGTGTCCTTGTTCGGGGACCTGCTGTGCCCTGGGGTCTGAGCCAGCTCGGGCTGGGCAGGAGGGACAAGCACCCTGCACAGAAGGGGGTGAAGGTGCCCTCCTGCGCCGGGGGCTGCTCGCCTTCCCCAGAGCTGCGCTCGGTGCAATTAAGAGCGGCAGAATTGCAGCAATCAAACTTCCCACTGCTGATAAAGGCGAGGGCAGCTCTGCCCAGCCCCGCGAGCGGTGCTGCCGTGCCCGTGGGCTGCTGCACCCCGTGTCCCGCTGCTGACTCCAGCGCTGCGCTCCAGATAACAGGGTGATTAAGCAGTGCTGAATCAGGCCTGCCTCGACCGGCTTCTGCTGAATCAGGGCTGGAATCCATCTGCTCCAAGCCCTGGCTCCAGCCCGGTCACGGAGCTCTGAGCGGGATCCATCAGCTCCAGCCCGGGCACGGAGCTCTGAGCGGGATCCATCAGCTCCAGCCCGGTCACGGAGCTCTGAGAGGGATCCATCAGCTCCAGCCCGGTCACGGAGCTCTGAGCGGGATCCATCAGCTCCAGCCCGGTCACGGAGCTCTGAGCGGGATCCATCAGCTCCAGCCCGGGCACGGAGCTCTGAGCGGGATCCATCAGCTCCAGCCCGGGCACGGAGCTCTGAGCGGGATCCATCAGCTCCAGCCCGGGCACGGAGCTCCGACCAGAGGGATGACATCGGCTGAGGGGCACCTGGGGATCCTCCAAACGCGCCAAGCCGGTGCCACGGGGCTGTGGCAGGCGGCACAGGGGACAGGGGGTGACACTCCACCCTCACCCCCGTGGTCAGCACCGACACGCCCTCCAGCGCTCCGGGACAGGGAGGCGCCGGCGGGGCCGGGGGAGCGCAGCCCGCGGAGAGGAGGGCACGGGAGGAAGAGGAGGAGGAGGAAGAGGAGGAGGAGGAGGGAGGCTCCTGCGGACCATCATTCCCCTCTGCTGGTCAGCACTGGGATAACTGGTGGCCGCCAGCCAGGCGTTGGCAGGGAGCCGGGATCGGCTCGGTGCAGCCTGCGGAGGGTGCGACAGACTGGCGACATTGGCACCGGCGTGGCACGGGGCGTGGGGAGCGGGCACCAGCGTGGGCACCGGGGGGAGCACAGGGTATGGGCACGGGGACAGGCACCGGCATGGCATGGGACATGGGACATGGGACAGGCACTGGCACAGGCATGGCAGCCTGGGCACTGGGATGACCCCAGGGTATGGGCATGGGCACTGGCATGGATGTGGCCCTGGCTCTGCTCCTTGCTGTGGGGTAGCGGAAAAGTGGTTTTCTGACCTGTGGGTTCTGCCCCACTCCTAATCCTTGGGCAGGGCACACATCGTGCAAGGGATGGTGCTGGGTCACTGCTCTGGCATTTGTACCAGGGAAAGGGAAAAATTCCACGTTGGAGCAATGACGAACAGCTGGAAACAGTGGGAAAACCCAAAGCATCAAAGCTGGGCCCTGCCTGCACCCAGAGCAGTGTCTGCTCAGCCAGCAGCCCTCACTGCCTCCAGCAAAAACATCGGGCTCTTGGAGATGATTCACCCCGAGCAGCTGCGCCCCAGGCAGCCCATGGGGACAAAAACAACGGGTGACACCGTGCCCTCGCTGTCCCTGCAGCCACCTTCCCCCGGGACACGTTCTCAGCCCCGGGGCCAGGCATTTCACAGGCAGCACTGCCTCTGCCTGCACCCAGGGTGAGGAACTGCCCTCCACACCCCACATCCCTGGCCAAGGATGCATTCCCCAGTGGATACTGGATATGGTCAGACCTTCCCATAGTGCCCTAAAATCCCAAATGCTCCATGGGAGCTCCCAGGGAAGATGGGCAGCAGATCAGCAGGAGCTGCCAGTATTTCCCCCTTCAGCCCCAGCACTCAGAAGATTGTGGAGCACCTCCTTTGCTGCCCGCTAAACATATTTCCAGCATCTTAACAGTTTTCAACCGAATTTCTGAGGTTGAAAAAGTCTAGAGCCAGGCCTGCTGGCCTAAACCGCTGAGGAGAGGGCCAGGAAGGCTGCTGGGGGAAGCATCTCCTACATCAACTTCCCCTTAGTACCACAGACATCCTTAAAATTGTCTTTCAGGAAAACCAGCCTGAACCAGCTCTGACCCCCAAGACCAACCCCTTCTCTGGCTTCCCTGCTCCCTCTGTTTTTTCCCGAGGTTCAATCCCCATACCAACAGCTGCTGCTCATGGCTGAGGGCCTGGATTCCAGACCAATTTCCAGAATTTGGACCAAAAAGCCACAAGACGGAGTGAAGGGAGCAGCCATCACCTCTCCCAATCCGCTCTGATGTTTTTTCCCAGCCCTCTGTGGAAAGGGGGTGAGGAAAAGCTGCTCCCCTTCCCTGTCTGGCTGTGCTGGGCTTGTCCAGCTCCGGCTCCTCACCCACATCCCCCTGAGCAGGGAAAGGTTTCTGGGGGTCCCAAAGGTTCTAAGGCCTGTGGCCACCAGCCCACAGTCCCTGCTTAGAGTACCCACCATCCCGAGGCATTTTGCCCTCCAGCAAATGCCCTGGAGTGGGAATCAGTCAGTCTCCCAGTCCCATCCAGCCCGAGGCCAGCAGGGATCTGGATGGCAGGATGGGGCTGCACACATTTGAGCTGAGCTGTCAGCAAGGCAGTGCAAAGCCTCATTCCCACAAGCAGCCTTCTTCCCCCACCACGGCGATGATTTTCCCATCCCTGCCCTCCCAGCTGTCCCCTCCAAAGCCCTCATCCCCAGCTGGGCACCCACCCCACACAGCCTGCTGCTTCCCAATTTTTCCAACAAAACAAGTGCTGCTTTTTCCTTATTTATATTTTCTTCCAGGTGTGATGGATGCAAGAGAACCACTGGGCTGCTGGGGAGCCAAGTGTCCCCAAGGGCAGGAGGGGACACCTTGGGGACCCCTGCAGCCAGGTCCAGCTCTCCTGCGCCTCCACAAAGCACTGTGGCTTTCCCTACAGACAAGCGATGCTCAGCCTCCCTGGGAAGATTGACAGAGAGATGGAGGAGCAGTATAAATACCTCTCTCCTAAATAGCCTGCTGGTATTTATAGCCTGCGCTTGGCACCGAGTCCAGTGCCTCTGACAAACTCAGCTCCGGATTATTTTTAAGGAAGCATTGAGGAGAGCAGGTTTTATAGCATAGGGTTGGGACTCACGGCTGCCTGACCTGAAGCTGCTGGAGCTGGGATGGAGCTCAGGCCTTCGTCACCTGCTGTCCCTCCAGGCGCTCCTTGGCTGTCCTGTGTCCCCAGGCACTCGGTGACAGGGTGAACCTCTATATGGCCATACATATACATAAATATAAATCTATCCATATGCATACACCTGCAGGCACAGCCCGTCTCTGGCTCGCTGCCATTCGCTCTGGCTCTGTGCTAGCACAGAGCCAATGGGAAATTTCCCACTTCCTTTCCCATTTCCCCCCCTTCACCCCACCACACGCTGCCCAGGCTTGGAAGGGGGAGCACAGAAGCACCCAAATCCCCTAGGCACGAGACAGCCACAGTGTCTGGCAGCCCTGGCAGCCAGCCCGAAGGGAAAGCTCGGCAGGTGCTGTGCTGGGTGCAGAGTGAACACTCACCCTTTGCCCCCAGATTGACAGCCCTGGCCGTGCCCATCGTGGCTGCAGGGTGGCTGATCCCATCTGTGTGTGTATGGGTGTGTGAGAAGATATTTTACTGGGAAATAATCCCGATTCACCCCGAGTACCCCCCTGCACTGCAGCCCTGGGGGTGGCAGGGGCAGGTTCCCCACCATCGCCATGGGGTGGGGGGCAATGCTTTGCTTTGGCAGAGCTCTGGGGTGCAGGACAGGGGGGTGTGGGGTGCAGGGGTGATGCTGGGTGTGAGTGGGTGATGCTGGGTGCGAGTGGGTGATGCTGGGTGCGAGTGGGTGATG
>VZRM01001810.1:98055-110387 GCA_013397955.1 Grantiella picta | reverse complement strand
ATCCTGTCTGCTGAGGCTCCAGAGGCTGCTCCTGCCACCTCTTGGAGCTTGGAGAGGACTGACGGCACTGCCAGCTCAGCTGGGACAGGAGCAGGAGGGAAAGGGAAGGAAGAGCCTGGAGGCTCCGCAGAGGTGTGGGAAGGTGGAGCAAAGGCAATCCAGGGTAGCAAACCGCAGTGTGTCTGTGCAGACAGAGCCCTGGGGCTGGGAGGGCCCCGGAAGTGTCCTGGGGCTGTGGGGGAGGATGGCACTGATCCCGAGCCCATGGAGCTGCCCAGGGCACAGGAGCTGGCGCCCAACCCCTCTCCATTCCCTGCGCACTGTCCCACCCCGCCAGCACTCGTCGGGCAGAGCTGCCAGAAGCGCCCAGAGAGCAAAGCCCAGCTCCGGAGGGTGCTCAGGGCTCCATCAGCAGATGGCCCAAGGAAGGAGCTGGAGCTCAGCGAAAGCCCCGAGGGCAGCAGCACATCCTGGCAGCGCTGGAGCTCCCCAGGTGTGAGCAGCAGCCCTGGCAGCCGCTGAAACAGCGCCTGGCTCCCTCCCTGCAAGCGCTGGATGCCAACAAAAGGCAGGAAGGAGCCTGGATTGTGCCTTGGAAAGCTTGGAACAGCTCAGCTCCTGCTCAGCCGGGCGGGGAAAGTGAAGTACAAAGTTCCACTGCAAGGCTTTGATGACTCCCACGCTCCTCCAGAAGCAGAGCCTAGCTCGGGGAGGATTCTCAGCGAGTTCATTCCCTGCTCTCCATCTGTCCGTGCCAACAACTGCAGGTTTCCCAGTCAAGCTGGGAACCAGTGCCAGTGATTTAAGGGAGATGTTGTCGTCAGGATCCTTCTGAGGGCTGAAAAATGGCCTGGGAAGCACTTAGAGAAAGGGAGGAGAATCCATCAGAGGAACTTGGCCTCCTCTTCCTTTCCCTCAGCTTCCAGGAGCTGGGCTGTGCCTGCTAGGGAGAGGCTGTGGAGCCAGTGTGACCAATTGTCCCTGTTTGTCACCCTCTGGCTCTGCCAGCTGCCTGGGACAGACACAGGGTCAGGTTTGCAGCTCCCCACAGCCTCAGCATCCTGATTTCCATCCTGGTTTTCCATTCTGATTTCCATCCTGGTTTCCATCCTGGTTCCCATCCCAGGCAGTGCCCAGCAGTGCAAACCAGAGGGAATTCCATCCACCTTTGGTGTTTTCCATCGCCTTTGCTCCTCCCAGGCACCACTCGAGGGGCATAATTTGCCTTGCAGGGGCTTTGCTGGGGTTTTTGCTTCCTGGCATCACTGGATGTAGGGGTGTGTCAACTCCAGGGCCTTCAGGGATTTGTCACCTCCCAGGGCTGCAGGAGTTTGTCATCTCCAGAGTCCTCAGGGGGTTTGTCACCTCCTGCGGGCTGCAAGTCCATCCCAGTTCCATCCTTATCTTCCAGTCCCCAAAATTTCCTTTTTCTTTCCTTTTCCTGGGTTTCTGTGATGTTTTCCTGCAGTCAGCACAAATCTACAGCTACTTCCAGTCCATTTGAAATTCCACTGGTATTTTGGGGCACATAAATGATCTGCCGTCGGAATTTCCCCTGGCTCTGGAGTGGAGATGTGCACAAACAGAATGCCAGGGAAATATCAGGAATGCCACATCTGATTTATCAGAAAACCTAACACAGCCACTCCAGCCCGGATTGGGCTGGGAATACCCAGCAGCACCAGGGCCAGCAGGAAGAGCCAAAGGGATCCTTCCCTCCCTCACCCAAACATTTTTAATTCTTCTCTTTAAGCCAGAAGATGTGCCTTTGTGTGCCAGGGGCGTTGTGTTCAGGGGTCCTGCTGGTGCACACGGAGGGAGGAGGGGCAGGAGGGCTCAGGGCACCTGAGGTGGGAAGTGTTGCCCAAGCTGCTGCATTCCTGACATTGTGGTGCCACAGGAGGAGATCCAAAGGTGTTGGAAGTGTCCACAGGAGGGACACAAGGATGGGGAAGGTCTGGAGGAGCCACACGAGGAGCAGCTGAGGGCACTGGGAATGTTCAGCTGGAGCAGAGCAGGCTGAGGGCAGAGCTCAGCAGGGGCTGCAGCTCCGATCTCTGCTCCCTGGGACAGGGACAGGACAAGGGAATGGCCTGAGATTGTATCCCAAGGAATTTGGGATGGATTTCAGAGAAAGGTTCTTCCCCCAGAGGGTGCTGGCACTGCCCAGGCTCCCCAGGCAATGGGCACAGCCTGAGGCTGCCAGAGCTCCAGCAGTGTTTGGACAGCACTGCCAGGGATGCCCAGGGTGGGATTGTTGGGGTGTTTGGGCAGGGCTGGGGTTGGACTGGATGATCCTGGGGGTTCCTTCCAGCTCAGGACATTCCAGGATTTTGATTCCAAGAAACAAATAAGCTTCATTAATGAGGAATTATTTGCTAAAAGCCTCTCTAAAGATCCAGGAGCTCCTCAGCTCCACCTTCAGCGCTCGCTGCCCGCTCTGCCTCAGTTTCCCGGTTAATTAAGTGGGAAAGGGAAGCTGATGCAGGCAGGAGCCAGGGGGGTCATTAGTAAAGCTCATCCAGGAGCGTTGTGAACATCAGACCCAGGGCATGAATTATGTATCCACGCTAACAGTACCAGCACAATGAGGAAAATGAGCTGTAAGTACCTCGTTGACTCCTGGGCTCTGCCCAGCACCTCCCAGCATCTTTCACTCCCTTCTGCAGGAGCCCCGGAGCAGTGGATGTTTTGTCTGGCTCTGGTTTTTGCAGGATGTGACCTGTGCCCTGGGAGAGCACCGTGATTGAATCCCGGGATGAGATTTATTGGAGCTAGAAAGAAAAGAAAATGGACAACCTTTCACAATCCCCCTCCAAAACGAGACTGAAATTCTGTTAGTGCAGGGAAGGATGGATGTGAAATGCAATGAGAAAATCAGACATTGTTTGGGGGATGCTCGGGAATGGTTTGAGCTGCCATACAATCGCCCAGGCAAGTCCGAGTTGGGATGGATTTACAGGAAAGCTCCAACTCAGAGCATGAAAATAAAATTTCACATCTCCCCCAGCCTCATTTCTGCCCTGCCCTGGCAGTCTCCAGCTTGGTGTGTCTCTCCCTTTAGTGCAGACACATCCGTATTTCCATGGATTTGGGAATCTGGTGAGCCACCCAGTGAGAGAGGGCAATACCAGCAGATGAGCAGCGAGCCACGAGCCCAGTGCCCAGGTCAAGAGTTCCACTTCAACGGAAATATTTGTTCAGCAACACTGCTTTGGAGAAACAAATTAAGTGATTTTTGCTATCTTTTTTTTTCCATGAACGCTTCTTTCCAAGGGAAATGTTTCAATATGCAAAGCTGGTCGGAATCTGCTTTGCTGGGTTTATTTGTCATGAATTGGAATCAGTGCAAAAATCTGCGCCATCAGTTACAGATTGGGGCCTTCTAGAGAGAATAATGAGGAACAAACTCCCTGCTGGAGCTGCGCCGGGAGTGTGCTGGGAATGAGCTGGGGATGGATGGTGCTGATAAGAGCGAATCGGGGTGTTGGTGCCAGCCTGGCTCAGCAGAGCAGCGCAGGTTCAGCACTCCAGATCCCACCCAGGAGAGCCCAGAGGCTGCAGAGAGCAGCTGGAACAGCCCAGCTCCCCTGCCATCCCCCAGTGCCTCCGGGGAGGTTCCCGTGGTTGGTGTGAGGCTGGATTTGGGGCAGGACGGTGCCTTTTGGAGGATGTGGGTGTGGGACAGTGCTGAATCCATCGGGGAGGGGCGGTGGGTTCTCCTCGTTCCCCTCTGGATGTGCTGCCCAATTTCGGGAAACTTGGTCCAGTGGTTAAAAATTCAAAGCTTGAACAGCAACAGGATAAGGGAATGGCTGGAGCTGTGCCAGGGGATTTGGGATGGAGATCAGGAAAGGTTCTTCCCCCAGAGGGTGCTGGCACTGCCCAGGCTCCCCAGGGAATGGGCACAGCCTGAGGCTGCCAGAGCTCCAGCAGTGTTTGGACAGCACTGCCAGGGATGGACAGGGTGGGATTGTTGGGATGTCTGGGCAGGGCTGGGGTTGGACTGGATGATCNGATCTCCCAGAACTCCGCTGAGCTCCCCTGGCTGCCACTCAGGGGCATTTGCTGGGCCAAGGAATGGGAAGAAAGCAGCAATTTGGCTCTGCTGCCTGAGCTGCCCCAATTCCAGGGGCTCTGGGAGCCTTTATTCCCTGCTCAATCCCAGAATCACCAATTCCAGGGGCTCTGGGAGCCTTTATTCCCTGCTCAATCCCACAGGGAGCAGAGCAAAGCCTTCCCAGGCACAGCCCAGCTGGAGGGGACAGAGCAGTCCTGAGCAGTGACAGCACAGGACCTGATTCCCTGTGGGAAAACCCTGTCCGTGCCCTTGTGGAGCTGAAATAAAGGACAGAGATGAGCTTTCTAAGCTGAGCTGGGATTGCAGGAATTGGGCAACAACAGAAACAGCAAATCCAATCCAAATGATCTCTTTTTTTATGATTTTGTTATGGTTTAGTGGAAAAAACATTCAAGAAGATTGGGTTGGTTTATCCAGTGGTGGAAGAATAAAATCCTCAGCTCATCTCCTCATGGACACACCAGGAACAGCTTTGGGAACAGCAGATTCCCAGAGAATCCAGCCCAGGAGCAGCTCTGCAATCCAGGCATTCTCCTGCTGTTCCAGGCAGGATTTGCTCTCTAACCCCAGTCCAGATCCACTTTAAAACCGAGTCTCACCCAAGGCTTGAGGAGTTTTGTAGCTTCACAGAAAGCCCTGGCACAGCAATAAAATCACCTGCTGATACTGAGAGTTGTATTTTTAGCCTAAGACTGGAGTGTTCTGCTCCAGAGCAGCCACTCCTGCAGGGAGGGAAGCTTTGTACCCTCAGCAATGAAGGTGGAGAATAAAATCTAGAGAAAATCCTTGGATATTTCTCCACCCAAAACTCCTGTGGAAGGAATGGCCAAACATTCTGTGCTTCATTTTTCAGATAAAAATTGAGGGAAGAGGCTGCTTGCCCCCAAAATTCTTGGATTTTCTTCATGGAAGCAAAGCCACCACATTTCTTTTACACAATAACCTCCCATTTCTCTTTTTTTGGTTTTGTTTTAAGGCTTTCATTTCCAATATTGGATTTCAGCCAAAAAATATTGGTCCTCAATTACTGAAAATCAATTTATTCTCTTTCTGAGCACTTGGCTTAATCCAGTGCAGAAAGGTCCATTAATGAACTCTCTCCCAGATGAAAACAGAGGCAAAGCTTTGCATTTCATCAGCTCTGAGGAGGAGCTGAGCAAGTGAAGCAGGGCCAGCAATATTTTAATTAAGCCTTGCTGAGATTGTCTCCTGCTACAAGAGCCCCTTTTAATTACATTTGTTAAAATATCCCAGAGTGGATTGAATCCCTGCTCTAAGGGCTTTCTCCATGGTGGGAATGCCAATTAATCCCAGAGTTTCCCTTGGCTCTGCAGCCCAGGTGGGTCTTGACTGCAACCTGGGAGTGCCCAGGGGCAGCTCCAGGGCTGGGAATTGGGAATTAGCTTTAATTCACCTTGTCCCATTGGATCTGGGACATTCTGGTGGTGCTGCTGGCCAAGGCAGGCCTGGCCCTGGATAAAACCCACCTGGGAGATTTGTGGGTGGAGCAGCAGCAGTCCTGTCCAGCCCTGTCCATCCCAGCAGGGCAAGTGTCATTGCCAGCATACCTGCCCTGGGATGAGCACTGAGAGCCCTGCAGAGCCCACAGAGTGTGGGAGAGCATCTCCCTCATTCAGGGAACAGCCTCCCCTCTGCCTGTGGCAAAGGAGCATCTTTGGAGCAGGAAAAAAGTGGGCAGTGTGCCCAAACTGGGGGAAAACGTGGGGAATGTGTCCAAAACTCTTCCCCACATGACCAAAGTCCCTGAGGTGGAATCCTGAGGCTTTCAGCAGCCCTTGTCAGGCTCTGCTGGACACACAGCACTGCCCCCAGGACTTCCAGGTACCAAAAGAAGCTGAAAGAGTTGGATCTGGATTTTTAAAGGCACTGCTGTGGCTGTTCCAGGGAAGCTGTGTGGCCTCTATTTGTAGAAGGAGGGAGGGGAGATGGAGCAGGGTCTGTGCCTGGAGGGGTTGGAAATGGGAACCTCTTCCCCTGTTGGCAGGAGCTTTGGGCCAGGAATTTCCTCTCAGCAAAGGAAACATTGTGAGGGCCAGAAAAGCAGGGAAAACATTGCCTGATTAGTAGGGAAATCAATGGATCAGGGAAGCCCACAAAACAGGCAGCTCTCCTTCATTCAGAAACCAGCACAATTTAATTAACTCTGAATAGCTCTTGGAATGGGGAATGCTGAATCCACTGCTGGGCTGAAACCTTCAGGGAGGGCTGGATTGGAAGCTCTGTCTGATTCCCTGGGTCCTCCAGCAATAATTAAGGAAGAACGCTGTTCCCCTCAAGGCTCTCAGGTTCATTTCCAAACGAGGTTTTCCATTCAGGGTCCCTGCTCTTCCCAGAGGCATGAATATTTCCTGACTCTTGAGCCAAATTCCTTTTCCCTTCACAAAGGTGTAAATCAGGAGTGACAGCACTGGAGTCAGCAGAGTCACCAGGAAAAGGGATCAGGGTTTGGTGCCACAGGCCTGGGGCTGAGAGAGACAACTTCCAGGAGCCAGGACTGTGGGGAACGGCTTCAAACTGCCAGAGAGGAGGTCTAGGTGGATACTGGGAAGGAATTCCAGGCTGGGAGAGTGGGGGTGGAATTCCACGAGAAGCTGTGGCTGCCCCTGGATCCCTGGCAGTGGCCAAGGCCAGGCTGGACAGGGCTTGGAGCAGCCTGGGACAGTGGGAGGTGTCCCTGCCATGGCTGGGGTGGCAGTGGGTGGGTTTTAAGGTCCTTTCCAACCAAACCACTCCAGGATTCCACGTGGGCCTGGTGCATCCTCAGCTCCTGCCTGGGGCTGTTCCCTGGCTCCTCGGCTCTTTCCCCACGGCAGGAATGTGGGCTGGAGAGATGGGAACCTGGACTGGATAGAATCTGGTGCAGCCTCAGAGGAGAAATGAGGCAGGTGTGAGTCCAGGAGCCCTGGGGCAGCTCTGTGCTCTGTCCATCCTGGCTGGACTCACACTGAGTGTGCTGTGTGCCAAGGGATAAACTGGGAATGTCTGAGGCTGCAGCATCCAGCCTTCCATAAATCCATCCTTCTATAAATCTATCCATCCACACCCAGGGAGTCTGCAGCCTCAGGGAGAGAATATCCATCCCAGAGAGCAGGAGACACCCAGGGTGAGCTGAGCTTCTGTGGGACTGCAACAAGAGAGGAAGGGGAGGGTGAATCCCATTGAATTTGGGAATATTTGGGATTTCATATTGAATGTTTGTGAATTAGTATTGAAAATTTGTGAATGAGGATCGAATATTTTAAATTCATATTGTATATTTGTGAATTCATATTGAACGTTTGTGTATTCATATTGAATATTTGTGAATTCTTATTGAATATTTTAAATTCCTATTGATTATTGGTGAAATCACATTGAGTATTTGTTAGCTGTGACTCCAAACACCTTCCCAGAATCCAAGGGAAGCAGCAGCTTCCTCAGCCAGAGAATTTGATACAGTGGGAAAATTCCCCAGGTGTCAGAGGATGTTTACTGAACTTCCTGAAGATTTCACTCTGGAACATGAGAAGTGTCAAATTAGATCAGGCGTAAGATCCGTCTTAGACCAACACTGGAGCTCAGAGAAGCCTCCCTTCCCCATCCAATCCAGGTAGGAAATATCCTGTTTTCCACACAATCCTTCAGCACTGACAGCTGCTGGTTGTTCAACCCAAACCATTCCGTGATTCTCTGGAGTTGCTCTGCCCTCTGCTCTCTGCTGACCATTAACCATGAAGTTCAGGTTATTTTCACTGTTTCCATCAAGCCCAGTCCCTCTCTAGCCTCACACACCTTCCCAAGGCAGTGGATCCAGTGCCCAATCCCTGTTCTGTGCTCCCAGGATGGGGACATGTGACAGTCACACACCTGGCACTGTGTGGGAAGTTCATCCACTGATTTTGGGATCCTTTCCTCCTTGCAGGAGCTGAAGCCACAGCAACAGTGGCTAAAAATCCTTTCCTGGTCAGGGATAACAGATCCTCCTGTCTTATAACTCATTTCATTGGATATGAAGGGATGTAGGGTGTGCATCCAATGTTTTAGGGTTCTTGGGAGTTTGGGGATTGTTCTTTTTAGCAGAACCACAATTTTCCTTCCTGCGAGCTAAGCAAGAATTCTCTGAGCTGAGTGTGGGTCTGGAGATGAGGGAACAACTTGGAAATGAAAAATGCTGGGAATTAAACATGATCTAAAGTCGCTGTCACATTAAAATGCAAGTTCCAGGCCTGGTATCTCCCATTCTGCAGGATTTGGACATGGATTGCAGGCACTGCTGGAAAGGGAGAGCTCACCCCGATCCCAGGCACATAAAGCACCAGCTCTGCCTGGGAAGGGCTGCCGAGAGCCCATAACAAATAAGAATAATGGAACCTTAAACACATCCCTAAGCAGGGCTGAGAAATGGCTCCATAAACTGAGGGTAGGGCAGGGCAGAGCTCCTTCCTAGGGGAGCAGGGCAGCACTTTTTGGGGTTTATTTGAGGAAAAGCAGACAAGAATCCATCCCAAGGGGCCTGGGGCTGCCAGGGGTGCCAAGGGCAGCGGGAGGTGCCACTTCCTCAGCAGGACCCCAAATCCAGGCTTGAGTTTTTTCTATGGCAACACGGGAAGCATCTGGGATCAGAGAGCTTGGCAAGAGGAGCCAAACTCCAGCTCTGCCTTTGGATTCAATCCCTGCTCCGTCCATTCCCTCCCAGGGAGGTTCAACAGCCAGGCTGGGCCTAGGCAATCAGCTCTCCCTGCTCCCCCACTGATGCTCACCCTGCAGTCCATCCAGTTTTTCCATCCCATGGATCTTCCCTTCCTGCCCAGACTCCTTCGTGCTCCACACGAGCCCAGAGCTGCTTTGCATTGCAGACAGGCTCGTGCTGCAGGAGCCAACCTCAGGAAATCATCCAGCACAGCTCAGCAATGCTCTGGGTTAAGCCTGCCTGGGTTGAGCCCGACTTGCCCTTCACTGCCAGGGACAATGGGCGGTGTCCTGGTGTCACCTCCTGCAGGAAAAAAGGGACAACGAGGCCATGTGTGCCTGGAAAAAGATAATTAGTGACACATGTTTGGGGTTTATCCTGCCAGACCTCATTAACGGGAATTTGGGAGCTCTGGATAAGGGGCAGGGGAGGATTAGGGGTGTGCTGGTATCCAGCACTGATGGATTTGGGAACCAGGCTGGCTCTGGGCAGACACTGTGGGTGTGGCACACGAGGGGACAGTGCCAGGGGAGGTGAAGGAGCTGGGGACGGAGCAGAGGAGGGAGGGAGGATCCAGAGGAGCTTCATTGCCAAAGGTTTTCCTTCTGCTTTCCCACTGCCCCCAGAAAGTGCAGCCTCTGCCTGGGGCTGCCTGTGGTCTACAGCCATCCCCAAACACTCCCTGCAGTTCCCCCACCTCTCCTTCCTCCTCTCCTGTCTCCTCCCTGGGGTGACCCAATTGTGACCTTCCAGTGCCTAAAGGAGCTCCAGGAGAGCTGGAGACGGACTGGGGACTTGAGACACTGCCAGAGGGCAGGGATAGATGGGATATTGGGTAGGAATTCCTCCCTGTGAGGGTGGTGAGGCCCTGGCACAGAGTGCCCAGAGAAGCTGTGGCTGTCTCTGGATCCCTGGAGTGTCCAAGGCCAGGCTGGATGGGGCTTGGAGCAGCCTGGGACAGTGGAAGGTGTCCCTGCCATGGCAGGGGTGGCATTGGATGGGTTTAAGGTTCCTCCCCACCCAAACCAGTCTGGAATTCTGGGATTCTTGATGATCCCTGCTGAGCCTTCAGGCCCTGTCCCTGGAAATTCCCCATTGTTCCAACCCCTGCTGGGTTCCCTCACTCCTGGTTTCCATCCCTGATTTTTCCAGGTTCCTCACCCTCACAAAGCTGTGCTGTGGCTCCAGGAAGAGCAGGGGGGCTCTGACTTTCCACAAGTAAGGAACACTCCAAGATCCTGCAGACTCCAACCCCAAAGTCTTTCTCCAGCACAATTTCCCGGTGGATTGTGAATCCTGAGGCTGGGAGGGGAAGGGATTTGTCTGACACCCAATAAGTGGGGGAAGCCCTGGCTGAGCTGAGTGTAACCTCAGGGCAGGGAACTGGCTGGGATGTTGCCACAAGTGCCTCAGGAATTGCCCAGCTGGGGCAGACCCTGCTCTGGATGCGCTCCCAACTGCTCTGGGATGCAGCCCCAGAGCCAGGGAGGGCTGGAATTGACCAAAGTGCTGCAAAAGCCCGCAATGTTTTGTTGTGTCTGTGGAAAACAAGCCCCAAATACTTCCCTACTCTCCCTTCACAACATTTCCCTGGAGTTTTTGTTGAAATCCAGTCTTTTCCCAAAACAGACAAAAAGGAATGTATGGGGCTGAAAATGAGTGATTGTGGGAAGTCAGTTTTCCAAAGGAAGGAAGCCCTCACTGCTCTGGGGGAAGCCCAACCCACTTTGTTAGAAGATGTTTGGGGTTTCCTTTCATTCTGTCGTCACATTCCCCCAAATCCCCTGAAAAGCTCTCCGTGTCTCATCTCCAGCAAGTTTGTTAAGGATGGGGAGCTCTGGGCAAGCTCAGGGCAGGGCAGGGTTTGCCAGGGTAGGAGTGCAGCTGTGGGGGCTCTGATACAGATGTTTGCCTCTGCACTGCTGCCCCCATGTCCCTGTGCCCCTCCCTCATTTCCAACTCTGAGCCTCTTTCCTTGCAATAACTCAACTGGGATGTGCCAGAAAGAGCCAGGGAAATCAAATATTCCAAATGCAGAGCAGGCTGTGTGCGTAGCCAGGCTGCACCAGGAGCCTGAGGATCAGGAGTGATCCAGAAATTGTTTTCTCTCAATAAAGTGAGGTGAGTGCAGCAAAACACTCCTGAATCCTTCCTGCCACTTCCTGAGCTCCTGGGAAATGACTCCTGAGTGCTTCCAAGCTGCTGCTGCTTGAAGGATGGCTGAGAAGGGACTTCAGGCTCAGGATTTGCTCTCAATTTCTCTCCCAGTTCTCCCTGTTCATCTCTCCAATGTTCTCAGAGTGGATTGATCTCCTCAGTGGAGGTGATGTTTTTCCCTCACTGGATCTGATGTTGTTCCCCCCTGGATCTGATGTTGTCTCTCCTCGGTGCCTGGGTTACAGAATTACAGAATCCCGGAATCAACAGTCTGGAGAATCAGAGAATCCCAGATTGGTTTGGGTTGAAAAGGACCCTAAAGCCCCTCCAGTGCCCCCCTGCCATGACAGGGGCACCTCTCACTATCCCAGGCTGCTCCCAGCCCTGTCCAGCCTCTATTTGGACACCCTGGGAAGATGAAAGGCTGGATACTGAGTGAGGGAAAGCAGGAATTTTGATTTGAGACATGATTTTCTCTTTTTAAGTAATTTCTCCATTAAAAGTCCGTGTTCTTTTACAAGTTGCCTGCATTTTATGTTCATTTTTTTAGCTGAAAATTCCCACCATGCAAGTGTTGGGCAGGCAGCTGAACCCAAGGGCATTCCTTGCTCAGAGGCTCTGCCCACATGCCAGTATTCCCCGTAGTAAGTGTTGCTCACATCCTTGGGCTCACCAGCTCATGCCTCAGACTCACAAATTGCACAGAACCTTCCTCTGATTTCCATTCCCCCTCCCAGCCCTTGCTGTGCACAGGCGGAGAAATGGGAGCTGCCAAGTCATTCTCTGTCCCAGTCCCGGGTGGGCATGAATGGGAAAAGCTTGGGAAAGAGCTGGAGCCCATTGCCTGAGCTTTTACAGGATTCCTTTACTCTTAGTTGAACCCTGAGCCTTGAAGAACCCCTTGAAGACCCCTCGGTGTCAGGGACACATCAGCCCCAAAACTGTTCCCCCTTCCCAGCTGATGTCCAGAGGGCTTGAATTCCTTCTCCAGAGTGTCCCTGAGTGCCTGGAGCTGGAGGGAGGCTTTTCCTTGCAGCCAGGCCTGGATCAGAGCCAGCCCAGCCGCTCTGAACTCCTGTAATTAGTCAGAATCGGAGGAAGAGTTATTTTCTGACAGGAGATGTGGGCAGACAGGAGTTTTAAGGCTTCATTAGCCCAGGCAGTGGCAGGGTCAGTCCCCTCAGCTCAGTGGCATGAGCTATGCTGGAGAGCAGCTCCTCTCTGGGATAAGTAACGAGCCCTGACTGATCGACAGATTGGGAAAATATTCCAGCATGTGCTCCAGCAGCAGGGCTGATGGGCATTGTGGGGCTGATGGGCATTGTGGGGCTGATAGGCATTGTGGGGCTGATGGGCATTGTGGGGCTGATGGGCATTGTGGGGCTAGTGAGCATTGTGGGGCTG
>VZRM01001810.1:77672-90838 GCA_013397955.1 Grantiella picta | reverse complement strand
CTTCCCCTCATTTCACTGGATTTGGATGTTGTGAAGTTTTTTCTGCACGTGGAGCTCTTTGCACTTGATTGAAAGAGCATTGATGCTCTGTGGGCAGCACTGTGTTCCTGGGATGCTCCTTGCACATATCCCAGCTCTTTTTAGCGAATTTCTGTGCCCTGTGGAGACCAAATCGCTGCTGTTATTCCTTCTGTGTTGCTCAGGAAGGTTCAGGTTCCTGGGGATCTGGAGCTGGGCTGGAAGGAGAGGTCCAGGAAGGATGAGTGGGGTGGGGAGAAAGGGGAATCTTGGGGAAATAAAAGTGGAGGAAAACAGGTTTCAGTGGATAAAAGACCCTGTATGTTCAGGCTCAGGAGAATCATGGAATCATTAAGGCTGGAAAAACCTTCAAGTTTATCTCCAGCTTTGGACTGAATTTAAACCACAGCATGAAGTGCCACATCTGCTGGGTTTGGACACTTCCAGAGGCGCTGGGGGCTCCAGCAGTGCCCTGGGCAGCCTGGGCAGCTTTAACCACTGCTCCAGTGAGGAAGTGTTCCCAAAATCCAACCTGAGCCTTCCTGGCACCACCCCAGCTGATTCCCTGTCCTGCAGCCCGTGGGCTCCAGGGTTGGGAGCTTTGGCTGGGCAGCTCCAGGCTGAACAAACCCACCCTGCAATTCCCACCCTGGGGGCTGGGATGGTTCTGAAGAAGCTCAGGAATATTTGGAAATGGCAGGTGGTGCGTGCAGGCCTAGCACCCCTGAGCTTGGCACAATCCGTGGGCTCGTTAGCATTCCATGAAATTGGGCTGCAGTGAGGCTGGGAACATTGGAGCTGCTCAGCCTGGAGAAGGGAAGGTTCTGTAGGATCCTCATGGCAAAATTCCAATGTCTCAGGGGTTCCAGGGGAACTGGGAATGGAATCTGCATTGGGAACTGGAGTGATGGCATAGGGGGAATGGGTCCAGACTGAGAGAGGGGGAATTTAGGATGGATATTGGGAAGGAATTGTTCCCTGTGAAGGTGGGGAGGCCCTGGCACAGGGTGCCCAGAGAAGCTGTGGCTGCCCCTGGATCCCTGGCAGTGTCCAAGGCTGGCTGGACATTGGAGCTTGGAGCAGCCTGGGACAGTGGGAGGTGTTCCTGCCAGAGGGATGGAGCTGGATGAGCTTTAAATTCCTTTCCACCCCAAACCTGTCTGGGATTCTGGGATTCTTTGCACCAAAAGCCCTAAGAGGAGCATAGTGGAGCTGCTTTACAATGAAAGGATTTGGAAATCCAGAATTTTTGTGCTGAAGAGGAAACAGAAGTTTAATCGAGGAACACCTTAAGTGGTTTGAAGCAGAAAATTTCAACACTCCAGATTTTTGAAGGCTGGAATAGAAAATGTCTGTTTTACTGATTTTTTTATTTATTTCTGGAGGGCTTTTGTTAAAAAGCAGAAATGTTTCCTTCCCACACATCCCATTCCCAGGAACAGAGGAGATCCGAGACCTGCCTCAGCCAAAGGGCAAAGCCACAGCTTTACCAAGCCTTGCTTATCAATTAAACCCATTTTTCCAACCCCAAAATGCCATCCTAGGAACCCTCTGGGGCTGCTCAGCTCCTTTGCTCCTTCACAGCAACACCCAATTATTTTTTCCCACCCCAGAGGAAACCCTGAGGCTGAAATCAGATCACTTCTGTAAATAAAGCTGCAGGACCTGAGCCAGTCCCTCCCGTGCCACCAGGGATTCATCCCAAACCAGGCAGGATTGCAGTGATGCCTCTCCAGGAAGGAAAAGCACAAAACTTTCCTCCAGGAGCCGATTTTGTCTTCCCTGAGCTGCTCCAGGAGGAGCCAAAGCCATTTGTCTGCTGGGACACATTTCCTGGTGTCCCTGTGGCAGCCAGGGGAGCAATCAGGGCAGGGAAGGAGAAACAAGGAGGGGGAGACAAGGGACTCAGGGGGGGAACTTCTCTGGGAGGTGGCAGAGTGGAGGAATCGGGATCAAAAGGGAATGGAGCTTCTCGGGGGCAAGGAAAATTCAGAATGTTTAAAAGTGTTAAGGCTGATTGGAGGTTGATTGGGGGAGTGGATTAGGTCTTTATCAGAGCTGGTTCAAATCTGCTGGAAATGTGTATTCTTCTTAAAAAGTGATCCTGTAGAGAAATGGTGCAGTTGGAAACAGAGATGGTTTGGTTAGGCTGATTTATCACAAAAAATGTTGATGCTTTTGGGGTCCTTGCTGAGGATGGGGACTGCTGCACCCCCCTGATGGTCAGGAAGGAGCTTTCCTGGGAGAGGAGCTCTCCTTGGATCTTCCTCCTGGGAGCCACCAGTGGCAGAGAGACCGTGAAACGTCACCTTTGTGATTCAGCTCTGGAGAGATCAGGCTGTGGGCAGAGAAACGAGGATCAGAACTGCAGCAGTGTTGGGGTATTTATGGAGCCATGAGTCCCTGGTTGAAGCTCAGCTCCAGCCTTGTCTCTGTGTCACCTCACCTCCATCAGTGTCCCTCTGCTCCCTCAGGACAATGCTGTTCCTCTCCCCAGCTCACATCTGCAGCACATTGCAATCAAAGCTTCTCCAGCCCACCCAGAGCTCCCAGTGCAGCACAAGGCAGTTTTCTGGTGTTAAACACTCCATCTCCACCATGGTATGGCGAAGACATTTTATTGAAAAATCCAGGGTTCTTAAACTGTTCGTTTGCTATGAGTTTCTGTACTATACAACAAATGTGCTTAACGACTATAGACCACAATGGGAACAGGCATCAGGTGTAATTAACCATGAACCCCACGGTGTGAGCACTTAGTGGTTTTAATAATTGTCTTACAATTATGTAACTTGTTTTTCACCTCTAGTTTACCTGAGTCATTTCCAGAATGCTTTTCTAGTTAGCCAAAGTACCAGAAGTGAGCAAGGATCCTACAAGGGTAGCAAGACCCTCTTTTGTAAGGCCTTTCTGCTCCACAGCAGAGCTTGTGCTCCCCGAGGTGTGCAGAGCACAACCCGAGTCTGAAATCCCTCGAAGGGGCAGGAATTTCTCATGAGCTGCTTGTGTGGGAACACCTGGAAAAGGTGGATCCTGCTCAGCATTCCATGCTCCTGACCCAGAGGACTGGGGGTGAAATCACAGAATCCTGGAATGGTCTGGGATGGAAAGGACCTTAAACCCATCCAGTGCCACCCCATCCATGTGCAGAGACACCTTCCACTGTCCCAGGCTGCTCCAAGCCCTGTCCAGCCTGGCCTTGGACACTCCAGGGATCCAGGGGCAGCCACAGCTTCTCTGGGAATTCCATCCCAGTCCCTCCCCACCCTCACAGCCAATTCCTTCCCAATCTCCCATCTCTCCTGCCCTCTGGCAGTGGGAAGCCATTCCCTGTGTCCTGTCCCTCCAGCCCTTGTCCCCTGTCCCTCCCCAGCTCTCCTGGAGCCCCTTTAGGGTCTGGAAGGAGCTCTGAGTTCTCCTTGGAGCTTCTCCAGCTGAACACCCCCAGCATTCCCAGTTTTGCATCATCTCCCTGGCCCTGAATGTGCTCAGCAGCATCGCAGCTCCTGTTCCCTGTGTTCCTCTCCATTCCCGCATTATCTCGGCCATGGGGCCGCAGATCTCATCTCTGCCTGGATCAATCCGTGGGGCCATGGATATTATCTCTTCCTGGCATTCCTGCAGCTGAAAGATGAATGCCCAGTTCCTCCATGCAGACAGAGTACGAGGGAACAGTTCCATTATAAAATCAGGGTGGAATTACTATGAGTCCATGGCTCCACTGCTTTCCTGGGAAGAGCTGAAGTTTCCCTGTATTTTCCAAGCCCAAGCCATCACTCCTGCCTGGAGTGAAGCTGCTGGATCCCTGAGCCCTGGAGCAGAGCCCTCCCCTCACTGCCCTGATTAACACCTCATTAAGGAGTGCAGGAGAGCAGAGTGAGGGATCTCCTCTGGCCCAGCAGCAGCCCAAGGGCTCCAAACCACAGGAGCCAATTCCATGGAATTACTGCCTCCCTGTCAGTGCCATTCCAGCTCCACTGCTCCATCACTTTGCCTATGCTTGGCTGTGGATGTGTGGCTGCTGCTGAGCCCTGGGAGGGAAAGGGTTTGTGTTTTGGGAAGGACAGGGTTTGTGCTCTGGGAAGGACGGGGTTTGTGCTCTGGGAAAGACGGGGTTTGTGCTCTGGGAAGGACAGGGTTTGTGCTCTGGGAAGGACGGGGTTTGTGCTGCCAGATCAGTGCCACATCCTGGCACCACTGAGCTCAGCAGAGAAGGAATGAGGCATTCCCTGCCTCCAGCCCTCGGCCCTGAGCTCCACAGCGTCTGCAAATTCCCGGGAATCGGGTGAGCCCAGCACCAGGTCTGGTGTTTCCCTCACAAGTCCCACCACCCAGCTGGAGTGTGGCACCTGAGAGCATCAACAACGGGAGGCAGGGCAGGGAGGGAGGTGGGAATTGCGGGGGGAACTTGGATTCTGCTCCTCCTGTTGCTCCTGGAGCTGCGGCAGCTGCGGGCTTTAATTACAGAGACTAAAGGCAAAAAAGCCCTCGACAAATGAGACACAAAACAGCGAACTGGCCTCGTGTCTGGGAAACCATCTGAGCTGGGCTGCACCAGGAATGGGAATGGGAATGCCACAGGCAGGATCCCCCTGAGGGACACCAGGGGGGCAACAGAGCTTCAGCAAAGACAGGGAACAGTCAAGTCCTGAGGGGAAAGAGGATGAGCCCAGCTCAGGCTGATCCCAGCTCCTCCTGCTGCCCCAGCCCGAGAGCTGGAGTGGAAAAAGGCTGCAGGAGGAGCTGGGAGAGGCTCGGGACTGTGGGAGGGCATTGGTGTGGTCAGAGCCCCTCTGCCTCTCATCAGCAATTAGAGCCACTAATGAAGAGCTCATTTACTGGGGTCTGACAGAGCCCTTTGTCCCCAGCACTGCTGCTCAGCCCCACCTGTCCCCTGAGCCACAGGACCCTCTGGGCTGTACCAGGGCTGGACAGAGCTAAACCCCAGCCAGGGCAGTGCCAGGGATGGAGAGCTGCCAGCACAGCCCCAGGCCTGGCCCGGTAGCCTTTCTCCCCTTGTGGGAAGACAGAGAGCACAGAAAGGAATCAATTAGTCCAAAAGCCCTTAATGAGCTGCTGCCGAGCTCAGCCCGCTGCTGATGACCCCCAGGTTAATGAACCTGCACAGAACCTGGGGACTCCTCTTTATTCTTCCAGTGAGATTTTTGTCTCTCTCAACCCAGCTGAGGAGCTGTTCCTCCCATGGCACTTCCAGGTGCTCTGCTGCCTTCCCTGCTCCTCCCATGGCACCTCCAGGTGTTCTCCTGCCTTCCCTGCTCTGCTGGCAGCTCCAGCACTGGGCAGCACTGCCAGGAGTTACCCAGCAAAGCTTCAGCCCCTCGTTTGTCACCACTCTGTGATCACAACTGGCAGAAGCTGCCATCCCTGCTCCACAGATATCCTGGATCCCAGAAACATCCCAGCTCCCAGACATCCCATCTTCCAGAGACATCCCTGCTCCAGAGACATTCCTGCTCCCAGGGCCATCTCAGCCCCTGAGTGCCAGGAAAGAGCCTCAGGGCAGGGCAGTGTGGGATGGGGTAGCAGGGAGCACAGGGAGCCTGGGGTGGGAGAGCTCATCCATGACAAGGAGAGAGCCCTGGAATGGGAACATTTCAGACTTCTGGCAGCTTTTCAGCTCCCTCTGGAAGAAGTAGCACTCAAATGCTGCAGCTGCTGCTGGAGCTTCCCTATCATGACAGATTATGGATTTTCCCTTTTATGGGAGTATTTAGGTCCTTTTCACCTCTCAGGCAGCAGGAACAGGAGCAGAAGAAGCTGAGAAGGGATAGGAAGGGTCACACTCCTTGAAGGCAGGGAGTCCTGAGCCTCTGCAGAGGATCTCCAGCTCTGGGATGTTCCCTCAGGGAGAGGCTGTGGAGCTGCGGGAATGCAGCCCAAGGGTGACACCTCTGCCGGGGACAGCACTGCGCTGGTTTGGAGCTGGAAGTGTGAGCGGGAATGGGGAAGGAGCTGCAGGGACAGAGGAGCAGAGTGGCACCAACCGCTCCCTGCTGATAATTTCAATCCCAGCTCCCTCCTCTGCCCCCTCTGGCACTGCTGAGAGCTTTCCATGGCCAGGAATTCCCGCTCCTCCCTGCTGTGAATGTGCTACAGTTGGTGCCTTCTTTGCACAGATACCCCGAGCAGAATCGGCTCCTTGTTTTACCTTCCCAGTGGGGAAGCAAGGATGAGTTCAGTGATCACAAAGCAGGTGGGGAATTGCTGGGAGCAGGTGCCACATCCTTTTGTCTCCAGTGACAATCACAGCCATGGATCTGTCGGGAAAAGGATATGGCCAGGTGGGAAAAGGACACGGATAGGTGATAAAAGGACATGGCCGGGGGGGACAAGGACATGGGCAGGTGGTGACAGGACATGGATGGGCAGTTAAAGGACATGGATAGGCATCAAAAGGACATGGCCAGGCAGTTAAAGGATATCGCCGAGCAGTAAAACAGGAGCAGCTCAATTCCCAGGGATGAGGTCGTGGACATTTCATTTGGAAAGAGTCCCTGTGCTATGAGTGCAGCCATGAGCCGGATTTGGGGAATGTGCTATTGCACCCCTGATGAAGCAGGTTTTGGGAATGCATTATTCCATCCGTGAGAAACGAAGCTCACTGTCGTAAAATTTTAAACATTCATTAAGAAAAAAGACAATAGGGGACAAACAAAAAAAAAAGGTTTTTTTTTTTTTCAAAAAAACAAGGGTTCCACAAAGTAGAGGGTACAGCACTGGATGCTTAGCCACCGATGGAGGGTAGCCAGAGGCACACCTTCTGGCTAGGGGAAACAGTTTTTATAACCTCTAACCCCGCCTCCTTCAGGTGCTCCGATGGGCTCGTTGTCTTCAGTCCTCCTTGGCTCGTCCTTTCGAGGGTCTTCTGATAGCTCAGCCACTTGCCCAGCTCTCCCCTTTCTTAACCACAACATTTGAGTTATCCACGACAAATTACCAATTAGACATAACAAACCTATAGAGGTAGCCATAACATTTATCAGTTAGCCCCAGCAAATCTATAGAGGTAGCCATAACATATACACGACCATTAACAAATAACCATAACAAATACCTCACAACCCTTCATGAAAGCCAACTCCATGACTTCATTTATAACACATCCCTGTGAACCAGGTTTTGGGAATGCGTTATTCCATCCCTGGAGGGCTCCGTGGCAGGGCAGGGATGGAAAGGGGAGAGTGCAGCCCTGCTGACCTCCAGCAGCTGCAGGAGTGCAGTTGCCAGTGCCGTTTCCAGCACGGTTTTCCAGTGCAGGGGCTCGAGGCTGCTCTAGAGCTTCCAAAACAGCTAGACCAAGCCGTTCCCTTTGGGAAGCAGCTAGGCTAGGCCATTCCCTTCAGATAATGATGGAAAAACAAGCCCCAGCCATGCTCTCTCCCTGCCTTCCCCCAGCCCTGGGCTGCTGCTCTCCCAGCAGGCACTTCCCAGCTCCCCTCCCTGCTGCCATCCCTCGGGAGGGTTTGATTTCAGAAACAAAGGCTTTGTTAAACCTGCCCAGCTCCATCCAATCCCACAGATTGCCAGGGTTTTCCTTCCAGTCAGGACAAGGGGATTTTGGAGCAGCCCAAGGGGCTCAAGGAGTTTTCTCCTGCAGGATGCTGAGCTGTCCTAGTCCCACTCAGACCCTGCCAGCGCCATGTCTGGATGAAAAGTCAGAGCTTGAAAATCCCTGAAAGATTTGTCCAGCTCAGAAAGCTGGGACTCAGTGCTGGAAGTGGGAGCAGGAATTTGCTTTCAGCTTCAAACAACCAACCAAAAAAACCAGCACACCTGAAAAAGAGGCTCCGTGTGAGTGTGAAAAATGAACATTACTGAAATGTTCTTCACATGATAAAACCATCAGGAAAAGCATGAGACATCATCAATACCAGGAGAATCAATAACCCATCCACTGGGGAAATTGCTTGGGATGGCATTAGCTCATTTATTTGGCATTAGCAAGCAGATATTAATGGTATTAATAATAATGTTAATATTATCATCATTTTGCCTGGATAGAAGGTTGGGACTGGATGGGCTTTAAAGTCCTGTCCCACCTAAACCAGTCTGGGATTCTGTGGCTTCTCCAGCTCTCTGACACACTGAAAGACCAGGGCTGGACCTGGAATGTCTCAGATTCCCTCCTGGGGATTTTGGCTCCACTCTCCAAAAATGGGAATTAGAAGAGCTGTTGAAGCCCCAGGGGTGGGGGAAGGCCTGGCCAAACTGAAGGAATCAGGGATGGCATAAAATTCCCTTTCCATCAGTGTTATCAGGTCCAAATATGCGGAACTCCTCACTCAGCTCTGCCTCCATCACACAACTCCTCCCCAGGATCATCACCCTCTACCAGCCCTGATCCCTGGAGAAATTGTGCTCCTCTGCTGCTCAGGGAAAGAGCCTGAAATCCTCTCCCGAGAGCCACCTGGGAAAGTTCTGCATCCCCCAAAACTTCAGAGCTGCTTTCACCAAGATCTGGAGCTTATCTTTGGAAGCATCTGCCTTTTTAAATGGAAAATTTGTCAGATTCTCCTTTTTAAACTGATTTGGGGAGATTGGGACTGGAGGGGAGGTGTTATTTTTAAGTTTTATCAGCAGTGCTGAAGTATCTGAGCTGGAAACTGGATCTCATCACATGCCTTGCAGTCCTGAAACTTCCGTAAAAATAGAGCTCAGCTCCCAGTGCCACCTGCAGAGGTGAGCTCTGACTGCGGGAATTGGCTCAGGAAGGCTCCCCCTAAATTCCTAAAAGTTCTTTATCTGCCAGCTTTAAGTGTCCCTGGATAGCAGAAATGATCAATTAACATCGAGCTTTCAGTGTTGTTTGTTGGTCATTGAATCCATTCTTTTTCTAAGGAACATAAAGTGGATAAGGAGTGTAATGTAGTCGTGGAATGCTGTCGTTGTCCCTCTCTGGATGTGAGGAATCTGTGATAAATCCTGGGATGCTCCTGTGACACCTGAACTGCTGAGGGGAGGGCAGGCCTGAGCTGAACTCCATCCCGTGGGATCTGCAGCTCTCCAGGATTTCTACTTAGGAAGAACCTTCATTTCCAAGTTTGCAATGGAATTTTTTCCATGGTTTTTGGCTCTCACAGCTGAGCTGAGCCCCTGAGGAGCCAGGAGGAGCAGAGCAGGGCCCTGGCTGGGGAGCCCTGGGTGTCACCCTGCTGTCCCTGAGGGCCCCAGGGCCAGCCCTGCCCCGCTGGTGTCCCCAGGTCACCTCTGCCATCCCCTGGGCCATGGCACAGCTGGGACTCTGGCTGCTTGGATTCCACAGGAACTCGGGAAAGGAGGGCACAGAAACACCAGGAGAAGCAGGAGGGAGAGGAGATGAAAGCTGGCACTTCTCTCTCGAGACAAGGCAAGAAATAAACCCGAGTCCTCCTTCTTCCCTACCCCCTTTTTTATGAATTACCATATTTGTTTCCTTTCTCAGCCTCGGAGATAGGTTTGTGCCCAAAAGTGCATCGTGTGCTCCTTCCTTTCTGGCTGACAGCTCCTGAAGGGAGCAGGGAGCTTTTCCTTTCTGCTCCAGCACTTCCATCATCGCTGCCTGGCTGGAGCTGAAGCCCAGGCTCAGGCAGGACTCCTGCACTGAATTCCAGGGATTTATGGAGCTGCTGCAGGCAGCTCAGCTCCGAAACAAGGCTGGGAAAAGGCAGTGCTAACTTCAGTGGGTGTCATTTAGGGGAACTGGATTTATCCAGCTCCTAAAACC
The DNA here is from genome assembly GCA_013397955.1 of Grantiella picta. Taxonomy (NCBI): domain Eukaryota; kingdom Metazoa; phylum Chordata; class Aves; order Passeriformes; family Meliphagidae; genus Grantiella; species Grantiella picta. The sequence continues at coordinate 81,096 of VZRM01001810.1, read as the reverse complement.
CCAGACTGGGAGTTATTGCTGAAAGGGGGATGGTGCTGCCTGCTTTTGTCAGGTGTCTGAGGAAGAGGGGTGGCAAAAATGACCTGGAGCTGCTGGACAGACCAGAGGAGGCCACAGAGCTGCTCTGAGGGCTGGAATTCCTCTGGAGCCAGGCTGGGAGAGCTGGGAAGGTTCACCTGGAGAGGAGAAGCTCCAGGGAGAGCTCAGAGCTCCTGCCAGAGCCTAAAGGAGCTCCAGGAGAGCTGCAGAGGGACTGGGGACAAGGGCTGGAGGGACAGGACACAGGGAATGGCTTCCCACTGCCAGAGGGCAGGGAGAGATGGGAGATTGGGAAGGAATTGGGTGGGAGGATGGGGAGGAGCTGGGATGGAATTCCCAGAGAACCTGCGGCTGCCCCTGGATCCCTGGCAGTGTCCAAGGCCAGGCTGGACAGAGCTTGGAGCAGCCTGGGATAGTGGGAGGTGTCCCTGCCATGGCAGGGGTGGCACTGGATGGGATTTAAGGTCCCTTCAACCCAAACAACTCCATGATCCTATAAAAGTGTCTGAACCATGGAGTGTCCCAGGCCAGCCCTGAGGTCAGAGTTTGTTCCTTGGGTTTCAATTCTCTGCCCAAGCCCCACCTCAGCTGCACCAGTGCCTCTTCAGGAGGACAAGGAGAGCTTCAGGAAATCATGGGGGAGTGGGGGAAAAGCAATGGAATCTTGGAGAGAACTGCTCGGAAGGGAGAAGCTGCTGGAGCTTGAGCAGCTCCTGAGGTACTTCTTCAATGCTCTGACCACAAATTCAGCCACTTCCATTTCAGAGCCTCCATTCCCTTTGCTGAGCTCCTGCTTTGGGGTGCTGGGGCCAAGATTCCCAAAGCCAGGAGTCAGGAGGAACCCAATCCAGACCATGGAATTTCCTTCATGGACTATTCCAAGTGAAAGTGTCCTGAACGCTCTCCACCCCTGGAACTGCCTCTGCCAGGGTTGGCTCCATCCCCATTCCCTGGCAGCAAACTCAGAACTCTGGCACTGAAAATACCTGGGAGCCTTGGAGCTTCTTCCCAGAGCAGGCAGGGAAAAAATAAACGCGGAATGAACGAAGGGCTGAGCATTCCCAAAGGTCTCTGAGCATTCCCAAAGGTCTCTGAGCATTCCCAAAATCTCTGAGCATTCCCAAAAGTCTCTGAGCATTCCCAAAAGTCCCTGCTTCCCATGTTATGAAAGAGACAACATTTGTGAGTCTGATCTCGATATTGATGTGTGCAGAGACATTTGTTCTGTGCTTGCAGTAAACACCTTCTGATCGATGCAGGGAAATGCAGTCGGGGTTTTGTTGTGCTCAGGGTTCATATCTGGAGAAGAATTGGAATTTTCTCTTTTATTCCTCGCCTCAGAAAGTTTAAGGGAGTGAATTGTGAATGGAGCACTGTGGGGGCAGGTGAGGGGTGAGACAAAGGCAGGAACCATCGTTGGCAAAGGTTTTATTGCACATCCTGGGATTTATTGTTTTCCTGCTCTCCCTTCCCCCAGATTGCTTCCATTGACCAAGAGACTTAAAACAATAATCGGAAAAATACATTGGGATTTGAGAATTATTGCGAAAAAGAAAAATGGGAAAATCCCTGGGCTGGGATGAAAAAAATCTGCATGAGGTGGTCCTGTTCCTCCAAGTGCTGATTCTGTGGCTATTCCCTGACTCAGCTNAGAAGCTGAATAAAATAAAATAAAATAAAATAAAATAAAATAAAATAAAATAAAATAAAATAAAATAAAATAAAATAAATAAAATAAAATAAAATAAAATAAATACAACAATGGGAATATAAAAATAAGCCCCTCAGAATCCCAGGTGGTTTGGGTTGGAAGGGACCTCAAAGATTCTCCAGTTCCAGCCCTGGTGATAGGGGAGGTGGAACAGTCCTGGCTTTTCCGAATGCTCTGGCTTAACCTTGGAGCGCAAGCCTGGGTTTAGCAGTGACATCACTAGCAGTGCTGCCAATTCCTGGCACAAATCCCCTCCAAAGGAACCTCTGGCATTTCTGGTCAGGGCTCAGGGTTCTTGCCTGAAAAATTCAAGACCTTTCTATGAATTCCCTGTATTTCCAGCAGCTCAGCCATGAGCTCCTGCCTCGGGAGCTCTCCAAGCTCAGCTGCTGAACCTGAGCTGCAGCCACTCCTGGGCTGGAATTCCTGCCCTTGGCAATGGGGCTGGGGGAGCCAGAGTGGGAGCTTGGGCAGAGCAGGGGCAATAAAACTCTGCTTCTCTCAGGAAGTGGCAGGAGAGCCTCCCCAGGGCGCTGGCGGGGCCGGCAGAGCCTCATTGCTCAAACTCTCCCTGGAAAAGCCCTGGAAATTAAACCGGACTTGGCTGCTGACTCAGCAAAAAGCGGAGCCAGGCTCTGCTGCCCTTGGGATCAGCTCTGGGAGCTCAGCTTTGTGTTCAGGGTGCTAAAATCAGTTCTTAAGTCAGGTTTTAGCTGGAATTTCAGTTGTGCTGAGAGAAGGGACTGAGCTTGAGCTCAGCCTGAGCCCAGTGCATTCATCATCCAGGCTGGGAGACTCGGGTGCCAGGGACTCCGGGAATGGGAATGGGAATGGGATCCAGGTGCTTTACATGCAGCTCTTGTTTGCCAAAAGCTGCTTTGCCATGTCCAGAATATTTGTAGGAAAGATAAGGAAAGGTCACCACAGCCCCAGTGTTCTTTCTCTGTGGCTCCCACCTGGGGCAGACAGTGCTGGGAATGGCTCAGCCAGGAGCAGGGATTTGGGATCCATCCTGGGTGCTCAGCCAGGAGCAGGGATTTGGGATCCATCCTGAGGCACAGCCAGGAGCAGGGATTTGGGATCCATGCTGGGGACCCAGCCAGGAGCAGGGATTTGGGATCCATGCTGGGGGCCTAGCCAGGAGCAGGGATTTGGGATCCATGCTGGGGGCCCAGCCAGGAGCAGGGATTTGGGATCCATCCTGGGGCACAGCCAGGAGCAGGGATTTGGGATCCATGCTGGGGACTGAGAGCACAGAAGAGCAGCAATGTTTGCACAGCCCATTGTACTTCTTTATTAGTGCAAATGCAACAAGTGGGAAAAAATCCATAGATTTCGGGGCTTTCAAGGCAAGGAGAAGTAGAAATTCCAGCCTTTGGATTTATAATACCAGGATGAATGAGATGCCTGAGCCTGGCTGTTCCCTTTGTCTGGCAGTTTCAGTGTCTGCACACTGTCAGCCTCGGAGAGGGCCTGGCTTTGGGATGGCAGAAGAAAGGGGCTGGGAAGACCCTTTGATCCTAAAAGTCTGGGAGCAGCAGGGGCTGCTCGGCTCCTCCTGGCAGGGGATCCCAGCTCTGCTCTCTATTTCCCTTTTCCCTCAGGAAAGAGGAACCTTTTCCATGTCCCCTGAGCTGGGCTGGGCTGATGATTAGTGTCCTTCCCTTCCCTTCC
>VZRM01001810.1:56497-77445 GCA_013397955.1 Grantiella picta | reverse complement strand
CTTCCCTTCCCTTCCCTTCTCTCCCCCCAGTCCCAAATCCTGCATTCCCACTCTGTTTTCCCTCCTCCCCAGCCTGGCCCGATGTTTGGAGCCCCTCGGGGCAGCTCAGTCACCCCTCCTGCCCCAGCAGATCCATGGATTTCGGAGCCAGGAAAGATCCTAGGGATGATCCCGGAGCTTTTCTGTTCGGGCAATCAGAGCTCTGCCTCTCTGCTGTTCTCAGCCTCGTAGCCATAGAAACGACAAGAATTTATAGGAATTTGTGGGAATTTATGGACACCACACGGTGCCTTTGGCTGAGTCTGCAGCGGGGAACGGCAGTGCCAGGGTCCCCAAACATGCCAGGGTCCCAAAACAGGCCTGTCCTCACAGAGTGGCACAGCCCTGTCCCCATGGTGGCACAGCTCTGTCCCCAGGATGGCACAGCTCTGTCCCCAGGATGGCACAGCTCTGTCCCCAGGATGGCACAGCTCTGTCCCCAGGATGGCACAGCTCTGTCCCCAGGATGGCACAGCTCTGTCCCCAGGATGGCACAGCTCTGTCCCCAGGATGGCACAGCTCTGTCCCCAGGATGGCACAGCTCTGTCCCCAGGATGGCACAGCTCTGTCCCCAGGATGGCACAGCTCTGTCCCCAGGATGGCACAGCTCTGTCCCCAGGATGGCACAGCTCTGTCCCCAGGATGGCACAGCTCTGTCCCCAGGATGGCACAGCTCTGTCCCCAGGATGGCACAGCTCTGTCCCCAGGATGGCACAGCTCTGTCCCCAGGATGGCACAGCTCTGTCCCCAGGATGGCACAGCTCTGTCCCCAGGATGGCACAGCTCTGTCCCCAGGATGGCACAGCTCTGTCCCCAGGATGGCACAGCTCTGTCCCCAGGATGGCACAGCTCTGTCCCCAGGATGGCACAGCTCTGTCCCCAGGATGGCACAGCTCTGTCCCCAGGATGGCACAGCTCTGTCCCCAGGATGGCACAGCTCTGTCCCCAGGATGGCACAGCTCTGTCCCCAGGATGGCACAGCTCTGTCCCCAGGATGGCACAGCTCTGTCCCCAGGATGGCACAGCTCTGTCCCCAGGATGGCACAGCTCTGTCCCCAGGATGGCACAGCTCTGTCCCCAGGATGGCACAGCTCTGTCCCCAGGATGGCACAGCTCTGTCCCCAGGATGGCACAGCTCTGTCCCCAGGATGGCACAGCTCTGTCCCCAGGATGGCACAGCTCTGTCCCCAGGATGGCACAGCTCTGTCCCCAGGATGGCACAGCTCTGTCCCCAGGATGGCACAGCTCTGTCCCCAGGATGGCACAGCTCTGTCCCCAGGATGGCACAGCTCTGTCCCCAGGATGGCACAGCTCTGTCCCCAGGATGGCACAGCTCTGTCCCCAGGATGGCACAGCTCTGTCCCCAGGATGGCACAGCTCTGTCCCCAGGATGGCACAGCTCTGTCCCCAGGATGGCACAGCTCTGTCCCCAGGATGGCACAGCTCTGTCCCCAGGATGGCACAGCTCTGTCCCCAGGATGGCACAGCTCTGTCCCCAGGATGGCACAGCTCTGTCCCCAGGATGGCACAGCTCTGTCCCCAGGATGGCACAGCTCTGTCCCCAGGATGGCACAGCTCTGTCCCCAGGATGGCACAGCTCTGTCCCCAGGATGGCACAGCTCTGTCCCCAGGATGGCACAGCTCTGTCCCCAGGATGGCACAGCTCTGTCCCCAGGATGGCACAGCTCTGTCCCCAGGATGGCACAGCTCTGTCCCCAGGATGGCACAGCTCTGTCCCCAGGATGGCACAGCTCTGTCCCCAGGATGGCACAGCTCTGTCCCCAGGATGGCACAGCTCTGTCCCCAGGATGGCACAGCTCTGTCCCCAGGATGGCACAGCTCTGTCCCCAGGATGGCACAGCTCTGTCCCCAGGATGGCACAGCTCTGTCCCCAGGATGGCACAGCTCTGTCCCCAGGATGGCACAGCTCTGTCCCCAGGATGGCACAGCTCTGTCCCCAGGATGGCACAGCTCTGTCCCCAGGATGGCACAGCTCTGTCCCCAGGATGGCACAGCTCTGTCCCCAGGATGGCACAGCTCTGTCCCCAGGGTGGCACAGCTCTGTCCCCAGGGCCTGGGCACAGCTGGGGTTCACAGGAGTCAGGCCTGGGGACAGCAGCTTCTGTTGGAATTCTGCAGCTCCTGTGGGAATTCAGCTGCCTGGATTTGGAGCTCTCTGGAGTGGCACAGGGGGTGCTCCCAGCTGGAGCTCAGGGGACACCATGGTGACATTCAGGGGTTGTCAGCAGGAATTGTCACAGCTGGCACGAGGTGGCCATGGCTGATGGATTGGCACTGTCACTGCTGGCACAGGAACATCTGCTCCTCACAGATGCTCCTGGAGAGGCAGGATGGGTTTGGAGCTTCTTGCTCCAGTGGGAAATGTCCCTGCCCATGGCAGGGGGTGTCGCTGGTTGGGCTCTGAGTTTCCTTCCCATCCAAAGCATCCTGGGATTCTGGGATTCCATGAAAATTGACTCATTTGGGGCCCTCAGTCCATCTGTGCAACACCCCCATCCAAAGGGCTGCTTCCAAATATCTCCAGTGCAAATGGGCACTCTAGGATCCAGTTGGAATCTTCCTTCTGGAGAAGGAACAGGGATTTGGAACCAATTTAGAGCATAAGACTCTAAAATTAAACTCGTCTGTAAAGTGAGTGGAGTTCAAAGCCAGGACATAGTGAAAAACCCCGAGTGAACCTAAAACTTGGGAAATAGAAAATCAGATCTGGATTTTCCCGTGTTTTTCCAGGAAGGCACCAGCTCCTCTTGTGTTCTTCAGTCTCAGTAAAAAAACCCTGAAGTCAAAACCCAAATAACTCTGAACAAAAAGACAAAACTGCTCAGTGAGAGAAGGGTGGGAGGGAACATTTCACCAGCATCTCTGCTCAAAACAAAGAAGGTTTTCAGCTCCCTGATCACAGGGAAGATGAGAATAAAGGAATTCAAGGCTGTGGATAATTTTTGTGATCACACAACTCCAGGAGAGCTGATGAAGTTCTTGAGAAATGCAGAAAGCAGCTGAGAAATGTCAGAGCAGTGAAGGCATTTCTGGAGTGGCTGCTCCAAGGAAGTGACAACAAAGGCTCAGTCCAGGAACAGCAGCTCCATGCTGAGATGGATCAGGAGCGACAGGGAAAAGAGAAATTAGAAGTTAATAACGAGTCAGCTGCTTTTCCCAATGGCTGGGAATCATTTGGACATCATTGGGATCACAGAGCAGGAGCCAAACCTGAGCCTGTGTTCGCTGCCAGGCAGGAATTCCTTGGGAGAGACCTTGAAGTCCCGCCAGTGCCACCCCTGCCATGGCAGCGACACCTTCCACTGTCCCAGGGTGATCCAAGCGCTGTCCAACCCGGCCTTGGGCACTTCCAGGCATGTGCCATCAGAATCCCAGGAAAAGCAGGGCTGGAGTGCACACTTGGGGCAGTTTCTGGGCTGGTCTCCACCAAGGTGGGGAGAAGGGAGTGATCCCATTTTATTTCTCATTGTTGTCTTCCTTTATTTTCATTAAAGCCAAAAACAATCACCAAACATGTGGGCACATCCCACTTCCAGCTGATTTTCCTGGAACTCTGTGTCCCTCAGTGCCCCCACCATTCCCACCCCTCATGCACAAATTTCCTCATCCTAAAGCAGACAATGACCTTTGGGAAGGTGACCTCGACAGGGACTTTAGTTCTGGACAAAGAGTTACCCCACATCCCCAAACCCCAAAGCAGTCCTGACAGAGCTGGCATGGAGAGGAATCCATACATTCATTTATCCAACAGCAGAGGCTGTTGGAATCTGTGCAAAGCTGGGTTTAGGTCTTTCCCCAGGGAATTGCTTTTCCCCTTCGGACCCAGCTGTGTCCCATTGCACCCTCTGGGATTTGGGATCAGCTCTCAGTGTTCAGTGCTGTGCTTCCTGCACAGGGACAGGAGCAGGGAATGAAACTCAGCCAGCTCCAGGCTTTGGGATAACAAAGCAGGGATGGGGAGCAGGGATGGGGTTTGAAGAGCTCAGCCACTGGAGGCCACTTCACTTCTCCCCATTTTGCATCTCAGGGCTGAAATCTGGATTTTGTCTCCTGAATTTCACGCTGGTCTCTGGGGAGGGAGAAGCTTTGGCAGGGATGTGTTTCCCAGGGCCTCAGGGCTTCCAGGAGAGGCTGGGAGCAGCCAGGACTGTGTAGCACTCATGGCTCCCGTGGATGTCTGGGACACGTGGATTTGTCCCAAAGGATCCCCTCAGAGGCTGGCCAGCTCTGCTCCTCCATGGGATGGCATGGGCAGCAGGTTCTGAGGTGCTGCTGCTCCTCTGCCCTGCTCTGATCCCACCTGGGCTCCTGCATGCAGCCTCAGGCTCTGGGACAGAGCTGGGAGAGTCCAGAGGAGCTCCAGGATGGGCAGAGTCTGGAGCAGCTCTGCTGGGAGGAAAGGCTGGGAGAGCTGGGAATGTTCACCTGGAGAGGAGAAGCTGCAGGGAGAGCTCAGAGCTCCTGCCAGAGCCTAAAGGAGCTCCAGGAGAGCTGGAGAGGGACTGGGGACAAGGGCTGGAGGGACAGGACACAGGGAATGGCTTCCCACTGCCAGAGGGCAGGAGAGATGGGAGATTGGGAAGGAATTGTTCCCTGTGAGGGTGGTGAAGCCCTGGCACAGAGTGCCCAGAGGAGCTGTGGCTGCCCCTGGATCCCTGGGAGTGTCCAAGGCCAGGTTGGACAGGGCTTGGAGCAGCCTGGGACAGTGGGAGGTGTCCCTGCCCAAGGGTGGCACTGGATGGGCTCTGAGGTCTCTTCCACCCAAACCATTCCAGAATTCCATGACATTCCATGACAGGATCTCTGCTGTTCTTTCCATGGTCCCCTGCTCAGACTCTGCCACAGAATTTTTTCCAAGCCATTAAAAAATCAAGGTCAGTCCCTTCCAGGCTGTGCTGACGTCAGGATCCGCAGGTTCCCGGTCCTTGGGGATCCCTTCTCCTCACTCACCATTGGGCCGTGGCTGAATCCAGATGTTCAGCAATCTCCAAATTCCTCAGCTCATTAACTGCCATCAAATCTGACCTGGGAATTTCTTCTGCAGCCTCATTTCTCTGCCCCAAAAACAGAGGGAGGCCTTGGAAAACCAACAACGTTGTCCTTGCAGTGCTTGAGGGTGAATAATAACAATAATAATATTATTAATAATAATGATAATTATTATTATTATTATTATTGCAGTTCTGGGGGGTGAATCCCCCTCCCATGGCTGTGGTTCCCCGCGCAGGAACACAAAGGAGAGGGATCAGCAGGGATTATTTTACCAAAAAGATGAAGCTGGGAATTGTTCTGCCTGGTGGGTTTGTCTTTGCCCACAAACATCCAGGGAGGAGGGCAGGGTTTGGGACTGAGATTTTTTCTCTGGAGACTGAATTTAGGGAAGCAGGACATAGAAACAAACATGGATCTGCTGAATAAATTGTGAAGACAGAGTGAAAATGTAAAGTTTGTGGTGTTCTGCTCCACGGGGAAAGGCTGCAGGTGGCTGTGGTGAGCCTGGCTCAGCCAGGCCTGGCGTGGGGCTGGGAAATCAACAGGGAGAAGGATAGAGGACATCCCTGGTGATCACATCCCCATAAAGGACATCCCTGGTTTATCATAACAGTAAATTATATTAAAATAGCATTAAAATAATAGAAAATCCTGGCTGGGAGGTGTCTCAGAGTGTTTGTTTTGCCAGGGAAAGGCTCGTCCAGGTTGCTCCTTCCTGCAGGATGCTCATCCCAATCCATCCTGCACAGCTCCGGGATGGTGTTGCTGCCCCATTCCCAGGCAATTTATTCTATTATTTCACTGGATCCTTCACAAAACGGTTTTCCCCATTTCCAACCAAAATCTCCCTCGTCAGGAATGAATCCAACTGCTCCTGGTTTAATCCAAAAGCTCATTTCTAAGGCAGGGCCCCAGAGGCTACATAAGGCAATTCCCAGGAGCAGGAGCTCTTTGTGCAGCACTTCTCCTCCAGGCTGGGGCTTGTCCAGCTCTGAACACAGCCGGGATTGAATCCCAAGGCACTCCTGGAATAGCTGGGATGAAGAACTGGCTAACGCCTTCTTTTTGTTGCTTTCTCTGGTGGGGATAACTCAGAGCATGGGGATGAAAAGGCTTGGCAGCTGCAGGAGGATCCAGGTGCTCGTGGGGTGACTGGGAGGCATCACAAAAGCAGCAGCAGCAGATTTTTGGTCTCAGAAGTGAGGAAATGTCCCTTTTTCTATCAAGGAAAATCACGGGAATTGCCCTCAAGCAGCTCCTGCCCTCAGGTGTGAAAAGAGAGGGATTGTTTTCCCTTCCTGCACCTTTCTTGGGAGCCTGAACAGCTGAAATCCCAAATCCATGACTGCTTTATTCTCCTTTTCCTCGTGTTTCTCATTTGCTTGCCAAGCTTTGGGACACAAAGGGAAATCCATGAATATAAAACACTCTAAAATCCCCCAAAACACCCAGCAAATGGATGAACACAAATGAGCTCTCCCTTCCAGCAGGACCGGGAATCTCCATTAGCTCCTGGTTGCCAGGGGGTCGTTCCCATTATTCCCATTATTCCCATTCCCAGTAAACAGCCACAGCCATTCCCTGCTCTGTTGTATTTTCTGTGTTTTCCCCCAGCTTCACTAATTTAGTTCGGTGCTTGTGAAAAAAAAAGGAATCAAAGATTTGCCTGAGGTAAATCAGGACAAAGGAATGATTTACAAGAAGTGTTCCCTTCTGAAATCCTGAGCTGGGATTTGTGGGACCCAGAGAGCAATTCCTGCAAACAGATGTGTAATTCCAGCCCTGGAATTAACCTGGAATTCAGATATCCCATCTATTCCAGAGGAATTGTAAAGGATCTCAGAGCAGCCTGAGTTACAGCCTAGCCACCTCCAGCACTGCATCCCACATCCAGCTCATTCCTGGTGTTTTTCCCACACAAACAGATCCTGCAGAGGAATTAATAGGTCCCGGGGCTGGTGACAGCTCTGGCTCCAGAAGAGGAGAGCAGGGAAAGGGAGGGGGAGATGTTTGGAAGAGGTGGGGGAGCAAAGGAGGCCTGAGGTAGCTGGAGTCCTTTGGGATGGGGTCCATCATGGAATGGGCTCTCTGGGGACCCATCCCCAATTCCTGATCCCTCATGGGGTGAGGTTGGAGTGACCCATCCCCAATTCCTGATCCCTCATGGGGTGAGGTGGCAGCTCCTGTGGTTCCCCAGCCCCAAAGCCGTGGTACTGCTGCTGGTTTTGGACATCAGGCTTTCCCCTCCTCAGTGCTCCAAACGCCAAACTCCCCCAGCTGCCAGGCAGGACCAGCCTGGCCATGGCTGAGCACGAGGTGACCCCGGGAAGGTCCAGACTGGCTGAGCCCCCCTGGCTCCCGCAGAGGCTGTGGGAGAGGAGGATGCTCTGCCCCGGCACGGGGGTGATCCCGGGAGTGATCCCAGGCTATCCCAGGAGGGATGCCAGGCTATCCCAGGAGGGATGCCAGGCTATCCCAGGAGGGATGCCAGGCTATCCCAGGAGGGATGCCAGGCTATCCCAGGAGGGATGCCAGGCTATCCCAGGAGGGATGCCAGGCTATCCCAGGAGGGATGCCAGGCTATCCCAGGAGGGATGCCAGGCTATCCCAGGAGGGATGCCAGGCTATCCCAGGAGGGATGCCAGGCTATCCCAGGAGGGATGCCAGGCTATCCCAGGAGGGATGCCAGGCTATCCCAGGAGGGATGCCAGGCTATCCCAGGAGGGATGCCAGGCTATCCCAGGAGGGATGCCAGGCTATCCCAGGAGGGATGCCAGGCTATCCCAGGAGGGATGCCAGGCTATCCCAGGAGGGATGCCAGGCTATCCCAGGAGGGATGCCAGGCTATCCCAGGAGGGATGCCAGGCTATCCCAGGAGGGATGCCAGGCTATCCCAGGAGGGATGCCAGGCTATCCCAGGAGGGATGCCAGGCTATCCCAGGAGGGATGCCAGGCTATCCCAGGAGGGATGCCAGGCTATCCCAGGAGGGATGCCAGGCTATCCCAGGAGGGATGCCAGGCTATCCCAGGAGGGATGCCAGGCTATCCCAGGAGGGATGCCAGGCTATCCCAGGAGGGATGCCAGGCTATCCCAGGAGGGATGCCAGGCTATCCCAGGAGGGATGCCAGGCTATCCCAGGAGGGATGCCAGGCTATCCCAGGAGGGATGCCAGGCTATCCCAGGAGGGATGCCAGGCTATCCCAGGAGGGATGCCAGGCTATCCCAGGAGGGATGCCAGGCTATCCCAGGAGGGATGCCAGGCTATCCCAGGAGGGATGCCAGGCTATCCCAGGAGGGATGCCAGGCTATCCCAGGAGGGATGCCAGGCTATCCCAGGAGGGATGCCAGGCTATCCCAGGAGGGATGCCAGGCTATCCCAGGAGGGATGCCAGGCTATCCCAGGAGGGATGCCAGGCTATCCCAGGAGGGATGCCAGGCTATCCCAGGAGGGATGCCAGGCTATCCCAGGAGGGATGCCAGGCTATCCCAGGAGGGATGCCAGGCTATCCCAGGAGTGATGCCAGGCTATCCCGGCTGCCCGCCCCGGCCCGCTCCCGGCAGAGGGTGGCAGAGCTCCGTGGCAGCAGGCAGAGGTTCCGATGCCATCCCGATTGCAGCAGCAGCAGGAGCAGCCGGACTGGAATGCTGGCAGGGACACCTGGAGCCCCTCGGGAGCTGCGAATGAGCACCCCGGAGTGCCCAGGCTGCCCTTTCCCACTGAAACCCATGGAATTTGATGCAAACTTCTCCCACGGCTCCCGGGCTGTCCCTCCAAAGTTCTCCTCCAAGCCTTGCTCCACCCCTCCCCCGAGCCCACGGAAAAGGGCAGAGGCACAAAAGGAAAGGCAAAACACAATTCCTGTCCTTTGGGAGCCTCAGTCTTTTGGAATTCATTTTCCTTCCACGTCAGATGGAACAGAGGAATTCAGAAATCCTTCCCCAAGCGGAAATTTCATTTTGGAAATGTCAGAACCCCCTCCTGGAAATGCTTCATTCTCCAGCACTGAGGCAGGAGGATTTGAAAAAGCAAATGTGATCTATAAATATGAAAATCCCCCTAAAATATGGATCCCATTCCATATTATTGAAATTCCTATTACACATCACTGTGTTCCATTAAAACAACGGCACAGACCCTGAGTTAAATCCAACAATAGCCGGAATTTAAGTGCCCCATTTTGAGCACAGATTATTTCCACTTCCAAGGGTGACTCTTTCCTCATTAGAGCTTCCCATTTTGGCTAAAAAGAAGGATTTTTTTCCTAAAATCCAGTTCCACCACAGGTTGTAGCAATAGCTCCAATTCCTCTCTGTGCTCCCAGCAGGAGCTTCGGGAATGTTCACCCAGGGTGGGAGGGTTGGTAATTTTGGATGAGGGGGGCTGAAGGAAAGGAGGAGAGGAGCAGAGAGGTTTCAGTCTCTCCTAAATTCAGTAATTCCCTCTTAGACTTTCTTGCTTGGAGACCCTCCATGGCTTTCTGGATGAGACCTTCCCAAATCCAGCAGGCCAAGGATTGCTCTTTAAAGGGGGCCAAAGCTGCAGCAAAGGGACAAATGACAGGGACAAACTGCCTGGAAAGGCCCAGGCTGAGGGTTCTGAGCTGCTGGATAAGGAATTGGGCTCTGTTTGGAATGGCCAGGCTGAATGGGCTTGGACAGAGCTGGGACAGTGCGAGGTGTCACCCCGTAGCTGGGGTGGCACTGGAGGGGCTTTGAGGTCCTTCATCCCCCAAACTATTCCCTGATTCCATGGAAGGCTCTCCTGGGGCTGAGTGCCTGGAGAACCTTTCCAGCTGGGGTGATAATCCAGGATTATCCCCCTCAGGATCCCCGGCAGGATTCCCATCCAGGAGGTCATCAGAGCCCAGCCAGGGATGGAACAGCCCCTGCCAATCCCTGCACAGAGGCTGTGAGGGAAAAGGAGCTGGATTTCCCTGATCCAGCTGCCAGATCCCACGGGAACCGAGTGCTCTGCTCCTTCCCAGGCTTTTGGGGCACTCTGGCTGTATGGAGGGAGCATCGCAAAAATGTAAATCCCGAAATGATGTTTCAGATCCTCAGGCTATCCCACTGCTGCTCCCAGCCCACAGAGGCATTTCCATCTTTTCCAAACAAGTGTTTGGGTTATGTTTGCTGTGGAGAACACAGAAACCACTGGAATGTAACACTCTGAGTGTTCCTGAGCTCATTCCTGCTCGCTGGGGCGATGTTTGTGTGTTCAGGCCATTAAATCATCCCTGGGCTCCCATTTTGCCTCCCTCCTCCAGCCCTGTTCCTTTACAGCATCCCAAACCTCTGGATGGGACATTAAATTTTACAGCAATGTCTCAATCCAATTCTGTGTCACTGCTGCCTGGGCTGCAGAATTCCAGCTCCACATGGAAAATCTCCAGCTCAGGGAATGTGGAATTCCAGCTCCACATGGAAAAATCTCCAGCTCGGGGAACTCTGACAGGGCTCAGGATTGTCCCAAACCAGCCCCAGCTTCCCGAGGCTGAGCTGCAGCTCCTGAGGACCAAAGGTGACCTCTGGCAGCTCCTTGGCTTGGAGTAGGAATCTGGGGGAAGAGGGAAACAGGGAAGTGCTCAGAACTCCTTTAATCCAGTTTAGCCTTTCTTTAATCATTCCAACGCCAGGGATTTCCCCTTGGCACTGCCCGACTGGGATGTGTGATGCAATAAATCAGGCACAGGCTGCAAATGAAGGCTGTGCTCACCAGGAATTTTTCAGTGAATTTTCCTTTTGTTGTTTTTGTCAGCACCAAACAATTCCAGTTTGTTACCCCTGTAAGAGGCAGAGCTAGAAGCCCTGCTTGGCTCCAAATTTGTTTTCATAAAAATGCTGCCACAGTCCAAATATTTAAGATTTTTAAAAAAGCTTCTCTGGGCACTGAATCAGGGGCTCACTGCTCAAAAATTAGAGTTTATTTAAACTAAAAAAAAAAGAAATTAAAAGCTGAAACCAAAGCCAAATGCAGCCTTTGGATTGATCCCTGCTCGGATCCCTGCCTGGCACCGCAGGAGCAGGAATTGAGTTGGGTTTCTGGAATTCCCAGCAGTTTCACCCCAGTTCCTTGTGGCAAAGCTTGGCTTCTCCCAGGGCTGAATTCCAGCCCTGCCTTTCCCAGACCTGCAGTGAGGATCAGGAGAGGCTCAGGAATGGGGCCAGTGAAACCCAGGTTATTGTGGCCCCTTTGCCTCCCCCTGGGACCTGCAGAGCTTTTGGAGACATCCTGCCCTGTCAGGGGCTTTTCCCTGACCCCTTCCCTTTTCCCATCCATGCCCTCATTCCCTGCCCTCCCCAGCTCCTCATCAGGCAGCTCCTGCAGCATCTCCCTCGGGAAACAAAGCCTCTGGAGGGAATCCATTGATCTCTAGTGATGCTCACACATTTGGTGTTGGATCCACGGGATTTAAGGAGCAGAGGGGTTTTAGGATGAGGAGGAGCCTTCCTGGGGCTTCTCTAGCACAGCTGCTCCAAAAGGGGCTGTTCTGGCTCAGGTGGTTCCAGCAAGGGACAGGTGACCTGAAGGAAATGCTGCCAAGGGAAAATCAACGTTGGGAATGACTGGGAAATATCAGGGAATCACTCTGGGTTGGTGGGAGGGTGGGAGCCTCAGGGGGTCTGGAGAAGGCAGAGGGGTCCAGGTTTCCTTTCCAGGTGCTGCAAAATCCCCGCCGCTGCAAGTGCAGCTTCAGCCAGGCCAGCTCATGGATCTCTCCCGAAATCATTAACTGGGAAGGCATCAGGAGCTGCTGCTGGGGCAGCCATCCCTCCTCTGCCCCAGCCTGGCACAGCAGGGTGGCACTGCCACATCCTCAGGGTGCTCCAGGGACAGCAGGTGCTGCTGGAGATTTGCCCATCCCTCCCAGAGCTGATCATTAGGGTCCTCTGCCCCCATTCCCAGGAGCCTCTTCTCTTCCTGGATGCCCTCAGGATCTGGAGCATCCAGACTCAATCAGGATCTGGAGCATCCACTGAATTCAGCTCCTTCTCTGTGTTCTCAGAGCCTCAGGCAGGGATCTCTGCTCTGCTGCCCAGGCCAGGACCCTGGGGATGCTGTCAGTGCCCAAAGCTGTGTCCCACAGTTTCTCTCTGGCTGATTTCAGGATCACTTTTCACCTGAGGTTTCCCCACAGCTCTCTCGTGGGTTGTGTCCAACATTTCACAGCCATGAGGAAATTCCCTCTAAGGAGGTGACATCCTTGTCCCTGTGTGAGCAGCGACAGGACAAGGCAATGGCTGGAGCTGTGCCAGGAGAATTTGGGTTGGAGATCAGGGACAGGTTCTTCCCCCAGAGGGTGCTGGCACTGCCCAGGCTCCCCAGGGAATGGGCACAGCCTGAGGCTGCCAGAGCTCCAGGAGGGTTTGGACAGCACTGCCGGGGATGGACAGGGTGGGATTGTTGAGTGTCTGGGCAGGGCTGGGGTTGGATTCCATGCTGGTGGATTCCTCCCAACTCAGGATATTCCCTGATTCCCCAGCAGCCTTTCAGTGCCAGTTCCTGCCTTTCCCACTCCCATCCTCAGGGAAACCGAAGTGCTTTCTCGGGAGCAGCTGCAAACCCGGGGGAGTTTCTACTCTGTTATAAATTTAAAAAGGTGCTGCTGGTTTCAGTCCAATTTGGACCAAAATCAACAAGCAAAAGGGGAAAAAATATAAGAGGAATTACTTACAAATTTGCTTTTGGCCACCTCCAGTTCCTCAGGGACAGGATGGGTTTGGGGATGTTGCTTTTCAATGTCTGCTGGAGCACAATTCCTGAAGCCAAGGAAAATCTGCATGGAAAGGATCTGAAACCTTTGATCTGTGTGTGCTTTGTCCCTCAGGATCCTGCCTGGATGGTGCCCAGTAATCCCTGGGGCTGCTGGGCTTTCCTGGGCAGAGCCAAGGAGTGTCCCTGTCCCTGTCCCTGTCCCTGTCCCTGTCCCTGTCCCTGTCCCTGTCCATGTCCCTGTCCCTATCCCTGTCCCTTCCCTGGAGCACAAGGGCTGAATCAGGAGCTCTTGGGGTGACTCTGGCAGCATCCAAAGCCTGGATGGGAAGAGCCCTGAGGCCATGGGAGAGCCCAGGATGGAGCTGTTTGTCCCCAGGGAAACATTTCCTGTCCCCAGGGAAGCACCTGGCTATCCCCAAGGCTTTGAGGGCAGGAAAGTCACCCCTAAGGCACAGCTGGGCTGCTTTGGAGGCTCCCAGCCACGGGATGAACTTTCCCAGGAGCTGGGAGAAGCATGGAGAGCCATGGGCACCCCAGCGAACAGGAGGGGATCCAGATTTTCTTTAATTTAGTGTTTAATCCTTTTGGATCCACTCCAGGACATGGAGCAGGAAGGGGAATCTGATGGATGGCAGAGAAGGGAATTAATTTCAAGCTCTGTTGAGAACAGGGAGGGAAAGGGAAGAGGGGATCGATTCCTGCCACAGGAATAAAATCCAGCAGCAGGAACATCTCATTTCCCAGCTGCTCAGGGTGCTCCGGAGGCTCCTGAAGATGATCCAGAGCTCCCTGTGTGAGCTCAATGGTTGGAGGCAGTTGGGAAAAATGGGAGTTTCTATGGAAAAATGAGGAGTGAGGTGAGAGTGCATGAGTTGTGGGATCAGGCTGTGCTCTGGGAGGGATTGCTGGGGCGGTAGAAACAGATTCCAGGGATATGGAGAGGCTGGGGCTGCGGGATGCTTTCCTAGGAGATGGGAATATTCAGAGCAGGGAGCAGGTCCTGCACTTGGAGCTGCCTTGAGCTCGGAGTTTCCATCAAAGAAGTTTTCCCCTCAGTACCTGAATGAAAATGAACAACAGAAAAGAAAATGAATATTTGGTTTAGGGAGTCCTAAACTCCCCGAGATATTCATCAACATCAATAAAGGCTTTGTGGAGCAGGTGGAAATTTTATTTACAGTCCATTTTCCAGCAGAAGAAAAAGGATTATGAACATTCCCAGGAGTTTGGTCCTTGGGGAGGGGGGGATGCTGAAAACAAGGATTCACCTCCTGTGCAGGGACAGCCATGGCCGAGGCCACCAAGGTCACTCCCCACTAATCCCCACAGTGTTAACTCCCTGCCAGGGCTCGGGAGCCACAAACAGAGAGGACAGAGGGACTCAGAGAGGTCATTCTCGTGGCCATGCTCTGCAAATCTGCTTTTCCACAGCTTTTTGATCCCAACTCTGCAACCACTCTTTATCTCTTTAGGTTAAAAATGATGTCCTTTCTCCCCATCTCTGAAAACAAAACCTGCCAGATAAAAGTGAACCACTCAGGCCATTATTTCCCCATCCATTCAGCACAGGAAGGACATTTATAATGTAGGAAGCAGGGGAGAATTGTCTGCCTCTGCTCAGAAATATCTCCTCCATTTCAAACATGACTTTATTGTTTCTTTTCGTGTTGTTTCTTCCTTTTTTTCCCCTAATGCAAGAGAATCCTGCAGGCAGCAGCCTCGTCCTGCCCAGGGCAGCTCCATCCTGAGCTCTGAGTCAGAGAGCATGGGGCAAAAATAGCCCTGGTGATGTCATTAATGAATATTTTCGGGAGCAGGGACAAAGGGAGCTGATGAAGTCACTGGGCCTGATGGCACTTCTTGGCTCCTGCTTTGCCTAATGCAGCCTTTGGGTTTAATTCAGTGTTTTGGGTTTAATGCAGTGTTTTGGGTTTAATGCAGGCTTTGGATTTAAAGCAGGCCTTGGGTTTAACACAGCTTTTGGGTTTAATGCAGTGTTTTGGTTTGGGTTTAATTCCATGTTTTGTGGCAGTGGAAATGTAGAATCTCTGTTGTTCTTTCTTTCCCAAAGTTGGAAAAATTCTCTCCCTGCTCAGCAGCAGGGAGAGAAATCTGAGCAGGCCTGAAATATTGAAAAGGCTTTGCAAGAGGAGAGGAATCGCCCTGGAAGGGGAAGAAAGGATTGGAGCAGCTGAGGGAGCTGGGAAAGGAGCTCAGCCTGGGGAAAAGGGGATCAGGGGCACCTTGTGGCTCTGCACAACTGCTGACAGGAGGGGACAGCCGGGGGGTCAGGCTGTGCTCCAGGGAACAGGGACAGGAGGAGAGGGAACAGCCTCAGGCTGGGCAGGGGAGGCTCAGGGTGGATTTTGGGAAAATTCCTTCACTGGAAGGTGGTGAGGCCTTGGAAATGCCCAGGGAGGTCTGGAGTCCCCATCCCTGCAGGGGTTAAAGCCCTGTTGATGTGGCACTTGGGGACATGGTCGGGGTGGCCCTGGCAGCACTGGGGATGTTGGACTCCATGATCCCAGAGGGCTTTTCCAACCTGAGCAATTCCATGACTCCATGACTTTATCAATGTCATTTCTGGAGCTCTGGTGGCTCAGACAGAAAGTTCAAGGGCTTTGGAGTGAATCTCAGTGTCAGAAACCCCCCCGGGGTTCTCAGACAGCTCCCAATTAACACCTGGGGACATTTACCTGAAAATTCCCCAAAAGAGCCCCTTTTCCTTGGGGAATCCTCGGTGCTCTGTACCTGGAGCAGCTCTTCCCTCATCCCTGAGCCAGGCTCAGCCAGAGCAAAGAAATCCCAAGCAGCCATGGGAGATTTCTCTGGGAATGAATGTCCAGCCTGCTCTGAGTGACCCTGGGATACTGCTGGGGTTGGGACTGTGCTCAGGGAGGCAAAAAACCCCATTTTCAAAAAGCTGAAAAAACAGCTTTTCCATCTGTTCCAAAGCCTCCTGCAGGGGGAAATTTTCCGGTGCCAATCCCTACAAAGAGTTCTGCGATCGCTCCAGGTGGGGCAAAGCACCTTTCATGTCTAAAAGGAGTGAGTTTGATCCTGTCACTGCCTCCCTCAGCACTTTGGGGGATTCTCTGGGAGATTTTCAGTGCTGGCTGTAAAATCCCCCCAGGCTGGAGAGGCTCTTGTGTCCTGTCCCTGAAACCTGGGCAAACCAGCAGGCAAAGCAGCAGCAGGAGGTTTGTGGGCACAGGAGGAACTTGCACTGCAGAATGCTGATATTTGGGACAACCTTAGGGAATCTCCTGAGTTCCAGGTGGTTTTCCCCCTCAAGACATCCCAACCCAGACCCTGCCCCTGGTCCCTTGGCACCTCAGTTTTTCCACTTCTGCAGGTGATGCCTTTTCCTTTCCCTTTTCATTTTAATGAGTTTACAGAACATCTCAGGTTTTTCCCTAATTAAAATGATCCCATAAAACTGGTTAACCTGGAAGCCCCTGATGGGAAATCTTAGCTCAACTTCCAACTGAAGAGAGCATTTTGTGGGAGCAGCAAACCCAGAGCAGCCCAAGCAGGGCCTGACAGGCACAGCTGAGCCCAAAAGCACCCAGAGGGGAAAGCTGCACTGATTTCATGGAATCCTGGAGTGGTTCGGGTTGGAAGGACCTTAAATCCCATCCAGTGCCACCCCATCCATGGCAGGGACACCTCCCACTGTCCCAGGTTGCTCCAAGCCCTATCCAACCTGGCCTTGGACACTGCCAGGGATCCAGGGGCAGCCACAGCTTCTCTGGGCACCCTGTGCCAGGGCCTCACCACCTTCACAGGGAACAATTCCTTCCCAATCTCCCATCTCTCCTGCCCTCTGGCAGTGGGAAGCCATTCCCCATGTCCTGTCCCTCCATCCCTTGTCCCAAGTCTCTCCACCTTTCCTGCAGCTCCTTCAGGCCCTGGAAGGTCACAATTGGGTCACCCCTGGTCTCTTCTCCAGCTGAACACCCCCAGCTCTCCCAGCAGAGCCTCCATCCTCTGCCCATCCTGGAGCTCCTCTGGACTCTCCAGCAGCTCCATGTGCTGAGCTGTGCCCAGGGCTGGGGTCTCACCTGAGCCCAGAGGGGACAATCCCAGTCCAGGCTGGGGCAAAGAGGATGGAGAAAGCTCTCCAAGTTTTCCCCCTGCTCCGTTGTCCCTCCCAGGAAGGCCAGGGCAGCTCTGGACACAGGCTGGCTTTGTCCCCACCTGCTCCTCAGCCCCAAGGCCACCCCAGGGCCAGCAGCTCCAGCAGCAGCACATCCATCCCTGCTCCAGGCCTGCCTTCCTGAGGTCCTGCCAGCTTCCCCAGCTCCTGTCCTCCCTCAGCCATCTGGGAATGAAGGAAGGACTTATCCCACTGTGCTGCCAGCAAAGGTTTCCCACCAAACCAGGGAGCTCCTCAGCCCAGCTCAGACATGATTATTTTTTATATCAAAGGAAGATTTCAATTAATTCCCACAGCTCTTTCCAAGAGATCTGTAATTGCTGCTGTGGCAACAGGGCAGAAGAAGCTGCTTTCCACCCGATGCTTCATTAACTTGCCCCTCTTTGGCCAAGTAAACATAACCAAATTGCTGCTCAGTCCTGGCTTGGGCTGAATTCCTTCAAGGCATCTGGAGAGGATGAGGATACGACTCAGGCACTGAGACAGAGGTTGCCCAAGGAGCAGGAAATCCTTCAGATCCAAAATCCTCCTGCACTTTGTGAGAATAATCAAGAGCAGCTGTCCTGGTGTGCCCAGAGTCATTAACAAACTGCCTTCATTTGCATGAGGGCATTTCTCTGTCCTTTCTGCTGTTCATGATGACTGGGAGGGAATTCAGTGCTGTGGCTGCTCCTTGTTCATCCCTTGTGCTCTCAGCTGCCCCTGAGAGCAGAACAGCACAGGGGCAAAGTTCCAAACTGCTCACATGGGAGCTGCTGAGGGCTGGAAACCCCAAAGTCCCGGGAAAGGGAGAAGCAACGACAGCATCTTCCATCCAGGGTTAAATTCCATGTGCTGGCTTCTGGCCAGGCCCAAATCCCGCTTTTCCAAGTGCCTGGCTGATCCCTGGCACAACCCCTGCACCCACAGGTGGCTCCAGAGGGAAAAGGGAGTGACAAATCCAAGTGGCCATGAGCTCTCTGTTGAACCTCAGGTTGAATTCTGCTCCTGCAGGGGTCAGAGTAACCCCAAGGTGCTCCCTGCAGCTGGGCCAGGTGATCTCAGCTGCTCGGGGCCTTTGGAGATGGTGGGATTTGGGGTGGGAATCACCTGCTCTGGGCTGAGCTGGATCCCACCCGAGCCTGCTGATCTCCCTCAGCTCCCAGCACCCTGCTCAGGCTCTGTCCTCTCCAAAGTCCTATCAGCGCCTCCTCCTCCTGTCCTTGCCTGCTTTTGGAGGGCAGAACTCCCGAGGATTGAATTCTCCCGGCTGTTCAGGGTGAGGGTCCTGTGCTGACTGCAGGTCTGTCTGACAGCTCTGATCCCTCTGCCCTTGCTGCCTCCCTCAGCCCCAGCTGCCCCCGCAATGACAAAATGCCCTGACTCCAGCAGGACTGGGATTCTGCCCCTGCAGTACAGAAAATCTTCCCTGACACTGCTGAGGGTTGCTGGGCAAGGGTTAAAGCCGTGCTCAGCTCTGGAGCAATGAAATGTTTACATCCTGGATCATCAGCTCTTCCCAGCTGAGTGCATGGCAGGGAATTCAAGGGCAATGTTTAGCAGAGGACAAAAAGGATTGCAGGGACTTGATTTGTCTCCTTGTTCATTCAAGCTCCCCCAAATCCCAACCCCTGAGTGCCCACGACAATCAGGAACCAAGCCCTGCAGGGCTGCTGGCACCCAGCTTCTCAGGAAACCTGCCCAGGCCCTTGGGAATTCTCAGCTGGAACTGATTTTTTTCTTTATTTTATTGCTCCCTAAATGAGCAGTGGAGGCAATAAAGAAAATCTGAAGAATATGGGGCTGTTCCCAGTGTGTCCCAGCTCTCCAGCACTAGGATCCTGCTTCTCCTCCAGCCTGAGGTCGTCCAAAGCTTTCTTGCTCAATGCCAGGAATTGAGCCAACGGGGAGGTGGGAAAACATGCTCTGGATTTCAGTGGGAAACTCAGCAGGAGCTGCACTGAGCAGGGGATGATCCTGGATTGGGTTTTGCAGGAATCTATGAACTAAGGGGATCTGGGAAAAGATCTCTGTCCCTCCAGCTTGGTTTTCCTGGACCAGAAAGGGCCGAATTAGGATTGGGGGCTCACATTCCTGAGGATGCCCTGGTGGGTCCCTCCCAGCTCAGGACATTCCCTGTCCATGGGATCCAACTGGAGGTGCTCAGGACAGCCTGGGCTGGCAGGGATTGACTGCTGGCATTTCTCAGCTGTGCTTTGCCATTTGAGAGGCTGAATTTCCCTGAGCTGCCCCAGCACCTCCACGCCCAAATCCTGACCCCAGACAATCCCAGCCTGGCAGGAATCATCCCCAGGGGTTGGTATTGGATTGGGACCACACTGAGGTGAGGAAAGGACCGGGATTTGGGGGGAAATGATGGATTTGCTCATCCTTGAATCCTTCAGAGCCTGGCCAGGGGAGCAAGGCTGGGAGAGGCTCCCCTGCCCGGGCACCGCTCATCTCTGCTGTCTATCCACAACTTCCAGGCTGGAATGGTGATAAAAGCCCTGAATTCCCCTGAATGCCCAGGATTGGGGTTTAAAGGCTCGGCATTCCATGTGGGGCTCATTCCCAGGCAGTTGGGAAGGTGGGATGGGAGCAGGAGGAGGAGTGGGAGAGGGGGAGCTGAGGGAGGAAGGTTTTCAATGCCCTCCTTGCTCCCAAACTTCCCAGGGAGAGAAAACACCGAGAAAACAGGCAGGAACAGCTTGGGAAGTGCCCCAGTGAAAGCGCTGCAGATGCCTGTGTTTTTTCAAGTAGGAGGGGAAAAAAACCCAATGAAGTATCTAAGAGTTTATTTGGAAAGGCTCTCAAAGGCCCTGGTAAAGCTGAGACTGCTGGGATCTAAAATAAATATTTGATTGCTGTTTCATTCTCCCTCTGCAAGAAAAGGTGAAAAATATTAAGGATGACCTAGTAGTCCAGCTGGATTGACTCAAAAGATTCAGAATAAATAAATTCAGAGTGCTGGGAATGGCTCTTTTTCTGGAAAAGAGGCCCCACAGTGGGGAAAACAGCAAATCCCAGAGAGGAAAAGTGTAAAAAAACCCACCCCAACCCCCCCCCGGCACAAACAAACAACAAAACAACCCCAGCTCACCCCTGGATCTGGAAAACAAGGAATAAACAAAACCAGGAATAAAGGAATAAAAGCAAAACAGGAGGAGATCGTGGGCATTAAACACAAGTGCCCAGTGCAGGCATTATCCCAAAACCTCAGCTCGTTCCTGGTGCAGCTCAGACCTGCTGGGAGCACCAGGAATTCCTGGGAGCTCCCAGCCTGCATTTCCCATGCCAGGAGCCTCTGGGAAGAGAGCTCATCTGCTTGGGCTGAAAGCTAAATTAAAGGCATCAGAACAAAACTGGGTCTGGGGTATTCCAGCCAGGAGAGGAGAGGGAATGGGGCTGAGCCATAGATTGGTGTTCCCTGGGCTCTGCTGGCCACCGAGCTCTCCTTGAGAGGCTCTCAGGACGGGCTGTGCTGCAGGAAATGGGGGAAATTACTCAGAAATACAGAAATTCCCTTTTTTCACAGGAAAAAAAACAAAATCACATTTTGAGCTATACTGTAACAGAGACATGCAATCATCAGGCCTGGAAAAAGCAGAATTGCCCTGGAGTTTCCCTGGGATGAGCCCTGGCTGCAGCTCCTGGGCTGGAGGCTCCTTCCCTCAGGGTTCCTTGTTCCGTGTCTGACAAGACGGGAAAATCTGTCAGCCTTGGGCAAATCCATGTTTGCTGAAACCCTTTAAGTGCATCCAGACATTCCGGATGTTCCTCCTTGTTGGAGGCTCCAGG
Organism: Grantiella picta; assembly: GCA_013397955.1. Taxonomy (NCBI): domain Eukaryota; kingdom Metazoa; phylum Chordata; class Aves; order Passeriformes; family Meliphagidae; genus Grantiella; species Grantiella picta. The sequence goes on along the minus strand of VZRM01001810.1, from coordinate 56,739 downwards.
CTCTGGGCTGCAGCCCCTGGATGGCTCTGCTGGGCTCAGGCATCTCCACCTCACTGGGACTGACTGGAGGAAGTTGGGTTGAAATCTCCTGCAGGGGTTTGTAAGTCATGGAATCAGGGATTTATGGAATGGTTTGGGCTGCAGGGAACTTAAAGCCCATCCAGTGCCATCGCTGCCATGGCAGGGACACCTCCCACTGTCCCAGGCTGCTCCAAGCCCTGTCCAGCCTGGCCTTGGACACT
>VZRM01001810.1:35340-52368 GCA_013397955.1 Grantiella picta | reverse complement strand
AAAGAGGCAAAAAAGGGAAATAAAATTAAATAAAATAAAGGAAATAAAAGGAAATAAAGGGAAATAAAGGGAAATAAAAGGAAATAAAAGGAAATGAAAGGAAATGAGGCTGCAGGAAGGAGCTCTGACCTGGAGGGTTCCGGATGCTCCCAGGGTTTGGTTGGGGTTTGGCTGGGCCAGGCCTGGGCAGGGTTTATCCCTCCCTCAGGACTGAGCACTAAATCAGGCTTTGGGAGGGGCCAGTCCATCTGTTCCCTATCCCAGCTGCTTTTCCAGGGATTCTCTGGTGCAAAGAATGCCCTGGATGATGGAATCTGTTCTGGGAGTGCAGCAGGAGCTGGGAGCAGGAGCTGGAGCTGCCCTGGGAGAAGATGTAGAGCCAGGACAGCACCCAGGGGATGGGAGCTCCTTCTGGAGCTCTCTGTGCTCCCAAACCCCTGGAATTCCATCCCAGGGTCACCTGCATTGATCTGATCCCTCAGGGATATTCATCATTCCCCGATCTCCAACAGCCCAGCTCCACAAAAATCCCTGTGCTGCTGCTGGGAAGGGTCATGGGGGCTTTAGGGCAGAGCCAGGAGGGAATGGGGGGAATTCCTGACCTGTTCCAGCCATGGGAGCCCTTAAATCCCCCCAAATCACCCACAGATCCCTGTGTGGGGCTGGGAGCAGAGCAGAGACCCCAGTGCCTGCTGGCACCTGCAACTGCAGGACCAGGGAAAGGTGGAAATGCAGGATTTACTCCAGGAGATCAGGGAAAGGTGGAAATGCAGGATTTACTCCAGGAGATCAGGGAAAGGTGGAAATGCAGGATTTACTCCAGGAGACCAGGGAAAGGTGGAAATGCAGGATTTACTCCAGGAGATCAGGGAAAGGTGGAAATGCAGGATTTACTCCAGGAGACCAGGGAAAGGTGGAAATGCAGGATTTATTCCAGGACACCCCTCCTTGCCCAGGGATCTTTTCCTGCCCCTCACAGCCCCTGGCTGTCCCTTCCCAGCCAGTGCTGGTGTCACCTGAAGGATTTTTGCAGGGAATGCTGACCTTTGTTCTTTCGCTCCTGTTTTTCATTTGTCCCTCACCTATTCAGACATTTTTGTGTCCACAGGCTAAAATTAAACTTTGATTGAAGGTTCTTGGCCCTGAGGGATGACAGTCAGGAGGCTCCAAAGCTTGGCATGCTGGGAATTCCTCCATGGATTTGGAGGAGAGCTGGAGTTGGGCAGCCTGGGTGGCAGGGGCAGCTCTGGAAGAGGCTGCAGACAGGGAGCCAGGAGGGAATGGGACATCAAGTCCTTCCCAGCAAGGAACAACTGGCAGGAGGGACTTGGGGATATTTAGGGTTAGAGAGAACAGCCTCAGGCTGGGCCAGGGGAGGCTCAGGGTGGACAGCAGCAGGAATTTCTCCATGGAAAGGGTGGTCAGGCCTTGGCAGGAGCTGCCCAGGGAAGTTTGGAGTTCCCATCCCTGGAGGTGTCCAGGGAATCCCTGGAGGTGTCACTCGGTGCTCTGGGATGGGGATGAGGTGGGAACTGGGCACAGGCTGATGATCCTGGAGGGATTTTCCAACCTCAGGGATGCTGAGATTCTGTGGATTTATGCAGTGGGGCAGGGAAGGCACAGAAGGTGCAGTCAGTCATTTTTGTGGGATTTCTTTGGATTTTTCCCACACAACCCCTGCTCCCTTCAGACCCAAAGCTGCAGCTCTCCAAATCCAGCATCAGGATAAAACCTCTTCCCACTTTTTCCCCCCAGCTCCAGTGGTTCAGCAGCTCTGCCCCAGCAGATTCCACAATCCATCTCCTGGAAAGCCCTGGAATTGCTGAATTCCCGCTTTCAAACCCCAATTCCCGCTCAGTTTTAATGGACTCCAAGGTAAATTTGCTCAGGCCCAGCCTCCTGTAAAGCAAATTTGCCCACTCTGAGCAGGAGTGAGCAGAGCTGCTCCAGCATCACCACCCGCAGGATCCTCAAACACCACCCCACGTGGGAAAATGGAAAAAACCGGGATTTATTTAGCATTTCTATCTTCTCTTTATTGCAGCAAATGCATTTTATGTCCCAGAGATGAAATATGGAGCAGCAGGCCCATTCCCTGCTCGGAGCTCCATCCACAAGCAGCTCAGCCCCAGCTTTGTTTTGTAAATCATTTGCTGATGGCTTTGGAGAGGATCCATAAATCTTCCCTGAATTGCTCCTCTCAGATCCTCAGCTTTTGCAGGAATCTTCATATTCAGCGATTGGTTGGCTCAATAGGGGAAAAATTCCCTAAATTCCATTCTCTGGGAGGCTGTTCTGGGGGTGACTCTGACACTTTTCAGTGTCCACAGAAGGGCTGCAGCTTTGGGCCCCAGTGGAATATTCAGGAAATATTCCCTAACTTTCAGTTCAACCCAGGGTCGCTAGGGAATTCCCCTCACTCACACAGCAGCAATCAAACAGAATTGTGAGCAAAGGTGGAGGTGGAGGGGCAGCAAAATTCCCTTCAACCGGTTTTGGAGTGGTTTAGAGGGAATTCCCAGAGATCACCTCATTCATTGGGGTTTGTTTCCCAAAATCCCACCCTGAGGGATCCCAAAGTCCCTGAGGTGACTTTGGGGATGGTCAAGGCTTGGAGTAGCCTGGGACAGTGGGAGCTGTCCCTGTCCATGGCAGGGTGGCCCTGAATGGGCTCTGAGGTCCCCTCAGCCCAAACCATTCCAGGATTCCATGTTCTATTTTCCTTTTTCCCCTCAGGGACTGTTTGATGTCTCTTTGGACTAATCACAAAGTTGGATTCTCCCATTCTGGGAGACCTCAGATGGGAAAGGGTTCAGATGGGAACAGGGAAAGGGATCAGATGGGAACAGGGAGATGGGGTTGGTTTAAATCCAGAGGGACACAGCTTCTCATGGGACTGAGGGGACAAAACCTGGGAAACACAAAAATTTTCACTCCAAATTAAATTGGCCTGGATGGAAAAGTTCATTTCCACAACTTCTGCAAAAAGAAAAGTTCAATTTGGAAGTCACCAGCTCCTTACTGGGATTTCTTGCCAAAGAGTCACAGAGAGCAACACCAGTTATCCCAAAGATTGGAAAAAAGCTTGGGCTTTCAGTGTCTGAGGATTTGGGATCTGGTTTTGGAGGGTTTGTGATCGGAGAGCTGCTCCCAGGAAGAAAAAGGTCTGGGAAGGAGCGGCAGTCACAGGGGAGTGACTCCAAACTGCTGGGAGTTGGATCAGTGCAAAAATCCCAGTGGGATTCCCAGCACATCTGAGCCAGGGGAGAGAGGGGACAGCCCTGATTCCTGAGCTCTGTCCCATTCCTGATTCCTGAGTTCTGTCCCATTCCCTATTGCAGAGCTCTGTCCCATTATTGATTCCTGAGTTCTGTCCCATTCCCTATGGCAGAGCTCTGTCCCATTCCTGATTCCTGAGTTCTGTCCCATTCCCTATTGCAGAGCTCTGTCCCATTCTTGATTCCTGAGCTCTGTCCCATTCCCTATGGCAGAGCTCTGTCCCATTCCTGATTCCAGGCTCTCCCAGCCCTGAGCTGCAGTTTTTCCTTTGGAGAAGAGCAAAGGCCTCCAGGACAGCACTGAGCTCCAGCGATTCCCGCAGTGCCGAAGGGCAGGAACATCCCAGGGAAGCTCCCAGAGCTCCTCCTGAGCACAAAGCCAGGCAGAAGAAACCCCAGGGACAGGAATCCCTGCAGGAAGGTTGGATCCGCAGCAGGGATTGATGGAAGTGGTGCATGGGATGAGGTCTGGATGAGGAAAAGCAGGGGAAAGGCCCCAGGATGTGTTTTCTCAGCTGGAATTACAACAGGAATTCTGCCTTGGGAGAAGGGGAACACGGAGAGGGCAGGAAGAACCAATTTTTTGGTTCACTGGCTCCTCTGGATGGGAAAGGAAAAAGCAGAAGTCATTTCAGGCTGAGTGAGGAGCTGGATTTCCCTGGAATGAAACAATTCCTGCAAGTGGCCAGGGGCGATTTTGTGCTCCCAAATAAATAAAACAGGAGGAGATTGTGAATTATTATTTTTTTCCCATCCTGAACTTAAAGAGGGATTTGAGGTCAGTGGGAATGGCCAGGAGGCTCCTAGAGCTATGGCAATGCCTTCCAGGGCGTTCCTGAGCCCAGGTCCAACTGCCCAGGGCCACGAGGCAGCTGCCCTGGGAGCAGGGAATGCTCTGGGAACAGGGAATGCTGGACTCAAGTCTCCAGGTGCTGGAAAAATCAGGATACAGCACAAATGTTTCCCAGCAGGACAAAGCAGAGCCTCCCCTGAACACCTGGGACAGAGCCAGAGCCAGAACTGAGGCCTCAAAGGCACAACCACAGCTTGAATTCATTCCCACAGCACTGAATGCAGGGGATCCTTTGGGATGGAGTGCACTTGCGGAATATCCAGGTGGTTTCCAGCTCTGTCCCTGGCTCATCCTCTCTCCAGGAATGTTTCTGGCTGATCTGAGCTGGTCAGGGCTCACCTGAGAGGTTGGACCTGGGAGCATTTCCATCATTTCTGCCTCATCCCAGCTCTGACCCGTGCTGAGGAGAGGAAATGTTTATTGCAAAGGTTTATTAAAAGGGTTTATTTAAAATGCTTGTTACAAAGGTTTATTAATAAGGTTTATTTAAAAGGTTTATTAAAGACGTTGTGCCCAATTTAGGGAGATTTTCATGGATCTGTCCTGGTGAAACAGGGCCAGCCTTGGGAGGGGAACTCACATTTTATGGGAGCTTAATTCGTGCTTAGGATTTTCCTGCTGAACTTCTGGCAGGTTCGAGGGTTGCTGAGGTTCAGGAATTCCTGCCCTGGTGGGATTCCAGGGAATAAATCTAATAAATCAGCCTAATGAGGGTGGGAGCAAATGGCACCGTTGGGTGTTTGTGTGGGGTTTGGGGTTGCCTTGATGGGAATTTGGTACAAATCCACTCAGGATGGGGTTGGGATGTGCTAAGGCACCCTTTGGGAATCTCAGCACCTGGGATTCCTGGGGCTGTTCATCAGGGCCAATTGCAGCTTTGGGGGAACAGCATCAACCAGGACACGTTGGGAACAGCCTCAGCAAGGACTAAATCCACGGAAAATCAGGGATTGGCTGTGAGGAATTCATTTGCCAGCGATCAATTCCTCCCTTTTTGCCTCTCCTCCAACCTGGGGCCTCAGATCCCCTTTTGCTTTGGTCCAGGCCATGGAGATGGAATGTCCTCCTCAGGCAAAGCTTCATCCAGCAGCTCTGGAGCTCATCCAGAGACCCCGAGCTCTATTTGCTAGGGAATTTCACCCTCCCAAGGGCACTGGGGTTCAGCAATGGGAGCATTTTTGGAAATTCCAGCCCCTGTGGCACCTGGTGGGCTTTTCTGGGTGGCTGAGCCTTTCAAGGCTCTGTAAAAAAGCAGTATTTCCACTCCAGGAGCTTTTCCCCATTCCCAGAAATCTGGATGGATTGTTTGCCAGAGGGAGGGATTGGTCATCTGCGAGTTTCCCAAAAAGTGGGACAGGATTTGTGTTTTCTCTGATTGCTGCAGGTGCAATGAAAGCAGCCACTGTTTATTCCTGTCCCTGTGACTTCCCTGGGGAGCTTTTCCAACCTCTTTTCCACGTGCAGATGGATGAGGCCTCCAGTTAATCCCTGACTGAGCCATTGACACAAGGAATGGAGCCATTAAATAAGAATTAAGGATTTGCTCCCTACCTTTGGGGGAGTTTGGGATAGATTCCCTCATTTCTAATCTTCTTCCCTGCAATGTTTTCTCCTCAATCCTTTTCCCTGCATCTCAATTGAGCTTTGGATGACTCAGAAAATTAATCCTTCCTGAGCAGCAAATCCTTTCCCATCCAAGCTGGAGTGTGAGGAGCTGTTCCCACATTCCTGCCTCAGTCCCGGTGTTCCTGGAGAGGGAAGTTGTGTCCCAGAGCCCCCAGAGCCACGGGACAGATCCCATCCCTGGGCACCTCAAGCTGCCAGGCTGAGCTTGGATTCCTTGTTGTAGTTTGATTCGGGGGATGTCCCGGATTGGAGACAAACTTCTCGAGGTGGAGAGCGCTCCAAACAAACCCCTCCCCCGAAAGCCAGGGGCTTTGGTACCTCCCCCACTCCCAACAGAACTTCTTAAATGAAAGTGAAAAAAAAAAACAACCTATGTATTTAACAAAACACACAGAGTGCCCTGCAAGGCACAGCGGAAGGGGAAAATAGGGGAAAAGGAGTTATTCAACCTGAGTTAACAGGTGGTAAGCTTTAGTGTCCTTACCTGAGGTGGAGTTTCCCCTCTCCGGGGGTTCCCGGAGTTACTCCAGTAGCTCCCTGGAGGATTCTCGTCTGCCGTGCTCCGGGGCTCCTTGGGTTTTCTTGGCGAGAAAGCGAATCGGAGAAAAGGGTCCAAAAAGGAAGATGACGAAGAGGGACCCCAGGGAAAAACTGGCAGCGTCGACAGCAGCCGCCAGCCAGTCCCAGGAGTGTGTTTTCCTCCGCCTCGCTTCCCCGCAGAGAGGCTTGGGGAAGGGTTTTAAACAGCCCGCTCTCCTCCCATCGCCTGAATGCAGTCAAAGCTGTAGGACCACATTCCCTGAGCAAACGAACAACGATATGGGAACACACAGGATTACCCTCACCCCAGGACAGGGGAAAAACCGGGAATGGAGTCCTTGTTGTGAAGGACATCTCTGCAAGTGCTTGGGGTGACATTTCCCATGGTCCAGAAGGACCTGGAGCTGCTGGGATGAGTCCAGAGGAGGAGATAATCTGAGGGCTGGAATTCCTCTGGAGCCAGGCTGGGAGAGCTGGGAATGTTCACCTGGAGAGGAAAAGCTCCAGGGAGAGCTCAGAGCTCCTGCCAGAGCCTAAAGGAGCTCCAGGAGAGCTGGAGAGGGACTGGGGACAAGGGCTGGAGGGACAGGACACAGGGAATGGCTTCCCACTGCCAGAGGGCAGGGAGAGAGGGGATATTGGGAAGGAATTGTTCCCTGGGAGGGTGGGCAGGCCCTGGCTCAGGGTGCCCAGAGAAGCTGTGGCTGCCCCTGGATCCCTGGAAGTGTCCAAGGCCAGACTGGACAGGGCTTGGAGCAGCCTGGGACAGTGGAAGGTGTCCCTGCCCAAGGGTGGCACTGGATGGGATTTAAGGCCCCTTGCTACCCAAACCATTCCATGAGTCTCTGAACTTATCTCTTTTCTCCTGTGGGATTTTATCTCTCTGGATTTGGTCTGCCCCGAAGGTTTCAGGTTTGTTATAAAACACCTGGAGGTGTTTGTGACTGAGGAACTTCCCAGGATAAATCTCTGCTCTTCCAGGGCTTGAAATAATGAAGAAATCAGAGCTGGGGATGCTGAAGGTCCTCCTTTTTGTTCCTCTAAAAAATGGGATATTGTCCCTTCTCCCACTAAATCAGATCAACTCCTGTTTCCTGATGCTCCTGGAAGGGGCTGGAGCCCCAGGAGGAGCTGAGGGAGCTGGGAAAGGAGCTCAGCCTGGGGAAAAGGGGATCAGGGGCACCTTGTGGCTCTGCACAACTGCTGACAGGAGGGGACAGCCGGGGGGTCAGGCTGTGCTCCAGGGAACAGGGACAGCAGGAGAGGGAACAGCCTCAGGCTGGCCAGGGGAGGCTCAGGGTGGATTTTGGGAAAATTCCTTCACTGGAAGGCGGTGAGGCCTTGGAAATGCCCAGGGAGGTTTGGAGTTCCCATCCCTGCAGGGGTTTAAAGCCCTGTTGATGTGGCACTTGGGGACATGGTCGGGGTGGCCCTGGCAGCACTGGGGATGTTGGACTCCGTGATCCCAGAGCTCTTTTCCATCCTGAATTCCCACTCAGTGCAGGTAACTGGGATGCAGCAGCCAAAGTCTTGAGGCTGCAATTCCTCCTCAACCCAAAATAGTCCAACATATGCAGGGAGAAAGAGCTCCAAATAAACAAACCCACAATCTGCTCTGACAGAAATATCTTGGAATGTGCACAACAGACTGGGATCCCTCAGGGCCTTCCCAGCTCCTCTCAGGGTTCCAGTGGTAACAGCTCTGAGCTGGGACAGATTTGCAGCCCTAAAAAACCTGGAGTTGTAGTAATTACTGACTCTCTGCTTTAAGTGGGACTATCTTGGCATGGAATTCTGTTTCCCATTATTTCCAAATGACAGCAGACACGCTGACAGCTCCAGCTGTTTATTTTGGGATGACAGGAGATTTTACAGGTGGTTGGAGGAGCAGGGATGCTGGGATGGGGGAGGTGACTTCACCTCTGTGTAAAAACAAACCAAACCAAACCGAACCACTCCCTGCTCTTCAACTTCCAGTGACATCCAGCCAGGGCAGTGAAATCCCTGGAATGAACCTCCAGGATGTCCCCCTGGAAGTGCAGGATCAGGGAGGCTCCACCTTCCAGCCCTGGGAACCACAGTGATTGTTTGAGGCTTTGAAACAAAACCCAGCAGAGAAACAGAGCCTGGGGCTGCAGGGCCACGTTCAGGGAGGAATTAATGCCAACAGAGATTCAGTAATCAGTGTGCCAAGTGTGTGGAGAGAGAGAGGGAAGCTCAGCCAGAGCTCCATGCAGGGATAATGCAATAATCCGGGAAAGGAGGGACACTGAGCCCAGGGAAGATTGGTGCCACTGAGCTGTGCTTCCCTAAATTCATTCCTCACAGGAAACTGCAGAAACTCTGTTGTTTGAGGTGCTGAGGAGCCAATTCCAGGGCCAGGAATGTGCTCCCAGAGATCGCTGCTCTGGCTAGGGGGATTCAGACAACTCCTGCTCCATCAGGAAATGCTGATTTCCCAAATGCAGAACTTCTGACTTCAGATAAATTGGGTTTGCTAAATTATACCCTGAAGTCCTGCAGGTGGTTTGGAGAGGCAGTCTCTGACCAGGAATGTGCTCTGGGGTTGGGGTTGTGTCGGGAGTCCCACAGTTCATCCCATGGGGCATGGATTTGGAGCTACCCTCAGATTCCAGGCTTGGTAACAACAGCACCAACCTCCAACTGCTCCTTTTCCCACAGTGCGGGTGAGTTCAGGCTGCTGGAGAAGTTTCTTCAGCCTTTGGGTTTTTTGGATGAAGCTCTCCCACGTTTGGCTGTTTAGAGCCAGCAGGGAGCCCTGAGCTCCATGCTCAGATCCTTCATGGCTCCCTCAGGATTTGAGCTCCAGGTTTTTAGAGGAAGAGAATAGCTACATTCCAATAATGCATTCAAGGTGTCTCCTTTCCCATTTCTTATTTGGGAGGCTGAAGCTGCTGTCAGGATGAAGGCTGAGGGAATACAAGGCAATGCCTTTTCCCTGGCAGGAATTTGATTCCTTTTCCTCTCCCCTGGCTGCCCAGATCAGTGGGAAGATGCTTTGGGGATTACCAGGGTCAGAACACTCCTGGAGCCTCAGGAAGAGTGAGGTCAGACAGGGAACATCACTAATTCCTGCTGGAAATCACAAAGATTTCAGGCTGGGTTTCTTCCTGGAGATTTTTGCCAGGTGTGAGGAGCTCTGAGGGGTGGAAGGGAACTCAGGGCTGAGTTTCCAGCAGTTTTCCTCAGGCTTTGGGATTGAGGACAGCCCAGGACCCTCAGGACCCTGCAGTGCCTTTGGATGAGCCTTTTCCAGCCTCTGCCAAGGACACCAGGAGCACCATAAACCAGAAAATCAGGGAATCATGGATTTGGTGGGTGGTTTGGGTGGGAAGGGAGCTTAAAGATCCAGTGCCACCCCTGCCATGGCAGGGACACCTCCCACCGTCCCAGGCTGCTCCAAGCCCTTTCCAAGCTGGCCTTGGACACTGCCAGGGATCCAGGGGCAGCCACAGCTTCTCTGGGAATTCCATCCCAGCCCCTCACCCTCCTAACCAGGAATTCCTTCCCAATCTCCCATCTAACCCTCATCACTTTCATTTTAAATCCTGAACCTTGCCTGGAACACTTCCTGAGGCTGGACATGGATTGAGCCCCAAATCGACCCTCCCATGGAAACATAAACACAGAAATCCAACTATTCCCCCATCCCATTCCCTTCCTGATGTTTTCCAAAGCAGTGAGGAGGAATTCAGAATGGCAGGGAAGGGATGTCCCTTCAACCCCAATCCCAGTGACACAAATTCCAGCAGAGAAGGAGCAAACCCAGAGTTTGGGAAGGATCAGTTTCCAGAGGAGTCCTTGTTGGGATGTTGGGAAGTCAGAGTCAGGCAAGGAGGATGGAGGGGATTTGCTGGGAAGGCCCAGGGCCAGATGGAGCCAAGGCAGGAGGAGGAACTGTAGAGGAGGGAAAGCTCCAGGTGAGAGTGGGTGATGGGAAAAGCAGGGATTGTATCCAGGCCTTCTCAGCTGGCCGAAAGCTACAAAACCCCCACTGCAATTCCCAGGATTTCACTGTTCCTTGGCACAGTGGGTTTGCTTCCCTGGAAATTCCCACTTCCTGGAAAGCACGGCCATGCCAGCCCATACAGTCCAGGGAGCTGCCAGTGACCTACTCCACATTTAGCACATCCTTCATTTACTGCAGAGCTGCAAATTTCCCAGCTCCATGTTTTCTGACAGGAATTATTTTGTAGAAACTGCACTGAGTTTTGGGATGGCTGGGAATGAAGCATCTTGGGAAGAAGTCTCCGAACGGCCAAAGGATCCCATTTGCCATTGCTGGGGGAAGGGATGGCTTTGCCAAGGAGCCACTTCTCTTTCAGGGAAGACTTTCTGGAAGGGAAATGGGAATGCCAGCATTTGATCCGGGCTTTAGGCCGGGCCTGGGCTGGGGTTTAACTCCAAGGACTGGAGTTAAAGGACTGGATTTAGGGATAAATCCAAGGCCTGGATTTCAGGATCAATGTCCTTTGCTGATCCTGGCTGTCCCAGGGACAGCTGCACTTGGATCTCAGGCTCTTCCCACAATCCCAGACTGGTTTGGGTTGCAAAGGACCTTAAAGCCTCCCCAGTCCCACCCAGGGACATTTCCCACCATCCTGGGTGCTCCAAGCCCCATCCAGCTGGCCCCAGGCTGTGCCCATGGATTCACAAAGGGATCCTGATTCAGGCGTGGATCTATCGTGGGACTGTGCAGGCAGCCTGGATTCCCAGCCCCACAGCGAGGCTCCTCCTGCAGGGAACAGCTTGGGATGAAGGAGGGGAGAACCCCAGGGCTCTCCCTGGGATCCACCCTGGAGGATCCCCTGGATCTGCCCCAGGATCTCCGAACTCATGGAATGGCTGCTCAACCCGTGGATTGGAGGGATTGCCCTGGGCTTTCTCCTCGGATCTGAGCACCCCAGGAATCCAATGGAAAGGAAGGAACCCTGAGCCCCCAGAGCCACTCCAGGCAGTGTTTGGTCCCAGCGCTCCGAGGCACAGCTTGACTGGAGCAGGGATTCACTACAGGATTTCATCTTCCCTGGCTTTTCCCTGCCTCATTAACATTTCCAGCAGGATCCTGCTCCATGACTGGGCTCCAACTGCTGGAAAAATACCTGTGCTTATTAAAACTGAGCCTAATTAAAACTGGAGCCACCCTTGGGACTTCACAGCTGCTGCTGAGGCTGAGAAAGGATCATCCTCCTGCAGCAGCTTTGCTGGGAGCAGGCACAAAATGGGAATTGTTCCCAGTTCCTGGTCCACAAAACCTTTTTATGGGATTCCAGCCATGGGTGCAGCAGCTCTGAGCAGCCCCAGGAGCTGATCCTGAGCTGCTCCAGAGTCACCAGGCTCCCGCAAAGCCCGGACTAAACTGGGTTGCAATCCCACAGCACCCCTCCTCCTGATGGGAGACAGACCATTGGATCCTGGATAAACCACTGAATAGTGGACAGACCACTGGATACAGCTGGCAGCTGATTGCAGAATTATCTTAATTATGACAATGATGGAAGTGTTTTCCTCGTTAATGTGCTTATTAATGATGTGTTCTCATTGTACACACACACACACACACAGAGAGAGTTTGTCCCTGAACCTTTGTCCCAGATTCCTTGTCTTGTCCTCTAGGAGAGCCCATTTCCAGAGGGGCTGGATGTGCTGGGATTTGCTCATGAGCATAAAACCCTGGAATCATGGATGGGCCTTAGGGATGAGGCAGTGTGGGCAGGGACGCTTCCACCATCCCAGGCTCCAGGAATCCTCCAAGGCTCTGTAATGTAGAAGAGTCTGGATTTTCCCTCAGATTTCATGCTCACTCGTGGATTCCATTCCCAAGGCTGTTGTGGGTCACAGGGGCAGCACCTCAGACATTCCCTGCCACTCCTGCAGAATTCCATGTTTTATTCTCTCACCTGGAGCTGCTTCCCTTAAATTGCAGCAAAGGCTGCTCAGGCTTGAAAGGGAAAACCTGGCATGAAAACCAGGAAAATCCAGGGCTTTTCCTTGAAAACTTCTGCAGAAACATCACGTCCTGGATTTGGGGTGGAATAGCAAAACCTGGAATGCTGTAGAGGGGCAGAATTCCTTCCAAAAGGGGCTGAGGTGGGAGCAGTGTGGGGTCACACTGGTGTGTCCTGATTGCTGCTTTTCCTCTGGAATGTCAATCCCTTCCCCCAGAAAGGGAAAACTACTGAATCCATGACTCAGTTTCCCTGATGTGCTGGCAAAAGCTGGGATCAGACCAAGCAGGAGCTGGGAATGATGGCTCTGGTCTCTGAGGGTTAAAATGCTCCCTGCAGGATGTTTGTTGTTCTTCGGAGACATAAACTCCTTTCTGAATAAAGATGGATTTGATCCGGAGAGTTCTTCCCACAAAGCAAACAAAACAGAATTTCAGCTGAAATCCAAAGGTGGTGGAGTTTTGTCTGGAGCTTTCCAAAGCCAGAAACACCTCCCCTGGGATGTCAGTGCCAAGCTGAGGCTGGAAAGGATAAAAGAGAGGTTTGATCCTTTGTAATCCTTGCTGGGGAGGAGGAGCAGGAGGAGGAGGAGGAGGAGGAAGCCCATTTTGGGAGGCAGAAAACACAAAAAGGCCTTGCAGGGCTGGGTTTGGATCCCTGGGGCCAAAATTCCAGCAAGGACTGAGCGGTTTGACCTCAAGGGCAGAACAACCTCTCCCTTTCAGCCCTGAGGAAAAGAGGCTGGAGGATCCCAGCATCCAAACCCAAAGGGAAACACAGCCCCTGAGGGAAGGAAGGAGCCTTTCCCGGGGTTTGGGCAGCAGGGAATCCCTGAGGTGTTTGCTCACCTCGGAGTTCCCTGAGCTTCTCCTGTTTCCTCCTCACTGGTTCTGCTCGGGGAGGGGAGATGGAGCTTCCTTAGGCTGGGCTGGAAAATCCAATCAGGAGGTCTTTGAGCACCTGGAACGGGGATTGTGCATCCAAACGTGGGGGTTACAGGATAGGGTTGGAAAGACCTTGAATCTCATCCAGTGCCACTCCTGGGACACCTCCCACTGTCCCAGGCTGCTCCAAGCCCTGTCCAGCCTGGCCTTGGACACTGCCAGAGATCCAGGGGCAGCCACACCTTCTCTGGGAATTCTATTCCAGCCCCTCCCCACACTCAAGGGAAGGATTTTTCCATATATCCAATCAAAATTTCCCCTCTGTCATTGGGAAGCCATTTCCCCTTGCCCTGTCACTCCAGTCCCCAATCCACAGTCCCTCTCCAGCTTTTGGGGTCAGGACAAGTCCAGAGAGGCCCAGGACAGGCCCAGGGGCCCCAGGATCCTGCAGTGCCTTTGGCTGAGCCTTCTCCAGCCCCTGCCAAGGGCATCAGCAGCAATGTAAATCATAAAATCAGGGAATCGTGGACAAGTTTAGGTTGGAAAGGACCTTAAATCCACCCAGTCCCACCCCTGGGACACCTTTTACTGTCCCAGGCTGCTCCAAGCCCCATCCAGCCTGGCCTTGGACACTGCAGGGATCCAGAGCAGCCCCAGGGGTAGGTCAGGGTCTCATCTCCCCCAGGCAGGGAGCAATTCCAGGGATTGGAGTTGAGCCGCAGCTCCAGGGAGCCCCGAGCAACGCGGAGCCTTTCCTGTCCCAGCTGAGCCCAGGTGGGATGTCCAGGACCAGGAGCCGCTGGAGCAGAACCAAAGCTCTGCCGGGGAAGGGAAGGGAAGGGAAGGGAAGGGNAAAGGAAAGGAAAGGAAAGGAAAGGAAAGGGAAGGGAAGGGAAGGGAAGGGAAGGGAAGGGAAGGAGCCACTCGTGAGTGAAGCACCGTTAATTACCGTATGCAAATAGCGCGAAGCACCGCTAATTACCGTATGCAAATGAGCCCCGCCCGGGCTGCGCAGCGCCCGCCTCATTTGGAATCAGCTCAGGAGGTACAAATGAACTCTCAGCTTCTCCCCGTGCAATTAGGGCTGTGCGAGAGACTCATTAATCAGCGCAATTAGCGGGGCTGCTGCCGCCCAGGGTTCAGAGGAGCTCGGGGGGTGACGTTGTTGCTCGGGAGTGTTGGGTAAGAGATCTCCAAAGCTTTGCTGGGATCTCCTCATCCTCCGGAATGCCAGAGGAAGGAGGATTTTGCTCATTTCCAGCCGGCAGCTGCTCCCTCCCATGGGAATGTGCTGCTCCTGCTGCTCGTCCCTCCGGGAAGGGTCACATCGAGTGCTCGGGAGCCAGGCTGATGTGACAGCCCGGCGCAGGGAATATGGAAGTGGAATTCCTTGGGAGCGCGCAGCTGGTCAGAGCTCTGCGTTTGGGCGTTGAATCCACCCGGGGTTCTGCGCAGCCTTCAACAGGAGCAGCTCTGGCAGCAGAAATTCAGGGAACGAGTGGAAAATCAGCACGATGTCTACAAAACACACCCCAGAAATTAAGGGAATGAGTGGGAAGATCAGGATGATATCTACAAAACACACCCCAGAAATTCAGGGAATGAGTGGAAAATCAGCACGATGTCTACCAAACACACCTCAGAAATTTAGGGAATTTAGAAATTGGGTAGATCAGGCTGATATCCACAAAACCCTTTCTATCCCAAAAGCTGAGTTACAGACGTTAAATAGATCACGAGGATCTTGGAATTGTCCTCACTTTTACAGCACTGTTGGAGCAAATCTCCCAATCCAGGTCCTTCAGGAGTCCTTTGGTGCCGCTGAAGCTGCACAAAATCTCAGTATTGCTCTCTCAGGCCTTTCCTGCAGCAGGAAAAAGGTTTCCCATGACTTTGTCCTGCTTTATCCACAAATAACTGCTGGCCTGGCTCCCTGCTCTGCTCCCAGGTGGAACAGGCACTGCAACCCAGCCTGAGATAAAGGGGGATTTGGGAACATCAGAGCAAAGGTCCTTACAGAGCTTCACCTGAGGGAAAGATTTTACCAAATCTCATTGTCTCGATTCTTTTGGTCTCAAAAAAAAATATAGAGATTTAACAGCAGCAAATTCTCCCTGCAGAAATTCCAGCCTTGTACACACAAACAAAACATCAGGGAAAAAAAGTGTTACAAGTAAATAACTCTTTGGGTAGAAAACTCCTCAAGTTGGAGTTACACTGTGATTACAGAAAACGCTTGGCATCAAAATGGGATATTTCATATCAGGGCAAATAAATTGTTCTCTTAACCCAAAGTGGGGGTTCTCTTGCACTTTCTGATTGAGCAAAAAGAAATTTCAAGGGTTCGAATTTCAAGTTGACCTGAAACAATTTCTTGTTTGTTTGCTTGTTTGAAATTGTCAGTGAGGCAAAAAACCCCAATTATTTCGAGTTCTACCTGCGCTGTGCCTGCCCAGAGGATGTGATAAACAACCTTGCAAGGGAGTGGGAAAGCTGCTCCAGGTGGAAATCTTGGGGAAGCTACAAACTGGAGCTGTTCAGGGTGAGCCTCATCTGCAGTCACCATTCCCTGGTTCATGGAATCCTGGAATATCCTGAGCTGGAAGAGATCCACAGGATCATCCAGTCCAACCCCAGCCCTGCCCAGACACCCCAACAATCCCACCCTGTCCATCCCTGGCAGTGCTGTCCAAACTCTCCTGGAGCTCTGGCAGCCTCAGGCCGTGCCCATTCCCTGGGGAGCCTGGGCAGTGCCAGCACCCTCTGGGGGAAGAACCTTTCCTGATCTCCAACCCAAATTCTCCTGGCACACCTCCAGCCATTCCCTTAGGTCCTGTCCCTGTCCCAGGGAGCAGAGATCAGAGCTGCAGCCCCTGCTGAGCTCTGCCCTCAGCCTGCTCTGCTCCAGCGGAACATTCCCAGTGCTCTCAGCTGCTCCTCGTGTGGCTCCTCCAGACCTTCCCCATCCTCGTGTCCCTCCTGTGGACACTTCCAACAGCTTTGGATCTGTCTCACATTGGGACACCCAAAACTGCCCCCAATATTCCAGGTGAGGCCACCCCAGCTCAGAACAGAGCGGGACAATCCCTCCCTTCCTTGCTGCTGTTCCTCATCCCCTCTGGTCTGGGATGTCTCTCCTGGCTCCAGAGCCCTGCTGGCACAGATCCAGCTGGCCCAGGATCAGCACCCCCAGCTCCCTTCCCACCTCTGCTCCCAGGTTTGCCCCATCCCAGGTGCACAACCTCAGCCCTGTCCTTGTTAAACTCCCTGGGGTTGGTGATTCCCAGCCCTGGGATTTGTCAGGGTTGTGGTTCTGGAATTGCCCTCAGATTCCCCAAGAAATACCAGGATAACGAGCCAGGTTCAGGCAGAATTGTAATAACCTCCATGGATCAGCAGCCCCGTGGATCCCAGCTCTGGGAAGGGCTGGCAGAGGAAGCCCAGAGCAGCCTGGATGGGCACAGCAGGGCATGAAAACCTGGATTTCTCCCTCACTGGGCACCGGCAGCTCCAAGCCAGAGGCTCAGGAGGTAGGGAGGTCACTCCAGAACAGGGTGGATGGGTTTGATCCCTTCAGCCACGTTTTAATTCCTCAAAACCCCTCAGGAATAGCCCCCGGCTCGAGCACTTCCAGAGCTCAGGGCAGGAAAAGCAGCCCAGGGCAGGGAGTTTTTCTGTCCCCTTGGCTCAGAACACAAAGAGATTTGCCCTGAGATTCCCTTGGGGTCTGCATGGATCCATCCTGAATCCATCCCAAATTCATCCCATATCCATCCCGTATCTATCTCGTATCCATCCCACCTCCATCCCGTATCCATCCCGTATCCATCCCATATCCATCCCATATCCATCCCACCTCCATCCCATATCCATCCCCT
>VZRM01001810.1:12787-35196 GCA_013397955.1 Grantiella picta | reverse complement strand
CCCTCCCCCTACCCCTCCCCCCCCCACCCCCCCTCCATCCCCTACCCACCCCCTATCCATCCCCTATCCATCCCCTATCCATCCCCTATCCATCCCTTATCCATCCCGTATCCATCCCGCCTCCATCCGCCATCTATCCCCTCCGTCCAGTCCCCGCTGTCCTAGGCTCTGCCAAGGGCTGGATTTGTTAAGCCTGGCTTGACCAATCCTTCCCCCTCAGCCCAGGGCCATCCCTTGGGACAATCCCAGTCCCACCCTCCCATTCCCATTCCTATTCCCAGCGGCTGCAGCTGCTCCTGCCGGAGCTGGAGTTCTGTTATTTCCGTGGCCTTGGAGCTGCAGAGGATGGAATTTCCTGTTCCCGCCCCGACAGTCCCAAGCTCGGCTGGCACACGTGGGGCGGCAGTGCTCTCCCTGCTCCTGGCTCTCCAGGGAAAGCAGATGGGATGGAAAGGTCGGCGGGACTGGAATGGCTGAGTGCAGCCCTCGCTGGGAGAGCTGGGCGTGGGGGAGGGAGAGGTCATTCCCGGGATCCTGGAGCAGCAGGAGCAGGAGGGGATCCTGAAATGGAGCTGCAGAGCGAGGGGTCAGAGTGGGAAGGGCAGGACCTCTCTGCTCTGGATACCCCTGGGACACCTCTGGATGCCCCATGGAAACCTCTGGATACCCCGGCAAAGCTCTGGATACCCCTGGGAAAGCCCTGGATACCCCTGAGACCCCCCAAGGCTGATGAGGCACTCCAATCCAGGGACAGGGCTGAGATCTCAGCCTCTCCCCCAGAGCTCTCAGTTCCCCCTACCCAGGGGTCTCCTAGTGCCTCGGGAATCGTGCAGGGAGGAATTCCTGCAGAAATTGTAGGAAAGCTGAGTCAGCTTTGATCACCTCCAGGAGCCAAAGCAGGAACAGCCCCAGGAGCTGCAGGGAGCAGAGGAGCAGCCATGGTGGCATCTCCCAAAAACCTCAGCATTCCATCTGAGGAATTCTGTCAGCTCTATCCATCCCTGGAGCCACGGTGGGACAGGAGCTCCTGCTTTTCCTTCTCTCCTGTCCTGAGCTCCTGACCCTCAGCATTGGGCAGTGGTGACCTCAGAGCTCCTCCGAGGCTCGGGAATGGGAAGGAACTGGAGGTTGGCTCACATTTCTGGAGGTTGGCTCAGATTGATCATGGTTGGCTCATATTTATTCCCTCCCGAGGGTGGTTCTGTCATTTTTGGCTGCTGCCCAGGGCAGGGGGAGCTGATTTCAGTGGGATAATCCCAGAATTCCAGATGAGTCTGAGCTGGAAGGGCCCCAGAAGACTCCTTGAGTCCAGCTCAGGAGTGAAAGGCCCATGCTGGGATCTGGTGTTTGGCTTTGCCACATCTGGAACATCTGCAGATGTTTATAGAGGTTTATCCTGCATTAATCAGGCATTCCTCACCTCCTTATTAAACAATCTTCCTGTTCCCTGTTCCTCCCAAACTCCCAGCTATGGATGATCTCCAGATTTCCCTGGAGATGCTTTGCCCTTTGCAAATGGCACCTTCACTCCTCTTCAAAACCAACCTCGTTCCTGCTTCCCTGGAATTCCCTTTTGCCTGCATTGCTGCATCTCTCCCTTTCCCTCTCCCTCTGTTCCATGTGGGGACACTCAACCTGTTCCTGATCCCTGGAAATTCAGACTCCAGGGGTTCTGTCCTGCTGAGGCCAACACAGAATTCCCCATGGTCACCCCTTGGGAGTAGAAAGGAATCCTGTCCAAGGAATCCTGTCGCCTTGGGAAAGAGGACGGAGTGGGATGGAGACATCCCAAAATGCTCCACATGGCAGCAGCAATGGGATCCAGCATTTGGGATGCATCCCTAAGGGGTCCAGCAGTGTTTTCCAGGCATTTCCCTGGGTGTGGAGAGGTCCATGGAGTCTGAAAGTCTCCATGAGGTGCTCAGAGCCATGCATTGGATGTGAACTTCCAGGTCTTTTCCCACCTGAATGATCCAAAGATTCTCTGTCTCAGGGCAGTGTTGGTGTTCCAGAGCACCCAGAAAATACCCATTCCTGCCCCTTTGGGAGCAATTCCATCGTTTGCAGGAGCTCAGCTCTCCCTGAAGGAGCTGCTGGTGCAACTCCTGCCTGATGCTGGGACATGGAGGAACAATCTGTCCTGAGGAGCTTCCTCAGCCCCACCTCCCCAGCTGGAATGAGCCCTGGAGCTCAGCTGCCCCTCAGCAGCCTCCAGGAATTCCATTTGCTGCCAAGGCCCTGAGCTAAACCCTTCTCATAAGCACCCTGTCTTTCTGGATGGATAAATCAGGGATCAGGCATGAGGGAGGAGACAGAGCTGAGTGTGCAGGGGGGATTGGATTGTGCCCCTGGGAGAGCTGGGGATCCCTGGAGAAGGAAACTCCCCCTGTGGAACTCCCTGTGCTCCCAGGGCCGAGGGGAGGGATAAAGGGAGCCCAGGGAGGATTTGGGCTCTGGTGATGAAATGGTGCCTCCTCCTCTCAGCCCTCAGGGAATGGTGCAGGATAATAGACAGAAATTCCCAAGGAAATATTCCTTTTCCCTCTTTTTCCTCAATCTGAGCTTAAAAAGTCTGACTTCAGCCATCAGAGGAGCAGGGAAGTCCCTGCAGCTCATCCTGAGCTTCCAGCAGGAAATTGAGGAGTCAGGGCTTGCTCTGGCTGCATCCCAATTAGCAGGACCCAAAACCTCCCTGACTTTATTCCCCACCTTTATTCCAGGACTGCTCCTGGCACTGGAGCTTTGTCTGTCCTGAGTGGGAATTTCACCAAAGATTCAAATGTTTTTGCAGGGCTTTAATATGGCACAAAAAAATGTGGGGGACACACGACGAGGGGGAATGGCCTTGAGCTGAAGGAGAGCAGGGGTAGATGGGATTTTGGAAAGGAATTTCTGGCTGTGAGGGTGAGGAGGCCCTGGAATGGAATTTCCAGAGAAGCTGTGGCTGCCCCTGGATCCAAAGGCCAGGCTGGACATTGGGGCTTGGAGCAGCCTGGGACAGTGGGAGGTGTCCCTGCCATGGCACTGGATGACCCTTAAGGTCCTTTCCACCCCAAACCATCCTGGGATTCTGGGATCCCAAATGAAGCATCTCAGGCTCAACAAATTGACTTCTCCTCTGACCAATTCCATCCCAAATTCCAGGCTGGAAATGCTTCAGGATGAGCCAAGGAGACCCTGCCTGCTGGACAAAGGCCGCAGCAACATTTTTTTGGGATGTCCAAATGCCTTTGGCAGAAGAGCTGGAGAATGGAAATCCAAAATGGATCTGTGTCAAGACAAACCAAATCCATGTGACGTGAGGAAGGAATTTTTGCTGGAATTTCAGTGCCTTCTTCTGCCCATCCTGGTGTGGGAAATGCTCCTACTCTACCTCCCAGGACACAGGGAAGCACTCAGAGCCCTGGGGTTGATTTTTATTGCAGGAGACATTTTTCTGGGGGTTGTGGATCCAGGGAAGCAGCAGTGCAGCCTGCCATGCTGCTCTGACAGGGAAAACCCATTTCTGCAGGACCCTGACCCCAGCTCCCCTCCTCCCGTGTCTGTGGGCTCTGCATGTGCTCCCTGCACACCACAGGCTCCTCGGAATCTCCATCTATTATTCATTTGTTTGTTTTTCTGGCTCTGCTCCTTGCAGGTCCCTTCACTCCCAGTGTGGGCAGAAAGGCCATGCAGGAGCAATTCCTTCCCTCCTCCTCTCCCTGCTGGGCTGCATCCCCCCGTCCCTACAGGCTCTGCTTTGGGAATTGCATTTCTTGATGGGTCAGAGAGAGATTGGAGGGAAAGCAGGAATTCTTCCTGGGAGCCTGGAGGAGATTCCCTTCCCCTGGGTCATTCCTGGGAGCTCTTGGCACTCCTTGGGCAGTCAGGAGCCCTCACTGGGCTGTGGGATTCCATCCTGGATGTCCAGGGAATAGTTCAGACCCAGCCTGGCCTCCAACCCCTGAAGGTGCTGGGTGCAGCAGGACAGGGATTTGGGACGAAGAACACCAAAACACTGGATTTTAGCAGATTGTGCTGCCCCAGGTGAGCTCACAGGGGAAGCTCAGAATGCCCAGACTTATAGGACAAATAGGTCAATCCCATAGGAGAACTTTCAAAGGCTTCCCTTGCTCTTGGGGCCATGACTGAAAGGGTCCTGTCCCAGCTGGGCCAGGGAGGAGCCACCAAGCAGAGCCCAGGGCCTGGCCAGGGGAATTCACTGCCCTGCAGGTCCAGCAAGGCCAACTCCAGGTGCCAAAATTGCCCTAGAATTGTCCCAGAGTTGTCCCAGAAGGGCTGAAGATGCTCCTTGGCACTGTCCAGGCGATGCTAGAGGATTTGGGCTTTGCACATTTTGGGATGTCCGTGTGTCCCCAAAGGTGAGAACAGCCCTGGCAGGGATCCAGGCAGCTCAGGTTCCTCCAAGGCAGGAGGGCAGGAGGAGGAAAAGGTGATTCTTGTGCCCTTTGTGCTGCAGCTGGAATTTAAGCCTCGGGAAAGGTTGGATAGAAGTGAATCCTTGTTTAACCTGGCTCAGAGGAGCTCAGTGACACTTCTGGGACCTTCAGGTGTCACCACCATTTGCGGGGAGTCCTTTGTCCCTTCTCTTGGCCTCAGACCTCATCCTTTCCTCCTGGAGAGCTCCTCCCAGGAATATCTCACGGAAAAACTCACGGAAAATCAAGAGCCCCCCAAAACCATTTCCCTGTGCTCTCCCTGCAGGGCCCTCCAGCCTTTCTCCTGCAAACCAGTCTGGGGCCAAAACCCCAGAATGAAGTCCCCAGGAAGGCTCTGGCAGCCACTGAACAAATCAAAGCCATCCTGCTCCCAGCATGGCTGAGAGGAGGAGAACAAGAGACCTTCGCCCAACTTGTTCCTTCTTGGAGATTGGAATGAACTGAGGCCTTTACCATTTGGACTTCCAGCTGTCTGGGCCACCTGTGCCTCCTGGATGGAATTGTGAGGGTTGTTGTAGCCTGGAGAATTCCCATCCCAGCCAGGAGCTGAGGAAGGCCCAGCCAGGGAATGGGGACAGCCAGGCCCTGCCAGCCCTGCTCCCTGATCAGCTGTGTGGATATCCCTCTGGATTTATCATTCCTGCCTTGGGAATTGGAGCTGGAGCCTCTGGCTGAGTCCAAGTCACCCCCAGAGCCAG
The DNA here is from genome assembly GCA_013397955.1 of Grantiella picta. Classification (NCBI taxonomy): domain Eukaryota; kingdom Metazoa; phylum Chordata; class Aves; order Passeriformes; family Meliphagidae; genus Grantiella; species Grantiella picta. The sequence goes on along the minus strand of VZRM01001810.1, from coordinate 30,059 downwards.
GGCAGGGCACAGGATGGGCACAGCCATGGGCACAGAGCTCCAGGGGCTGCCAAAGCCACCCAGGGAACAGCGGGAATGAGGAGAGAGGGCTGGGGTAGACCTTGGAGTGTGGGGTCGGGGTGGGAAAAACCCAAAAGTCAGAATGGCTTTGGAAAAATCTCATTTATCCCTTCGCCAGACTTCATCTTCCCCTCAATCCTTTGGTGTTCCTGTTCAGTTTGTAAATAAGTCAATTTAAGCCTTGGGCACTCCATGGTTTTGTATTTTATATATTTTTTATTTTATATATTATTTCTGATATTATATTTCATATTTTATCTTTTAAATTTTATAGTTTATTGTTTATAGCTTATAGTTGATGGTTAACATGTTATATTTTCTATTTTTTTTTTTATATTTTATTTTATATTCTATATTCTATATTTTATATTTTATATGTTGTATTTTATATTTTATGTTTATTAGTGATCAGATCTGCCTCACTGTTCTGTGGTCCCTCTGTCTTTACTTGGCTGTTTTAAGGCTGCCTCTGCACATCCAGGGCTCAGGAGTCTCCCATTCCCAGCTTGGATCCTCTATCCCACGGGAAATGTGGGATGCCAGCTCCAGCATTGGCTTTTATTGGCATTTGGAAGAACCCAGGAACGAAACCCCAGCCCTGAGAGCAGAACTTGTCCCCATTTCCCTGGCAAAGACATTCCACAGGGAGCTGAGGATTCCTGGAGCAGCAGTTTTGCAGGATGTGAGAGATTCCAGCAGCATTTTCCATGAACTCCTCCCCACCGTTCATTCCAAATGCCCTGAAACACCTGGGGTGACCAAAGCAGGCCTGGAGCTCTGGGAAAATCCCATCTTTCATCCAATTCATGGACAGCTTTGGAAAAATTCCAGTGAAATGATTCTGAAAGGATTTAGTGGTGGCTGCAAGGTCCTGGGTGGACTCAGAGGGACCAGAGCCCTCCAGGTTTTTCCTGACATTTGGAAAAGGCCAAAACCTCCTCATAAAAGTGTGGATATTTCCCTTGGGATGTGGAATTGGGTGTGGGGAGGTCACTGGGGCTTCCCGGAGTCCCTGGAGCAGGGGTGGCTGTGGGGGACAATCCCTGTCCAACCCCAAATGCTCCAAATCCATCTATGTGCAGCAGGGGATGAGGGCACAGGGAAAGGGAAAGGGAAAGGGAAAGGGAAAGGGAAAGGGCCTGGACTCAGGGAAGGCTCTGAGAATTGGGATTTTGGGGAAAGCCTCAGATTGACACCAATTTGGGAAAATCCCAAGGGAAGGCTCAGCCAAAGCTCAGCACCAGCCGAGACACAAAAGGGAACAACCCAGCTGGGAACCTGCAGAGCTCTGGGAAGCAGGGATTCCAGAAATCCCTTCTCCAGAAATCCTTGAAATCCAGAATTCCAGAATCCAGAATTCCAGAAATCCTGGCCAGGAACAGAAAAGCTTCTCCTGGAGGCTTGGGGAATGTTCCATCTCCTGGGCTGCGGATCCATGGCAGGATGAGGTTTGCTCCCACTGACACCCCAGGCCCAGCTGCTCTTCCAACAACATCCCAGAATTCCGGAATGGGCTGGGTGGGAAGAGCCTTAAAAGGATCATCCAGAGCCAGCCATGGCAGAGACACCTCCCACTGTCCCAGGCTGCTCTGAGTTCAATCCAGCCTGGCCTGGGACACTTCCAGAGATCCAGGGGCTTCTCTGGGAATTCCATCCCAGCCCCTCCCCACCCTCCCAGGCAGGAATTCCTTCCCAATATCCCTCCAATCCCTGCCCTCTGGCAGTGGGATCCATTCCCCATGTCCTGTCTCTCCATCCCTTATCCAAACCCCTCTCCAGAGCCTTTCCCTGGGCCAGCAGCGCCGAGCCACAAAACCTGGGATTAAAAGCAAGACAAACCTGGTGTTAAATGAGTCTGAACTCCCTGGTAATTAATTTAAGATTAATAGGAACAACTGAGTTAAAATTCGGGAACGATAATTAGCGAGCGAATTACAGCAAAGGAGAAGGCAACAACAAAAAGTAATTACAGTGTGCAGATATTGAATCCTGCACTGCCTGGAAAATCCCCCAGAAAATCCCCCGTGGGCAGGGGGAGAACAGCACTGCCCAGAGCTGGGGGAGAGCAGCATGGAACAGCCTGGAGCGCCTCTGGAATTCCTGCCGGGATCCTGGGAGCTCAGCTGGGATCCTGCTGCTGCTGGGAAACACAAACCTGGGCAGGGAACATGGGCAGAGCTAAGGAAAACCCAGAGAGTTTCCTGCAAGCTGCCAAGTGAATGCTCTGGGTACAGGGAATGGAAGGTTGGGTTTGGATCTTCATCCATCCCTTCCATGCTCACCTCTTGGGAGTTCGCGGGGAGTTTTGTTGGGATTTCACCCAGATTTCAGTTCTCCCTGTTCCAGGTGGGCACAGCTCAGGATTTCCTGCCTTGGCTTCTTGCTCAGGGTTGGATCTCAGGCCTTGGGTGTTTGTTAGAGGGGAAAACCCAGATAGGTCTTGTGCTGAGGAATTNGAATTTGGGATGGAGATCAGGAAAGGTTCTTCCCCCAGAGGGTGCTGGCACTGCCCAGGCTCCCCAGGGAATGGGCACAGCCTGAGGCTGCCAGAGCTCCAGCAGTGTTTGGACAGCACTGCCAGGGATGGACAGGGTGGGATTGTTGAGTGTCTGGGCAGGGCTGGGGTTGGACTGGATGATCCCTAGGGCTCCTTCCAGCTCAGGATATTCCATGATTCTGTGCAGTGGATAATGGGAGATGAGAGAATCCCAGAATGGTTTGGGATTTCAGAGCCCACCCAGTGCCACCCCTGCCTTGGGCAAGGACACCTTCCACTGTCCCAGGCTGTTCCAAGCCCCATCCAACCAGAGTTTTTCTTCCCTGTGAGGATTTTTTTCCATCTGTTTTTCATTCCAGCATCCCAAATCCCTGATCAGAGCACTTGAGGAGCAGCAAGAGCTGCATTTTAACCAGAGCCAGAGCTGCTCCAGGTGCAGCCTCATCTCAGAGGGTAATCCAGAAATGCATCCTAAATGTCTGATCCAGGATCCAACAGCATCCAGGTGGAAATGTTGTGAGTGAGAAAGCCCAGAGGACAGAAATCATCTCTCACTCCTCTCACCACCAAGGAATTCCTCTGGGAATACAAATGGCAAACTTGCCTGGAGTCACCTTCCTGGGAATATGATGAGAGAGGGAAGGAAGTGAATGGGCTGCGCTGAGTTCTTCCTGTTCCAGAGCCCTGGGAAGTGCAGAGTGGAGTCACCAGGTCTCCATCCCCCCCAGGCTTTGCCACCCAAAGGTTTCTCCCACATCCCTGCTGCCGCTTCTTCCCAGGCCCTTGCCAGCAGCTGCTTCCCTGTCCATGGAATCTTGGAATGATGGAATGCTTTGGGTGGGAAGGGACTTTGAATCCCACCCAGTGCTACCCCTGCCACCGGCAGGGACATGTCCCACTGTCCCAGGCTGCTCCAAGCTGGCCTGGGACAATTCCAGGGATGCAGGGCCAGCCACAGCTGCTCTGGGAAGCTGTTCCAAGGGTGCCAAAAGATGCCCTTGAGCCTGGAAGGATTTGGGAGAAATCCCCATGGCCCGGGGTGGTGCTGAGGGCCTGGGAAGGGCCTGGCAGGGATGAGCCTGTGGGATCTGGGGGTCAGGAGCCAATTCCTCCTCTCCAGGGGGATCCCTGTCCCTGTCCCCTCAGGATCAGTGCTGAGGGCTGCACCAGGAGTGGTGCAGGGAGAGCTGGGATGAGTGTCCCACAGCCTGGGTTGTGCCCCTGGAATGTCCCTGTCACCACCAAACTCCAGCTGGGACCATCAGCACATCCCAGTCCCTGCTCTGCACTGCTGCAGCAGGATTTGTGATAGCTCCTGGAACTCCCTGCTGGATTTGAGCTCGGCAGGCCCAGCCCAGGGCCCTTGTGAGGCCAGATTTGCCAATAATATCCAATTTTGGTCAATCCAGACAGAATGCAACTCACCCCACCCCATTCCAGAGCCCCCCATCCCATCCCATCCCATCCNCTGACCTGCACATCAGCACCCCATTCCTGCTCCCCATCCCCATCCCAAATCCCCCCAAATCCCCCAGTCCCTCCCACCCCAAAGGCCCCACGCCCTGCAGGCCTGGCCATTGGAAAAATCCTCCTGGAACACAGGATTTCCACAGTAAAAGTGAGATTTGGCAATGAAATTCCAGCCCCTGCCAACTGAGGATGTTTGGATTCAGCTTTTCCACTAAAAATGTCATTTATCCAATGGCAGTGGTTTGGAGGGAAGGGCTGGAGCTGACAGCTCCCCTCCCCAGCAGCTGCTGCAGGGACCGCAGAGGCAGCTCTGGAGCTCACAGGTGGCTCAGAGCCTCATTCCCATCTCCAGAGCAGAAAGTTCCGTCTGAAGGATGGAATTTGATCCATTTTGTGTCATTTGAATGAACTCCGTGATGGCTCGGGAAGGACAAAAGGTGGCATTTCCAAATAGAAAGCAGCCCCAGCAACGCTGTCCAAGTGTGGGTTTGGTGTTGGGGGGAGCTGGGCTCAGCTGCCTCCTCCGCTGGGTTTTGGGCTCCGTTTTGTCCCAAACAGCTCAGATGAGATGAACTTTAACAAATCCCAGCATTCTGGGGACGCCACTGGGAAAAAATTAGGGGAAAAACTCCCCCTGGGCCAAAGCTTCAGCTGGGCCTGAGCTCCCCTGGCACTCCCTGTCCCAGGGGTGTCCCAGGTGTGTCCCAGAGGTGTCCCAGAGGTGTCCCAGGGATGTCCCAGGGGTGTCCCAGAGGTGTCCCAGGGATGTCCCAGGGATGTCCCAGAGATGTCCCAGAGGTGTCCCAGGGATGTCCCAGAGGTGTCCCAGAGGTGTCCCAGGGCCACCTTTCCGCACCCAGATCTCCAAATCCCTCCTCTGGCCCAGGCTCTGGCACAGGTGATTTATGTCCATTAATAAAACCACTTAATTAATTATGAAATGATTGAATTCTGTTCCAAGGCCTGACCCTCAGGAGTTGGCAGCTCTCAGCCTCTCCCAGGTGCCTGTGCTGGATTCTTCCTCTCCCTGATGCAAAGAACACCCAGGAGCAGAAACTTTAAAGGAGCTGAAGGTTTCAAAGTCGATCCTGAGTTGTTGTCACTCTCCCCTCCCAGTTTACAGTGAGTTTTTCAGTAATTCCTCAGTGAATCCCTGTGTTTGTGGTGGCTGTTCCAGGCAGTTCCTCCCACTCTGGCCTCATTCCTGCATCCTGAGGTGTTTCCCCTGGAGCTCTCCCGGTTGCAGCCCCTCCAGGAGAATCCAAATTCCCTCTTTCCCTGGAGTTCTCCCCTCCCCATCCGATCCCAGTGCCAAAGCAGCTCCTAGTTCTGTGCCAGTGTCACCCAGTCCCACACACTGCTGCTCCAGGAGAGGCTTTATGAGCCCAGAGCGTTCAGAAATCTCTTTCCAATGCTGAAATATTCCAATATTTGACCTTACCCCTTTATTTCCTGCTGCCAGAGCACCCCCTCTTCCCTCTGTGGGTTGGGAAATCCTAATCCAGCCCTGTTCCTCGGCAGGGATTCTCCTGGAAGTGGCCTGAATGCCAATGGAGCAGGCTGGGATAAAAGCTGGGTCTGGGGACAGTCGGAGCTCTTTGTTCAAGGTGTTTAAATGTGGAGTTCATTGTTATTTAGGAATTATTTATGAACTAATCGTGAATTATTTATGAGTTATTCCTGGCCGGGGGTCACACCTGCCTCGAGCACCAAGGGGCTCAATCCAAACACAGAACACATCAGGCAAACCAGAGAGGCTGGAAGCAAAGGAAATCTTGGATTTGGATCCTTCAAGGCAGCAAAGCTGCTCTGGAAAGCTCTGAGGGCATCCCCAGCACTCTGGTGTGGGAGGAGTGGCTCGGGGAGATTCCCTGCTCATCCCGAATCACAGCCCCTCCTGCCCCAGTGCTGTTGGTTCTCCTCCGGGATGGGCTGGAAATGCCATGGGATTCCCCCAAATGCTCTGAATGGACGAGGTGAGGGGAGTTAGGAATTCTTCTCCTGGGGAATCAGGAAATCCCTGATGGAGAGGTCAATCCCTGCAGGAGCCTCAGCGATCCCAGAGCTAGGGCCAGGAATTCTGAGAGTCAGGGAATCGTGGAATGGTTTGGGTTGAAGGGACCTTAAATCCCATCCAGTGCCACCCCTGCCATGGCAGGGACACCTTGCACTGTCCCAGGCTGCTCCAAGCCCTGTCCAGCCTGGCCTTGGACACTGCCAGGGATCCAGGGGCAGCACAGCTTCTCTGGGAATTCCATCTCAGCCCCTCCCATCCTCCCACGGAAGAATATCCAACCTAAATCCTCCCTTTTCCAGTCTAAACCCATCCCCCCTTGTCCTTTCCCTGCCTGCCCATGGAAAAGTCACTTTTCCATGTTTTCTTAAGCCCTTTAGGTACTGAAGGGCCTCAGTGAGGTGCAGCCAGTCCTGCTCAATTCATCCTCCCTTTGCCTCTCCAGGGAACTCTCCTGGGATTTTGTGGTTTTGCTCCCTAGCAAAAAGTGGGTTTGGATCTCAATATTTCCTGTGCTGGGATCAGCACTGATGGAAGGCACATCCTTAAGGTTCCTTCCCACCCAAACCAGGCTGGAATTTCAGGATTTGTAATCCTGAGGAGCTGCGATGTCCCCAAGGAATTGCTGACATCCCAGCGCTGATTTCCAGCCCTTGTGGAGAACAATTCCAGTTTCCCTGGAAAAGCTTTCCATGCCACTTTCCCCTCAGCTTGGCTCAAAGATTAATACATGGAATTCTTTCTTCTATTTCCAAGGTCAGCATCCGGTGTTCCCAATTATCCCCCAGGAGCACCACGTTACTGCATGCGGAAAAGCAGAGGGAAATAAATTGGAATTCCTGATTATTTACCCTGTGCAATTATTCTGGGAACAGCTCCCTGGAGAATCAGTGCACAGTGAGTCAAGGAACTCCATTGTCACGGAAAACACCCCCAGGCAGGAGGGAATTGAGGGATTTTTAGTGTCCCTGTGGAAGTGTCTCATCCCAGTCCCTTCCCATCCATCCCAGGGCTGTGACAAAGCCACGGTGCCCGCATTCCCAAGGGACAAATGGGAGTGCAGGGGATGCTGCACTGATATTTAGGAGCAGCCATAGGGAAAACAAACGGTCCTGCTTTTTGTGGGAGGATTGAGGAGGAATTCTGGAGGGTGATCCATGGCCTGGCAGATTCCCAGCTCTGATTCCTGCTTATCTGGAGTCTCCTGACTGCCATCAGCTCCTGGCACCCGGGAATTGATGGTGGCAAAGGGAGGAGGGAAGATAGGAATGTGTTCATTCCCAGATCTTACACCTGGTACAGGAATACAGGGGCGAATCCTTCCATTCCCAGATTTTACAGCTGGTACAGGAACGTGGGAGCAAATCCTTCCCTCATTCCCAAATTTTATAGCTGATACAGGAACATGGAAGCAAATGCTTCCCTCATTCCCAAATTTTATAGCTGGTGGAGGAATACCACAGCAAATCCTCCCCTCATTCCCGGATTTTACAGCTGTTGCAGGAACACGGGGGCAAATCCTTCCTTGGAGCATCTTGTTCCCAAAATTAAGGACAAAATTTAAAAAAAAAAAAAAAACCACGGAGAAGTTGCTAAAAACCTCAAATTCCTGCAGGAGGGAATTACCCAGAAGGAGGGGGCAGGGATCAGGGAAGGTTTGATGGGAGCATTTCCAGTCAAGCTTTCCCAATTCTCCAGGGAGCTTTTACACCTCCAGGGAAATTGTTTTAAAATATCAACTCCAGAGAGGAAATAGCCTTGGGAAAGGAAAAAAACCTTGGAGAAAATCGTGGAGAATCATCCAGCCCATTACCCACGGCTCAAGGAAGCTCCACGAGCTCATCCAGCCACATCCAAGGGCTGGAACAGGAGGAGAGAGGAATGAGGAATAGAAATAAGCCCAATATTTATGGGGAAATAAAAAGAGGGAACAAATCGGAGCAGGAAATGTCATCCTTGTGCTTTTTACACCTGGAGCAAACCCCTTTTCCTTGCAGGGGGAAGAGAATGGATTCAAACATTCCCAGGAACACTCGGGTTATTCCTGCAGGGAATGTCTCTTCAGGAAAACAAATCCTGAGGAGATCTTTGTGCCAAGGCAGAGCCAGTCCAGGCATCCCTCCTGGAAGGAGGATCCTTCTTCCTGCTGCAGTTTCCTTCCTCCAGGGCTTTTTACATCTAAGAATTACTTTCGGTTTGGCTTCCCATAGGATTCCATTGAAGAAAAAAGCAGGGATTTTGAATAATAAGAAAAAAATCCTTGTCAGCCATCAGACAAGCCAAAGCTGGAGACTACAGGAAGCATTGAAGGAAAGAGTGAAAAGGTGTGGATTTCGATGGGATATTGGGAAGGAATTCTTCCCTGTGTGGGTGGAAAGGATTATTCCATGGATGTCCCTGGACCCCTGGAAGTGTCCAAGGCCAGGTTGGACAGGGCTTGGAGCAGCCTGGGACAGTGGGAGGTGTCCCTGCCATGGCAGGGGGGGCACTGGATGGGATTTGAAGTTCCTTTCAACCCAAACCACTTCATGATTCCATGAACTATCCTGAAGGCTGGAATGGGAGAGGGAACAGCTCCCAGGGCTGATCCTGGCCAGGAGGGAGGCCAGGGCTGACCTGAGCCATGCCCGGGATGTTGTCCCAGCCTGGCCTGGAATCCTGCGGCTGTATCCAGGGAAACTGAGGCACACTCGGGTCATTTCCCAGCTTTCCCCAAGGTCCTTTCCGTGCTTCCCAGGCTCACATCCCACAGGATTGAGCAGAGCCCTGTGAGCCCAGTGGGGCTTGGGGATGATCCTGACTCCCCCCAGGCTGGATGAACTGGGAATGGGAATCTCCAGGCGCCACCCCAGGATCCCTGAGGCTGGAAAAGACCTCCCAGGTCAGCGAGTCCAACCTTAGACCAAATCCCACCATTCCCACTAAAAACTCATCCCTGGTTTTAACCTTGGCCCCCAACTCCAAATCCATGGGCTGAGTGGGAGCTAGGAATGCCCAGAGTTCCTCAGGAACTGCAGGGGGGCTTTGCCAGAGGCACCTGGAAGAGTCAGGGAATCCTGGAAACATTCAGGCTGGAAAAGCCCTGAGTTCACAGCAGGTGCAATCCTGATCCGTGCTGATTGTTAAGGAAGAGCTGCACAGGGAATTCTGGCTGAATGCAAACCTGGACAATTCCCTGCTGTGCCAGTTCAGCCTCCTCTCCTCCCTGCACACTCCAAGGCTATGGAGAGCCAAATTCTGCTTCTCATCCCTCTGAAAAACCAGTCTGAAACTGCCCTGAAATCCAAGGAAACCCCAAATTTTCTCCGCTGGCAGCAGGAGCCGAATCCAGCCCAAAACATTCCAAGTCTCCCAGTGTTGTTTGTGGGTTTGTAAGAAGAAATCAATGTCATTGACAATTATATAACTGCAAAAAGCAGCTGAAAAACTTCGGGATGGAGCTTCTATTTTATCCAACCTTTTCCCCATTAATCTTCCCACACAACTGCTGTCACCATTAGGCTGCCAAAGGAAAACTCTCAGGATCCTTTCAGCTTGGCAGGTCCTCAGGTGCCACTTACCTGCCTCTCCTTCCAGCCAATCCCACTGCCCTGGATCCCTGTGGATACTCTCTGTGCCAAGGAAAACTGGGATAGCAGTGGGACAGACCTTGAGCACCCACCCTCTGGCCTCTAGTCCTGGAAATCCACAGGAAGGAGGTAAAAAATCCCAAATTCTCCTGCAGCAGCCACTGGTGTCAGAGGAGTTCGCAGCCACCTGGGATTTGCACACTGGGATTTGCCTGAATGAACCCATGCTGGAATGGCTGGAATCGCTGGCAGCATTCCCACGGAATCTGCAAGGAGCTGGAGCAGCTTTGGGGCTGTCAGATTGGATCCTTTGAAGGGGTTTTTGACAGGAATTGAAGCTTTTTTTGATGGAGAGGGGGAGGTTTTGCCGTGAGCAGGAAGGGGCTGCTTCCCTCGGGAAGGAGCACTGAATTCTCCCGGATTTCTGCAAAGTCTAGGAGTCTCCCAAGCCTTCCCAGGGTGCAGGGTCAGGTCAGAGCTGTTTGTGCTTCCAGCCCCATCCTTCAGGTGCTCCAGAGATTTTTTTACAATAATTGCATTTATTGATTTCCTCCAAGGTGCCCTTGGCTGGATCCTCTGGAGCGGGAGCAGGGATGAGCTGGGATGGGTTGGGATGGGATGGGATGGGATGGGATGGGATGGGATGGGACGGGACGGGACAGGACTCAGGGACCTTCCCAACCCTTTGGGGCTCTCTCGTGTCCCCAAAACCCCCAGCTCCAGGTGACCTTCCTGCTGCCACCCCGGAATCATCCCCACCCCCTGCTCCTCCAGCCCTGGCTGTGTCCGAGGCCAGGCTGGACAAGGCTTGGAGCAGTCTGGGATAGTGGGAAGTGTCCCTGGGGTGGGAACAGGATGGAATTTAAGGTCCCTCCCAACCCAAACCATTCCAGGACTCCCTGATTCCCCACATGGAGTCAATTATTCCAACCCCTAAATGGGAAATTTTGCAGCAGCAAATTTTCCCGCAATCCCTTGTGCCACAAATCCCAGGACCAAATGGATTTGGGAATGGGGAAGTTTCAGTGGCAGCCCCAGGGGCTGATCCAGGACCACTCTGGGGCTGTTCAACCCTTAAAATCTCAGTCCAAACCTCCATGGGGAGACTCCAGACTGGCCCAGGGGGTTCCAGCTTTGCTTTGCAGCAGATTCAGGGAGTAAAGGAATTTCCAAGCATGATCCAGGTGCTGTGGGATCAGAGGCTGATGTGGAGCTGAGTGTTCCCTTTTATCCTGCAGGATTTGAAACCTCATTTTCCCACTTCCCTCCTGCTGCCATAAAAAGCAGGGATGAGGTAAAACCCAGGCGTGTGGCAGTCTCTTGGATTTGAAAGAGCAACAGGTCTGAGGAGAAAGGGCTTTTCCCCTTTTTCCCACCTGGCTGCCAGGAGAGCCTTCAAATTCCTTGGAAAGACGAGGAATAAATGTTAACTTCAGGAATTGCTCCTTGAACTTGGTTTGGAAACCAAACTCCCTGGGAGAAACAGAATTTTCCTCCTCTGCAGCATCCAAACACAGAGCAGTTTCCCTCTGGATCTGCCAGGTCCAGGGAATTTAACGGGAGGGAAAAGGATTCAAGAAAGGTGGAATTAGCAGGGAATTGTCTCTCCGGGCACAGGACATGGAATATTCAACAGGAGCCTCCCAGGTGTCCCAGGGTGACCCACAGGCTCCTGTGCTGGGCTCTGTCCCCCGGGAATCTTCAGGCTTCTCTTTTCCAGGTGCTGTGCTCTTGGGAATGTGAGGGTTGGGATCAGGGGAGGTGCAGAGAAGCCTCCAGCCCATTCCAGGTTTATTCCCGTGGGCTATCCAGGATTATCCCCCCGAGACAGGGAGGCTGGGAACTCCTTCCCACATTTCCCACTGTCACATCCCACTGCCAGGTGCAGAGGTGATGCCCGATCCCAAATGAAGCTGGAGGAGGTGCCTAATCCCATATCAAGGTCCTGTCTAATCCCAAATGAGGCTGCAGGTGATGCTTAATCCCATATAAAGCTGTAGGTGATTCCTAATTTCATATAAAGGGATATGTGATGCTTAATTCCATAAGAAGGTAATGCTTAATCCCATATAAAACTGTAGGTGATGCCTAATCCCATATAAAGCTGTAGGTGGTGTTTAATCCCAAATGAAGCTGTAGGGGATGTGTAATTCCCATATAAAGGTGGAGGTGATGCCCAATCCCACATGGATCAGCTCCCATCTGCAGCCCAGGCCCAAAGCCTGAAGGACCAAGGTCTGAACGGCAAAATGAGCTCTGGAGGTTTTTCCTTCCTGGGATCCCTTTTTAATTAAGGCAGGAAATCTCCAGTGGTGCCACACATGGAGCAGGAGAAGCTCTGGAGCAGGAAAAGCTCTGGAGTGAGGCTGAACTCCCAAGGGAAGCAGGAGCAGCATCCCTACAGCCCCCCAGGGACACGCGGGAGCCAAACCTAGCCAGGAGCTCCCTGCAAACTCCAGCCCTTCAGGAACTAGGGAAAAGGAAAAGAAACAGGAACAGAACAGAGAAGCCCCAAGGCTCTGAAGTTCAGAGGTTCAGGGGGAAAAAAAAATTGGAATAATCATCCATTTGGCTGGGAGAGAAAAAACAGAGGCTATCCAAATCTTCTTTGTCTTCCTAGAGGTGGAATCATTTCCCAGCCTCTGGATGTGCCCCATGGATTTCCTTCCCTGCAGCCATCCAAGGCTCCTTTTAAAGCTCTTCCTTCCCCTTCTTCTGGCTATGCTTGGGCTGGATGGATCCAGGATAGCTCCAGCAGGGCCAGGGGACTGGGGAGAAGTGCCCCAAAATGCTCAAGGACTGGGGAGAGGCCACCTCACCTGGCTGTGTCCCCTCATTGTCCCACAGGATGGAGGGACAGGACACAGGGAATGGCTTCCGACTGCCAGAGGGCAGGGAGAGATGGGAGACTGGGAATTAGGAATTCCTGGCTGGGAGGGTGGGTAGGGCTGGGATGGAATTCCCAGAGAAGCTGTGGCTGCCCCTGGATCCCTGGCAGTGTCCAAGGCCAGGCTGGACAGGGCTTGGAGCAGCCTGGGACAGTGGAAGGTGTCCCTGCCATGGCAGGGGTGGGAATGGATGGCTTTAAGTTCCCTTCCAACCCAAACCATTCCAGGACTTTTTCCATTCCAGGACTTTTTTAGGACCCCAGGACAGAGCCTTGGGGCCACCCAGGGATGGAGGGGAGACTCCACCAAACCCACGGAGAGCTTTGGAGCAGGAGCTGGCTGTGCCCAATTCCAGGGAATTGGCAGCTCCAGGATGCCCCAATCCTGATGATAACAAAGGGATTGGATTTGGAGAGGATACGAGAACTTTGCTGTTTAATTTGCTCCGAAGAATTCCTGCTCAAATCCGTCCTTCCCAAATCCAGGGGTGTTTGCATTTGTTTAATTTCCTCCCCTCTTTTCTTCGGCAGTGAAATGGAAAACAGGAGGAAAAAAAAAAAGAGATAATTGGGAGGATGCCAGCAGAGAGTTTAAAATAGATCCAAATCCTTCCTCTTCCCTACCTGCAGAAGGAAAAAAAAGGAGATATTTGAATTCATATCTCCATAAACACATTTATTTATGGATTAGCATTTTATTCCTTTAAGGAAGGCCGGGAATAATGGCTCTGGCAGGAAATGCCAATTAAAGCAGACCCTGCTAATTAAAGGCCATGTGACAGCCCTGCCATGTGTGGCACAGGAAAGCACCTTAAATCCACAGCTGATTCCCAAATTATCCCAAACCCCTGGATCAGCCAAGTCCAAAAACCGGGAGGAAGGAGAATGAAATCCTCTGGGATGTGCAGGGATGGGGATTCCCCACCTGCAGGGTCCCCAGCCCAGCCAGGATCTGACTCCTCCCAAAATCTTCCCAATTAATCAGCAGCAGCAATCCTGGAAAATCCCACTTTCTTTGCTTTCCCCACGCTGTGATTCCCAGTGTAATTCCCAAAGGAGCAGCAGCTCTTTGCTCACTTAGGCATTTGTTTGATCTCTCCCAAGTTTTTTTCCTTTAAATACACACAAGGCCTTGGAAATGAGATATCCAAAGTTTCCCTATTTTTTTGTGGAGCAGGGCTGTGAAATCGAAATGTTTTTATTCCTCTGGTGCTGCCGGGGTGAAGCAGCAGATCCAGAAATCCTGGAATTATTTATGTGCTCCCAATATTTTGGTGTGGATGGAATATTTCACCTCCCTGCATTCAAAACAAACAGCCCCAAACCACTGCAGCCCCAAAGAATTCCCTTTAACAGCTGGAAGTGCAGGGAGGGTTCTGCTCCTAGAATCCTCAGTTCCTTGGGAGAATTTCCCAGCATTTACTGATTTTATTGCCATGGAAAATAAAACAAACCCAAGGAAAACAACTCCCTTTGGATGTTTGTTGGGGTTCCCCAAAGCTCTGGGGTCACTCTGGGTGGAGTTGGCACATCCTCCGGGATGTGAGACAGCAGGGCTGGAATTAGGGCTGAGCAGTGGCTTCCATGGAAACCCCAACGTCCGAGTGTTCCGCGGTGGCTCCAGCAGGAACTGGTTCTGCAGGGCTTGGGCAGAGCGGGGAGCTCTCCTCGAAGGTTTGGGGGCTGAGAACACATCTGGGGCTTGCTTTGCCCTGACCCCCTGGGCTGTGGGGTCACCCCTGTCCCCAGGGGCTCCTGGGGTCCCCAAGCCCAGCCCAGGCAGGCTCTGCAGGTTGGGCACCTCCAGCTGTGCCCAGCTGTGCCAGGCTCTGCCCCTGCCCCGGGAGAGGTTTCCATGCGGGAAAAAGGATCTCTTTCCCAGCCAAAGGGGACCTGAGCCTCCTGCTGGGAATGAGGGACACTTGTTCTCCTTGGCATGAGCTCCTGAGAGCTAAAATTCCACACCTTTGTTTTCTAGGGGCTCTGGCAGCACAAAACACAATGCTGGAATGTTGATCGTGGAATCCTGGAATGGTTTGGGTTGAAAGGACATTAAAGCCCACCCAGTGCCACCCCTGCCATGGCAGGGACACCTCCCACTGTCCCAGGCTGCTCCAAGCCCTGTCCAGCCTGGCCTTGGACACTGCCAGGGATCCAGGGGCACCACAGCTTCTCTGGGAATTCCATCCCAGCCCCTCCCACCCTCCCAGGGAGGAATTCCTTCCCAGTATCCAAAGCCCATCCTGCCCCATCGGATCTCATCCCTGCAATTCCTCCTCCTGCTTTCAGTGCCCAAAAGCTCCACCAAGCAGAGGTGCTCCCTGGCCTGAGCCAGTCCCAGGGGCCCCAAAAGGGATAAATCAGCTGCCCATTCCCCCAGCAGGAATAGCTCAGGAGAGCAATGGAATAAATCCCATCAATCCCCCAGGATGCTCCAATGGACACAGGCAGGGAGTGTGGCCAGGAAAGGTTCCAGTCCCCCTGGGAGTCTGGAGAGAGGAATTTGGGATTGAAGTCTCCCTCCTTTGGCTCCTTTCCAGGATAAATTAAACAATGACGACAAAAGGGCCCAGCAGAACAAAGTTTTTAGATTTCCTTTCCAGGGGATTGAAAGACCTCCTTTAATCCTTTTTGTCTTCACCCAAGTCAATGTTTGAGGTGAAAATGAAGTTTCAAAAGAAGGCAAAGCTTTTGGTTGGAAAAACTTCCCAATATTTGTCCTGCTGTCACCTTTCGGGGCACGTGGGGGATGTTTTGGGGTGGGAATGGCAGAATTCCCCGCAATAATTCACTGAATTTGTCAAGTATTCCCAAATATGGAATCCAAAATCCATTCTCCACCAGATGGAGGAAACTCACCCAGCCCAGGGGACAATTTTCAAATGCCTTGTTGGTTAATTAGCAATATTTATTGATCAGCTCTATTATTTCTTATTGGACTTAATTAAGTCCAGTCAGCTTTTGAGCTGCTCTGGCTGCACAAGGAATGAACAAGAGCTCTGCTGGAGCGCCGAGAATGAGCTGCCTTCCCAAAGAACTTCAAACATGGAGATGATTTCCACAGTTGGGGGAGATTTCCCACCAGGTGATACCTTGGAATTTCATGGTCAGGTTTGGTTTGGTCTTTGGAATGTTTTCATGGGAAACCTTTTGGATTCCAGCTCCAGTTGGCCTTGGCCGTCCCACTCCTCTTCACCATCAGTCATTTCCAGTTAATTAAGGAACGTTACTTCCCAAGCAGAGGATTAGGAAGATTTGAGTGGATCACTTGGAGTGGATTTAAGGAAAACTCAGCTTCCCATGCAAACCTGCTGCTCTTTCCTTCCCAACGCCCTTTAGCCAGGTTGCCTCTGCCCAAAAAAACCGAGTGGAAAACCTTTTGGAGAAGGGGAAGAGCTGAAAACATGGAAGTGGCCCCAGCCCAGGGCAGGGCTATGCTTTTCCAGCCGGGCACTGCCAGGGAGCTTGGCACGGCCTGGTTGTGCCGCAGGGCAGGGATGTGCTCGGAGGGGAGGGAATTCGGGAGGATGTTCATGGTCAGGCGCCTTTTATTTCCCTGGGCTTGTGGCAATAAATCCTGGATTAAACAGCCCCAGGCCACCTGGTGGGGAAGCACTCGGGATGTTGATTATCCTGAGAGGGAGCCAAGGGGAAAAACTCCCACTGCTTTCAACAGGCGGCAGGGAAAGAGGAGCTGGGAAAGCGGGAGGAGAGGCTGCCTGGAGCTGCCAGGATCCCGCTGGAATGGACACAGGAACCGCTGGCCCTTTCCCACTCGATTTGGGAAAGGTCACGGCCATGGCTGGGGGCGTTGGGAAGGATTTGCTGCTTATGAGCAATGCTAGAAAATGGGAAAATGCTCTGGAGCAGACAAGAGCTCTGGAGAAACCAGCCGAGTTATCTGAGGGCACCGAGCTGAGCCCACTCAGTGTTTGTGCTGCCGCTGCTCCCAGCCCTGCAGGGCACCAGCTGAGCCCCTCAATCCCGTTTCCCCCGTATTCCTAGGGCCAGCAGTGGGATTTCGGGCCGGCTCTCCCCAAGCCGGGGGTTGCTGCACGTTCGCAGCTTTGCCACAATAAAAAAGCGACTCTCCGAGAGAGGCTGGGGAGAACCAGTCTGTAACGACTCCATCTATTGGGTAAAAATATACGGCTCCAAATGCACGAGAAAGATTAATTCCGAGGGAAAAAAAATATCAGAGGGGATTCGGAGCAGTTACCGGCACTTACAGCTTAATTGGGCACAATTAGAGGAATGTTTCTCGGTACTGTTTGAAATCAAAAGGAAGGTAACGGCAGTCTCTTCCAGAGAGCCGAGCTCAGCAATCCCGAGGAGATGCCAGTCCCCATCCCGAGTTATTCCCGTCGCGCGGGGTGCTGGGGGAAAGGGGATTTTTGTGATGTCCGACACGGGGCAGGAGGAGCCCCTGAGGGCCAAGGGCTCCGCAGCTCGGTGTTGGGGGCAGAGGGGCAGCGAGGAGCGGCGGCGATGCTTCCATGAACGCCTTTCTGCCTTTCCCACTGGTTCCATGGGAGCGGGGAGCAGCTCCGGCACGGAGAGCGAAAAGCTCCAAACCCCCTCCAAGACATCACCCCCTCCCCGGGAAGCAGCGGCCGCACGGAGCTCGCCCAGCACCGCTGTGCTTCCCCAGGCTTCGCTTGATATTATGTTCTCCCCCGGGGCTGCTGAAAAGCAGAAAAACAAACTCGTGCCGGAGGAGGGAGGAGGCAGCGGGGGGGCCGAGGCCGGCGGCAGCCGGGGGATAACGGGGGGGC
>VZRM01001810.1:0-11922 GCA_013397955.1 Grantiella picta | reverse complement strand
CACGGAGCTGCTGCGCGCCGACGAGGCGCGGCTGCGCTGGTTCGCCAAACTGGCCGATTTCCGCCTCTTTCTGCCGCCCCGCCACTACGAGGGCATCAGCGCCGACTTCATGGACCGCCTGGGCCACCAGCTGGAGGACATGCTGCTGTCCTGCAAGTACCGCGGAGAGCTCTGCGGCCCGCACAACTTCTCCGCGGTGAGTGCGCACCGGGAGCCGCGGCTGCTCTCGCCTGCTGGCCGGGGACCCTCGGTTCGTGTCGGTTCTGGTCCGCGTGCCCGGCTGCTCTGAGCCCCCAGCTCGTGTTGGTCCCGGTCCGTGTCGCTCCGGGCAGCCCCGGCTGATGTCGGTCCAAGGGACTCCTGGTTCGTGTCGGTTGTGGTCCGTGTTCCCGGTTCGTGTCGGTCCAAGGGACCCCCGGCTCCTGTCGGGGATCCGGGGACACGGTCCGGAGACCCTCGGTCCGTGTCCCCTCCCGGCCCCGCCGCCTCTCTCTGCACGTTTTCCCACGGTGCCCGGAGCGCTCCGAGGTCCCCGGGGTGCTGGAGGGTCCGGCAGGTCCCGGAGGGTCCCAGTGGGTCCGGCAGGTCCCTGAGGGTCCCGCATGGCCGGACAGGTCCCCCCGCCCTAGGGACCCCTCCAGAGCTCCCCGCGGCTCGCTGCCCACGGAGCGTTTCCCCTCCTGCCTGGTTCTCTGCCGGCCCGAAGTGAGGCTCTCTGGTCCAAGGGTGACTCTGTCCGGCGTCTGTGCTGCCTTGCGTTTGAATTCAAAATAATTCAGTTAATGTTGCGCCATCCCCGCCGCCTCTGTCCCACGGTCCCTGTTCCTCCCAGCGTGGTCGCACCTGGATTTTTCCCGTGTCCAAGCCGGCCTCCCCAGGTGCGCTGTGGCTGCAGCGCGGGTCTGACCCAGCCCTGCCCATCCCGCCGGCTGTGCTCTCCGAGCTCCTTTGGCTCCCTGCGCATTCCCGGCAGTCCCTGGAGCTGCTCCTTTGGAGCTGTGCGGGTTGTCAGCCTGGGACGCTTTGGGATGCGGAGCTTGGCTGATCCGAGCTGATCCAGAAGGTGATTGAGCCTTGCTGAACCAGCGGGGTTTGGGATCAACCCCAAAACTCAGGGTAAACCACTGGGGGTGAGATCCCTGCTTGGGAAAATCCCGGTGGGACTGTTGGGAGCTGGGATGTGTGAGAGCAGACTGAGTGAGAGCTGGAGCAGATCCACGTGAAAGAGCCGTCGGTGCTTCCCTGGGAGCAGCTGGATGTTGGTGCTGCTGGAATATTCTGCTCCTGTGCTCCCTGCAGAGCTCCGGGAGGGGTGGCTGTGGTTGAACATGCTGCAGAGAGTGGGGCTGGGGCTGTGGGGAGAGATCAGACAGTGTGTGAGCTGTGTGCGCCGGAGAGGAGCTGAATTCCCGGGTCTGCCTGGGATGCAGCCTGGAAATCAGACGGAATTGTCCCTCTGGACTTGTCACATCAGCTGCTAAATGGTGAAGGGGAGGAGGGAAGGACTCCCCGCGGGATGGAGGGAGCTGCCCAGGCTGGGCAGGCAGCAGCTGCTGCTGCAAACAGGAGCAGGAGTGGCTCAGTTGGAGGGAAAATCATAAATAAAAGGGGATATTGAGACAGGCCCTTTCCAGCAGGACAAACTGGTGCCATGGCATGAGAAAATTCAGGAATTGCAGCGGGAACAGGCAGTGGGTGGTGGGCAAAAGCTGCCTTCATCTCCCAGATGCCAGGTTAGGATGTGCTGGTGTTTGCCAGGTGCCAGGAGGGGCTGACTGCAGCTTTTACTGAGCTCCTGCTTCCTCCAAGGTGCAGCAAAGCTGGCAGAGATTCCCGTTGTCCCGGGAAAAAGAAATCCTGGAGCATTGCTCTGGCTGCTCAGGGAGTGCAGCAGGAGTTCCTCTGGGGGATGGAATTGGGATGGAATTGGGCATTCCCGGCCCTGCAGCTGCTGGCAGGGTGGGCTGAGGAGTGGGGTCTGCTCCAGCCATCCTGGGAAGGTCCTGGAAGCTGCTTCCCGAGGCTGGGAGGGAGGGAACTGGGGAGTGTGATCCCTAAGATTCCGCCTGGCAGCTCACAGCACTGAGGGAATCGCTCTGCTGAGGAAACAGGGAAAATATCCTTCCCATGCCAAAGGTTCTGTGGCCCTAGGCTGGAGGGAGAGGGGAATCTCTGTGCCAGGAGCAGCTGGATCTGCTTTCCCTGCCCAGGCTGTGCCCGGAGCGGGTGAGGGGTTGGTGCCACCTCCCTGTGTCACAGCACGTCCTTCTCCCGTCTGGCTGGAGGAAAAAGGGAGTGACCTCTGCGNGCGGCCCGCACAACTTCTCCGCGGTGAGTGCGCACCGGGAGCCGCGGCTGCTCTCGCCTGCTGGCCGGGGACCCTCGGTTCGTGTCGGTTCTGGTCCGCGTGCCCGGCTGCTCTGAGCCCCCAGCTCGTGTTGGTCCCGGTCCGTGTCGCTCCGGGCAGCCCCGGCTGATGTCGGTCCAAGGGACTCCTGGTTCGTGTCGGTTGTGGTCCGTGTTCCCGGTTCGTGTCGGTCCAAGGGACCCCCGGCTCCTGTCGGGGATCCGGGGACACGGTCCGGAGACCCTCGGTCCGTGTCCCCTCCCGGCCCCGCCGCCTCTCTCTGCACGTTTTCCCACGGTGCCCGGAGCGCTCCGAGGTCCCCGGGGTGCTGGAGGGTCCGGCAGGTCCCGGAGGGTCCCAGTGGGTCCGGCAGGTCCCTGAGGGTCCCGCATGGCCGGACAGGTCCCCCCGCCCTAGGGACCCCTCCAGAGCTCCCCGCGGCTCGCTGCCCACGGAGCGTTTCCCCTCCTGCCTGGTTCTCTGCCGGCCCGAAGTGAGGCTCTCTGGTCCAAGGGTGACTCTGTCCGGCGTCTGTGCTGCCTTGCGTTTGAATTCAAAATAATTCAGTTAATGTTGCGCCATCCCCGCCGCCTCTGTCCCACGGTCCCTGTTCCTCCCAGCGTGGTCGCACCTGGATTTTTCCCGTGTCCAAGCCGGCCTCCCCAGGTGCGCTGTGGCTGCAGCGCGGGTCTGACCCAGCCCTGCCCATCCCGCCGGCTGTGCTCTCCGAGCTCCTTTGGCTCCCTGCGCATTCCCGGCAGTCCCTGGAGCTGCTCCTTTGGAGCTGTGCGGGTTGTCAGCCTGGGACGCTTTGGGATGCGGAGCTTGGCTGATCCGAGCTGATCCAGAAGGTGATTGAGCCTTGCTGAACCAGCGGGGTTTGGGATCAACCCCAAAACTCAGGGTAAACCACTGGGGGTGAGATCCCTGCTTGGGAAAATCCCGGTGGGACTGTTGGGAGCTGGGATGTGTGAGAGCAGACTGAGTGAGAGCTGGAGCAGATCCACGTGAAAGAGCCGTCGGTGCTTCCCTGGGAGCAGCTGGATGTTGGTGCTGCTGGAATATTCTGCTCCTGTGCTCCCTGCAGAGCTCCGGGAGGGGTGGCTGTGGTTGAACATGCTGCAGAGAGTGGGGCTGGGGCTGTGGGGAGAGATCAGACAGTGTGTGAGCTGTGTGCGCCGGAGAGGAGCTGAATTCCCGGGTCTGCCTGGGATGCAGCCTGGAAATCAGACGGAATTGTCCCTCTGGACTTGTCACATCAGCTGCTAAATGGTGAAGGGGAGGAGGGAAGGACTCCCCGCGGGATGGAGGGAGCTGCCCAGGCTGGGCAGGCAGCAGCTGCTGCTGCAAACAGGAGCAGGAGTGGCTCAGTTGGAGGGAAAATCATAAATAAAAGGGGATATTGAGACAGGCCCTTTCCAGCAGGACAAACTGGTGCCATGGCATGAGAAAATTCAGGAATTGCAGCGGGAACAGGCAGTGGGTGGTGGGCAAAAGCTGCCTTCATCTCCCAGGTGCCAGGTTAGGATGTGCTGGTGTTTGCCAGGTGCCAGGAGGGGCTGACTGCAGCTTTTACTGAGCTCCTGCTTCCTCCAAGGTGCAGCAAAGCTGGCAGAGATTCCCGTTGTCCCGGGAAAAAGAAATCCTGGAGCATTGCTCTGGCTGCTCAGGGAGTGCAGCAGGAGTTCCTCTGGGGGATGGAATTGGGATGGAATTGGGCATTCCCGGCCCTGCAGCTGCTGGCAGGGTGGGCTGAGGAGTGNTGGAGGAAAAAGGGAGTGACCTCTGCCGTTGTCCTTGAGTGGAGGCTGAGGAGCTTTTCTACCTGAGAATCCCTGGGAAAGAGAGGAGTTCCTTGGGGAGGTGCTGGGAACAACTTCCCAGGAGTCTGGAGGGTGCAGAGAGCTCCTGGAGGATCTTTGGGATGGAGGTGCCACACCCAGGACTGGGGTTTGCTGTGGGTGAGCCCTGGGCAGCCCCAGGTTTGGGGTGCTTGAGGCTTCTGCCTCTCCTCCTGATTTGGTAGAGAAAACCCCAAAGAGAGGCAGGAAAGTCGCGTGGTTTGAGCTGGACGTGGATATGAGGCAGGATGTGTGGAAAGATTGAATGCAAATGGAATCAGTGGGGGTGTAAAGGGAATTTGGCAGGTTTGAGATCTGCTCAGGTGCTCCAGGAGCATTTCCTATGCCAAAAGACTGGGGGCA
Organism: Grantiella picta; assembly: GCA_013397955.1. NCBI lineage: Eukaryota > Metazoa > Chordata > Aves > Passeriformes > Meliphagidae > Grantiella > Grantiella picta. The sequence continues at coordinate 7,371 of VZRM01001810.1, read as the reverse complement.
GGTGAGGTTTTCCCAAAAAAACCCCAAAAGCCCAAAGCGGAGCTGGTTTGGAGCAAACAGGTCCTGGCTGAGACATGGAGCAGAGCAGAGGAGCTGGGAAGGAGGAGCTGCTCTCCTGTGACTCCTTTCAGCCTATTTCCCACAGAACATTCCCTCTCCTTTCAGCCCATTTCCCATAGAACATTCCCTCTCCTCTCAGCTCCAGGGAGTTGGGTTTTGTGGGTGACCAGGGTAAGGAAAAGGGCACTGGAGAATGAAGCCAGCAATCCCAACATTTGTGGGAGGTGTTGCTTTTATCCCTTAACAGATGGAAATATGGGATCGCGCTGATCTGTGGAGCTCGGGGATGTGGGGTTGCGATGATCCAGTTAGATTTATCCCATTTAAATCCCATTTGGATTTATTTCCTTGCCTGCTCCAGGAGGTGTTTCCCTGTCCATGTTTCCCAGAGGGATGGGATTTGTGAATGGATCAGATGGAGTCTCCTGCCCTGCCATTGTGGGGTTTTACTCATTTTAGGCTGGACCCAAAGCTGGGCTGCTGGGATGGTTATCCAGGAATCCTGGAGTGGTTGGGGTTGGGAGGGACCTTAAAGCCCAATTCCATGGCAGGCACATCTCCCACCATCCCAGGCTGCTCCCAGCCCCGTCCAGCCTGGCCTGGGACACTCCGGGGATCCAGGGGCCAAACCATCCCTCAGTGCTCAGAGCTGGATAAATCCAGCCTTCCCGAACACCCACGTTGTTCATGCACTGATCTCAAGGGAAGGAACCATCCAGCAGCTCCTGTCCTTCCAAACTTCTCCCGAATTCCGAATCCAACTGCCAGAACTGGGCAGTTCAGTGATTAAGGATCTGCTTTCCCTGGAATGGCCCCATCTGGGAGGCTCAGCATGAAGTGGATGTTGCTCTGCTCTGTATTCCTTGGATTTGGGGTTGATTTATCCCTCTGAGCTCTCTGTCTCTGGAATATTTATCTTGGTTGTCCTGTCTTGTGCTCATTGATTTCCGCCTTCCTATGATTTTTCATCCTGAGAAATTCATTAATGGATCTAACATCTTGGAGGCTCTTAATGGGGTGGGCTTTGGGGTTAATGAGCTCCTGATTCAGTGACTCCCCAAATAAAGTTGTCACTGGTGGCTCTGCCTGGGGAGCTGAGGGGACACGGGGGCTGTGCTGGGGGATGGTAGGGTTTGTTCCCCATCCTTGGGGAAATCCTTGGATTTCTGGGATGCTCCAAAGGTTCTGCAGTCAATCCTTGCTCGTGGTTTGATTTGCTCAGTTATTTTTTGTTAAACCATTTTATTTGTCTGCAGAGCAGGGACTTTATGGGGTGGCAGCTGCGCAGAGACCTCAGTGCTGCTTTATAAAAATATTCCTGAATATCTGCCTGAAAATCAGAGGAATATTCCTGCAATATCCCTCAGGTGGGGGCTGGAATTGTGCTGTTTGCTCAGCAGAGAATCCCCCATGTCCAGCCATATCCCACTAAATTAATGGGATATTTCAGGCCTGGGTTTGGTGTGAGGGAGGACAGGAATTCTGTGCCACCAGCTGGGAAAAGTGAAGCTCGGAATAGCTGGAAGCACCTTCATTACCACCACCACAATTAATGGCACTGGAATTTCAGGATGTGGGATTGTTTATTTGGGGATTTTCCTCCCTCAGCCACAAACTGTTTTACCCAATTCCCTTTTCCACCTTTATTCTCTCCTATTTTTATTTGAATTCCTTATTTTTAGCTCCACTTCCAAACCAAACTCAGCCTTGGGGGTGGTGTTGCCTTGGGAAGGGACGGGGGTGATGTGTAATGGTGCCGATGTGGGGTTGGAGCTTCAAATGTGCTCCCAAATTGTCCCAGTGCCATTTTAGGGACCTCCATGAAGCCAGGTGGATCCAGCCTGGGATCACTGTGGGGCCAAGGCAGTGTTATCCCAGCTGCCTGCAGCATCCTGAGGGAATCCTGCTGGTTTGGGACTCCTGGGGGCAGAATTTGAGGAGAAATCAGGGCTGGACTGTGCTGCCCCAAGTGCTGCTCGCTGTGAAAGGGCTGAAGGGTTTGGGGTCATTTCCTGGGGGTTTGGGGTCATTTCCTGGGAATTTGGGGTAATTTCCTGGGAATTTGGGGTCAGCTGGGCCCTGCTCTGAGGGTGGAGGTTCCTGTTTTCCTGCAGAGTTGGCTCTTGAGGGGATCTGGAGTTCACTCAGGCTGGGGAATTAAAGCAGAGATGAGTTTGGCACGAAACTGGTGGATCTGAACTGGGCAGGAGAGGAGCCAGGAGCTGTGGGAGAAGGAAGATAAAGAGCAGAGATTCCAGTGCTGCCCTTTCCTGCCGGAGCTGCTGAGCTCTGGAGAGCTGCAGGGATCCCAGAGGAATCCACGGAGCAGGAAAAGCTAGGCANTTCTCCTCTCCAGGTGAATATTCCCAGCTCTCCCAGCCTGGCTCCAGAGGAGCTCCAGCCCTTGGGTCAGCTCCACGGCCTCCTCTGGAAGGATCCATACCCTTGGAAGACTGAGTGACTTCCTAGGAAGCTCCATTCCCTCCAGATTTGGCTGGGAATGTCACAGCAGCAGGAGGAGAACCTGGCCTGGAGCTGAACAGATGTGCTGGGGAAGTGTGGCTGTGCAGGGAGCCAGCAGTGCAAATCCCACGGAATTTGGGAAGAACTGGGCTGGGCTTGGCTGGGCTGATCTCCTTTGCATCCCACTGCCCCTGGATCTGGGTGCAGATCCCAGTGCAGATCCCAGTGCAGATCCAGCTGCAGGCAGCTGTTGGAATTCTGCACCCCTGGTGGTTTTACCAACATCTGGGCAAATGTTTGAAGTGAAAACTCCCCTGGGCTCACAGGTTATCCCGAGCTGGAAGGGATCCACAAGGGATCCATGAATCCCTGACCCTGCACCCTGGATATGGGAACTTTGATTTCTGGCAGGACAGGAAAAAATCTGTTCATGGGGAAAGGATTCCTGTGAGTTTGGCCACTTTCCCCAGGAGATTCTCCCAGTTTTGTCCTGGATTGGAGCACAGACCAAACCCCTTTCCTTGTCCAGGAATTTTTGTGGAGAGAAGGGATGGGAGTTTTTGGGAGAGAAGGAGTGGGGGTATTGGGGAATTGAGGGATGGGTGTTTTTTTTGGAATTGAGGGATGAGTGGTTTTGGGGAGAGGAGGAATGAGGGTATTAGGGAATTGAGGAATGGGGATGACTTTTTTGGGAGAGGAGGGATGGGAGTGTTTGGGAACTAAGGAATGGGCATGGTTTTGGGAATTGAGGGATGGGTGTTTTTTTTGGAATTGAGGGATGAGTGGTTTTGGGGAGAGGAGGAATGAGGGTATTAGGGAATTGAGGAATGGGGATGACTTTTTTGGGAGAGGAGGGATGGGAGTGTTTGGGAACTAAGGAATGGGCATGGTTTTGGGAATTGAGGGATGGGTGTTTTTTGGGAGAGAAGAATTGAGGGTGTTTGGGAGAGGAGCATCCAACTGCAGGAAGAAGAGGGATTTTTATCAGGACTTTCCTGTGGCTTTTTCCCTGCCTGTTGGTTTTCCCTTTTCCATTTCTTCCGTCCATCCATCCATCAGGAAAGGGAATTCCAGGTGCTAAAGGTGCAATCATCACCGTGGGTTAGTTTGTTTAGGTATGGAATAGATTCCCAATAATTACTCCCCACCCTGAGCAGAATCCATGGAATTAAGGACATCATTCCCTGCCAGGGCTGAATGAATGTTTGCAAACAGCTCCAGGATCTCCCAGCAGTGCTCAGAGAATGGGAATCCTTGCGATGGAGGTGCCACAGGACACTGCTGTGGGGAGGGGGAGGAAATCCAGGAGTGCAGGGTGGGAATCTGTGGAATTTGGGCTCCCAGTGCCCCTGGGTTTGCTCCCTTGGGAGCCTGAGGCTGCTGGGCTTGCCCTTGCCTCTGCTCCAGGTCAGGTAATTCCGTTTATCCTGGAATCCCTGGAGCTCATTCCCACTGGGAGCATTGATGGTGCCAGAAGCAATCCACACTGGCTCCAGGAACAGCTGCTTTTCCCAGTGAGATGGGAAAAATTGGAGCTGGGATGAGCTTTTTGCCTTTTGGCCACGTTTTTCCCATCCTGTCATTTATCCTGAATTTCCAGGGCCTCTGGAATTTCTTCCCACTGGGAGCGCTGATGGTGCCATGAGGGCTTTGCGGCATTCCACGCTGGATCCAGAATCAGTCACTTTTCCCAGTGGGATAGGAGAAATTGGAGCTGGGATGAGCTTTATCCTTTTGGGTTAGCTTTTCCCATCCTCACTGTGGGTTTTCCATGAGCTGGGATGGAAGAAAACTGTTGGATTATTTTCTGGAGCAGCAGCTCTCCATCCTGGGGAAGGACAAGCTGCTGCAGGGAATTCCTCTGGATCATTTATCCCTGGAAATGGCTCAGCCTGCCTGGGGAGCTGCTGCTTTTCCAGACGTTTTGCAGCTGGATATCATCCAAGGGCTGATTTGCCATTCCTTGTCCGTGCAGGAGGCCAGGCTGGAGCCGGCCTGGATGCAGGGATGGTGGGATGGCCCTTGGGATGGTGGAATTCCCGTGGAATCCTGGGATCCGTCCAGTTGCAGGGATTCCTGTGAACCAGGAACTGGTTGGGAAATTCCTGCCTAAATCCCAGGCTTTCAAAATGAACCCTCAGCTCCAAAGGTGGGAATTCTCCCCCAGAGCCTTCCCAGGTGTGCTCAAGGCTTCCAGCAGGGCTGCTTGGTGTTGGAATTCCTATTTTCCCTGCATTTCTGCTCCATGTTCCCTTCCTGGCTCTTTCCAGCACTTCCACCCTTCCCTGATTTCCTTTTCTCTGGGAAAAGTCACCCTTCCATCCTGATCTGGTTTGGGATGAGGACTCTGCACTTCTCTCCTCTGAAACCTGGAAATCCCATTATTCCAAACCTCTGGGATAACACAGCTGATTCACTCCCTCTCCAGCACTTCTGGGAATTCTCTTTTTTTCCCTTTCCCCTGCAATTTCAGGCAGTGGGAGCAGGAATTTGTAATGTTTTCATGGATTGTGCCACTCCTCTCCTCAATTTTATAATTTCCTCCTGGAATGAAACAAATTCCAGGCAAACTTCCTCCCCAAACCCCTGGAGCTTGAAATTTTTTCAGTAATAAAGTAGAACATGAACTAGGAACTGGAGCTGTTCCCAATATTAGGACCACACTGCAGCCATCCCGATTTTCCTCTGCTTTATTAAATCAGGAGGACTGTTCCATTATAATCCAATTAACTGTGATTCCCAGGTAGGAATTCCTGGCTCCAGGGTGGGGGAATAGTTGGATAAAATGTTTGGAAAAGGCTTCAGACCTTTGTGGTTTGGGATTTTTTCCTTTTTCCCTTTATAAACCCTTAAGCAGTTGGGACCAAGGGAAAACTGTGGGGAGGAATTTGCTCCTGTTTTTTTAATAAATTTATGGGATGATCCCAGGTGGCTCCTTGTGGGCAGGGAGATCCTGCTGGGCTCCCAGCACATGTTCTGGACAGGAATAATCCAATTTTTTCCTTGGAATTCATGGCTCAGTGCTCCCAGCACTCGGGGGGAAGGGCAGGGACAGAAGGATCAGCAGCTTTTCCATGGAATTCTGTTCCTTCAGCTCCAGGCAAACCTGGCACAGCTCGGAGGGGTGTGGGGGGGTTTGCAGTGGGATCATGGAATGGTTTGAGTTGGAAAGGACCTGAAATCCCATTTCATTCCATGAAAGGACACGGCCAGGGATCCAGGGGCATGCATGGACTAAGAGATTCCAGCGCCTCCCCACCCTCCAGGGGAAAATTCCATCTCTCTCAGACCTCTTGCTTTGACAAATTTTGTAGCAATTCCCAAATGCCTCCAAAGTTATGGAAATGGACTGTGCAGTGGGGAAGCAGCCTGAGAGATTCCCTGGAATCCACCAGTGTGTGCCATAACATTCTCACGGTGGATGGAACCTCGTAACAAATATTCTGGAATAGCAATGGATTCTGTTTCCTTCCTGGGAGGTTGGGATCATCTCCCTGTGCTGAACAGCAGCTCCCAGCATTCCAGCTCAGCTTTCCAGCTCATTCCTGCCTCCATCAGCATCTCCTGCTCTCAACACTCGGCTGAATTCCGGAATTTCTTCCTTCAGGGAGTGCTGGAGCAGAAGGCACCACCCTGCCCAAGTCATTCCTTGGGGAACAATCCTGGAAATCCTGACTGAAGGTGGCAGATCCCAGCATTGTTCCACAATCCCAGTGTTGTTCCACAATCCCAATGTTGTTCCCCCAATCCCAGCGTTGTTCCCCCAATCCCAGTGTTGTTCCCCCAATCCCAGTGTTGTTTCCCAAATCCCAGTGTTGTTTCCCAAATCCCAGCGTTGTTCCACAATCCCAGCGTTGTTCCACAATCCCAGCATTGTTCCCCCAATCCCAGTGTTGTTCCACAATCCCAGCGTTGTTCCACAATCCCAGCGTTGTTCCACAATCCCAGTGTTGTTCCACAATCCCAGCGTTGTTTCCACAATCCCAGCATTATTTCCACAATCCCAGCATTCTTCCCAGCCTATCCTAAACCCTTTGGGATATCACAGCCATGGATCCCTGTGTTCCCAGTGCTGCCTGCAGCCAGATCCATCCCGTCTGGAGCCTCCTGCAGCTCCTGGATGATTTATGGCACCCAGGGCTCCAGCTGGATCCTGATCCCGCTGTTACCAACACTCACCACCATATTCCATGCAGGATCCAGCCAGGCATCCTCCCACGCTCCCTGTTTTCCTCTGGAAAGTCCATTTTCCTTTTCTCCTCACAAACTTTCCCCCTTTCCTTTATCCCTGCCTTGAACAAAACTTTCATTCCACTCAGCCCTTCCCTCCCTCCAGGTTTTCCTCCCTTGCAGTGTGGTTGGAATCTTCAATCCTCCATCCCTGCTGCCCTCTGCCCTCCCAGCGGGATTTGGGAACACGGAATTCTCACCTTTGTGGCGCAGGGGGAGCTGTGGCTGCAGGAGCTGGGGCAGGGTTGTGCCTTTTGCTCTCTGCTCTCTCCCTAAACATTCCAATCCAATTTCCAGTGGGATGTTCCCGGCACTGAGATCCTGTTTTCCTGACCCTGCAGGGCCGAGGTTTCCCTGTGGCTGCTGTGCCACAAAGGAATGAGGACAGGGATGAGGCTGATGGATGCTGCTGCCTCGGCTGGGTTTGCCTTGTTCTTGGGAGTTCCCAGCTGCTCCCAGCTCCAGGTGTGCCACTTTGGATTTCAGGATTGCTGTAGGTTCCTTCCACCTGAAAACGTCCTTTTTCCTTTTCCCCTTTCCCGTTCCCCTTTCCTTTTCCATTTCTCCTTTCCTATTCCCTTTTTCCCTTTTCCTGTTCCCCTTTCCTTTTCCCTTTTC
>VZRM01001805.1:0-59148 GCA_013397955.1 Grantiella picta | reverse complement strand
GAATCAGAAAGGACAACAACATGTGGATCCTTACCCGTGAATTCTCATCCAGCCAGAGAGGAGAACTGAGGACACTTGGTGGCCATATCCTAGAGAGCAGAAAGAACATGCAGCCGTTTGTACATGCAGCTATTAATTTCACTGGGCACCATCAAAGAAAATCAAACATCCCCTGTTTTGATTATGCAACATCCCAGACCAGCAACACAATCATTGCAAGAATTTTTATGTGCTGCAAGCATTTCAGCATGTCAAGCCATTGTCTTACATGCAATGATGGCTTCACAAACATAGAAGAAAGGCTTCTGCTCAATTTTGCTGGGTTTATTTTAGTTCTCTTCCAGGCAGACCAATATATTCCAGGTCTGAAATATTTTCAGAGTTAAGTAGAACCCAAAAGTTTGGCAAAATTCTGTTTCTTCCACATATCTGAAATTAGTTTTGATAGACACCTAATCTCCCACATACTCATAATTTTCTCTTGGTTCCTCTCCATCTTCCCTTGCCAATGGCTCGGCTAAATTCTCTGATGCCCTGGAAAGATGTGGCTGCTGCTCGCTCTGCTCCTTGCTCTGTAATGGATTAGAAATGGAGGCATTTACAAATATGTGAACACTGTACTTCCTGCTCCCTTGTTTCAGTTCCCTCATTGGATTTGGGATGGAGGTGTTTCTTTCCCTCTTTCTCCCCCAAACAGGCAAATTCACCTGTGATATTCTGAACACTACTTATTACATTAACAGCTGCTGAAGCAAAAATACTATACCCAAACCTGGTCTTGTGTTTGGTGCCAGTGGAGACAGGTCATGCAAATTCCGTTCTAAAATTTGAGACCTTTTCTTTGCAAAAGTTCAGGAACAACTCTATCAGGAGATAACTCCCATGCTATGTTTGCTATATGTTTCTGCTTTGCACAGCACGAATGGCATCGCAAATTTGAGCAGATACACTACACTGTGGGCTGGATCAAAGAATATTCTTTCAAAATAGTAGAGGAAATTTTAAAAAAACATGGCTCTTTTAAAGACTTCTTGGAATAAAAAACAGAACAAAAATTCACTCCAGTCAGCTGCAGTTGCGTTTTACACCTCAGTGTAAAGGGGTGTCTTAAACCGATGTTGCAGCTAAAACACTTCTTACTTGAGAAGTCAAAGACTTCCTGTGCTCTCCTTTAAATTATTGAAGCAACACCCTCTTTTACATGTTTTTTCTACTCCCTGCAAGTGATTCTCAGTGATGTTAATGTGTTCATGAATGTGTTTGGGGTTGACTGGGAGCTGTGTCTAAAGTGGTAAATCAGAGCTATGTTTCAGCCTTTGAGGTCAGGGTACACAGACTCCAGAAGACAGGCAAGAAACCTAATTTGCCTGCAAGATGGAGAGGAGTGTGCCATTCACTACTTACCCCAGCAGACTCATCATCACTGATAACGATGATGTTAAGCTCAAGAGCTTCGATGACTTCAGGGTCAGGAGATTCAGCTATGAGATCTATGACTTCAGGCTCAGGAGACTTCAGGCCTGTGAGAGCTACGACTTCTTCACCAGCTGAAAAACAGAATGTTAGACTCAAGATCAGAGATTGCAGAGGAATGAAACGGGCTGCCACCGTGGATGGAATTCACTGTGCCCTGGGTCTCTTTTTTTTAGGAACATGTCCAACATTTCATTCAAGCTTTGCCCTCAACAGTCCACAGGCAGCATTACCAGCACTGTCCTCTGAAGAGGTAGCACAAGAGGAAGAGCAGCTGAGCTTCTCACAAGTTCTGTTGGATGGCAACAGTTTATGGGAGGTTCACACCAACAGATGAATTATCTCACATACAGAAATATTTAGCACACAGGAGGGAAAAAACCAACCAGCACTAGAGGGGATCCTAATATTACAGTACAATGCTGTAGATTTTTGCCTTGGGGGCTGGGGCACAGCTGACAACAAACTTTTCCTTATCTTTGTCCAGCTCGGGAGATCTCAGACTCAGATTGCCACCCTCCAGAGTGGCAGCTGCAGTGACTGCCAGCCCATCAGAACAGACATTCAGGTGTTCGGGCAGCACTTGAAGACCTTCGCTACAGAGCTCCCCTCCCGCCAGCAGTCAATGTATCAAGCTCAGTAACAAACCAAAACAGTTGCCAGAAGGCTTGTTGTTTAGGGATGCCATACTAGGTGCTTCCTAAAGTCCAAGGCTTCCCTTCCTCCTCAGTAAAGGTACTAGAAACTGGCAAAAGCACATGCTCAACTGAACTCCAACCCTCCAGAAGCAATTTCTGTTCTTACCAGACTCAAAAGAAAATGTACCACTTTCTTCAAGGTCTCTTAGCTCTGCCTGTGAAGTTCCACCTGCGCTGGAAGGCAGCAGCCTGCTCCGTTTACAAGCTGGTCTGGAATCAACTGCTCCTCCACGGCGCTTTCGCTGATGCTGAGAGAGAACAAAGCCTTAGCATTTGTGTGGCAGTAATATTAACACAGCCCTCGGGTTTTGCAACACCAGTGACAGCACATGAGGATACAGAAAACACTCTCACAAAGGCTGGAATATACATCAAATGGTGCTATGGGCCATTCTTACCTGAGTGCATCATAGAAAAGACATCACCTCTCATCTCCTAAAAGTTGCCTTACTGAGAAAAAGCCTGTCCCAATGGCTTGAAAATGAGGAGACGAGTTCACAAATCTATCAGGTTGCTGCTCACACTGTAAGAATTTCTGAACTATTGCTAGCACCCACGGATATTCAAAACCTTCAGTATCCATAACCAGGAAGTTACATGAAGTTTTAAAAGGTTTCTGTTCATGTGCATCTGCTATAAACTCTTGAAATCCTTTCTAGAAGTACCCTGGAAACACTGTTTCAAGAATCAGATTTGCATTGAGTAGTAAAGTACTTACTGAGCTCATGGTGTTTTGTGATCTAAAACCACTGGCAAAGTGCGACAAACACCAAAAAAGGAATGTCAGGGAAGCGATCAATCCCTTAGGTTCCTTTAGGTAGCCCACTGCCGATGAGTTAGAGACAACTGTTCTTCCAAACCTATCAGAAAAGCAGAGTGGAGATTATGTATTTGGAAGGCCTGTTCTCTTGAACATTCCCCAAGACTCCCATTCCCGAGCCTCCAGGTTCTGCCCAAAGCTAGAGGGGAAGTCCATGACTCTGGTACTTGAGCCCACCTGCAGCCCATCCTGCAGGCCAGCCCAGCCCCTCAGCATCAGAAGCCTTTTCAGGAATTGTCTACACTCACCTTTATGGTCAGTTCACAGTTTGGCTTGCAAATGTCAGCAAATCGCTCTCTATTCCCACTTGGGACGGAGAAGATGGATGCTCCGCGTCTGCTGCGCAGCAGAGAATCCATCAACTGGCTCAACAGACTCCGTGTCAACACAACCTTCGATGCACCAATGCTCCTGGCAACCGGTGCCAACGTTCCATGCCCAGGTTACGGGTGTCCGTTTTGCGCACCCATGGAGTTCCACAGTGCCATGGAGGCACCTCCACAGTCACCTCATTCTGCTGCCACCCACCAGATCAGGATGCTCAGGGCCCTCTTCAGCCTGACCTGGAACATTCCAGGCACAGGACATCCACAGCTTCTCTGGGCAGCCAATGTCTCACCACCCTCACAGTTCTACTGAACATCTGATCCCCATCTCCCCTNCAGACTCCGTGTCAACACAACCTTCGATGCACCAATGCTCCTGGCAACCGGTGCCAACGTTCCATGCCCAGGTTACGGGTGTCCGTTTTGCGCACCCATGGAGTTCCACAGTGCCATGGAGGCACCTCCACAGTCACCTCATTCTGCTGCCACCCACCAGATCAGGATGCTCAGGGCCCTCTTCAGCCTGACCTGGAACATTCCAGGCACAGGACATCCACAGCTTCTCTGGGCAGCCAATGTCTCACCACCCTCACAGTTCTACTGAACATCTGATCCCCATCTCCCCTCTTCTAGTCTAAAACCCTTCCTTGTCCCCTCACTCTCGGCCCCCTTTAGGCACTGCAAGGCTTCAATGAGGCCTTTCCGGACCCTGCTCCTCTCCAGGCTGGACAGCCCCAGCTCTCCCAGCCTGCCTGCACAGGACAGGTGCTCCAGGCCTCCAGACATCCCCATGGCCGCCTCCAGCCCTGCTGCACAGGCACATGCTGCTCCTGCTGGGCACAGCTGCACACAGCCCTGCAGGTGGGGCCTCAGGGGCCAAAGCAGGGCTCGACCTTCACCTCCCTCCACCTTCGGCCTGAGGAACCTGAGCAACATTGTAGCCTTTCAGCGGCTAAAGAAAACCCAACAAACCACACCTCCCCAAAACAAAAAGAAATTTAAAACCTTCCTTAATCGTCCTCCTCCATGATTATTAGTCTGTTGCTGAAAACACTTATGAGAGTATTTTAAATTTAACCCAGGAAAATATCAATTAAAATAAAATCAAAGTGTGGGTTTTTTTTGTTTCTGTTTTTCAAACTGTTGAAAGGATCTAACAATTCAGATCCTTATTTCAAGTCTCTGAAATCTTGACCTTTTCAGGCGTTCAACTTCTCCTCGGCCAGCATTTCCCAACAGGGTTGAGGAGGTTTGCCCTGCTCCCGAGGCCCTGCTCTGCTGTGAAAGCAAAAAAAGTGGAACACTCAGTTTCCCTTCTAGCCAGTCTGCCACTGGCCCTGCATTCAGAGGGATGGGCTGGGGCTCCTGAGAGCAGTAGGGAACCCATCTCAGCCCTGCCAGATGCAGGGATGCTCCTCAGCCCCTGGTCCCGTGGGTGCTCTCAGGTGTGGAGAGAGTGGTAGAAATGATCTAATGCTGTGGAGCACAAGGATATGTTCAGCTCCTGTTTTACATGAGGAGGCTCATTTCTTACAAAAATTTCTCTGTTGTTACAACTATTCCTTTTGGGTAATAGGCAACATGGTGAGTGTTTAAGAATGGGTGGGGATGACTTTTCCGTTTTTCAGAAAAATCCTAAAGGACATTTAAAGCTTTACATAAAAAAGCTAAAATGCTAACGCAATTCCAAATATACATTAAATATATGAATAATTAAGCACATCATACTAGTCCCAAAGCACTAAATATGAGAAATGCAGGATGCAAATATACTGTCTCTCCGGACTGAGCTTTCAAAGCTCAAAAAACCCAGTTCTCCTGTGCCTACAGATCAATGATGGAATGAGCTGAAAACGTGCTTTTCCTTCTGCTGATAATTATGCAACAAGACTGAAATCAATACTTCAACTGTTCAGTTACCTTTTGCTGATCAATGCTTTTCTAGCGCAATACTTTATAAAAATCCTTTATATATATACATATATTCATAATAACTAACCCTAAACCAAAATTTTAAAAGAAAATAGCCAGAGCTGATGGTGTTGAGCCAAATTAACAGCTGTTTAAACCTATTACAAAATCAGCTGAGTGCAGGTTACTTAAGATCATTTCATTGTACGTTACTTAAGATCAAACTCACTTGACCATACAGGGTTTCTTTAAATGTTCTTTTCCATGAGAATACCTGGCATAGCATGTCACCTAGGAATACAGCTATTTAAAATGATATTTCTGCTTGTTGTTTTTGCATCCCTTAAGCAGCTAAAAGTCTAACAATAATGAGAAATAGAAAACATCAATCTAGAATTTATGGCTGCCCTATAATTGGAATTGTGTGTCTAACAGTTATCTTTGAGTAATTTTGACAGCTCACGTTAATTTTCATTTAAAACAAAACCCAAAAGATTGCTTTATCAGAGTAATAGTAACATTTAAATTTTTTTGTTAAGATCAAGGCACATAAAAATTAGGGGGCACAATGAACCTTCCTTATAACTACCCCTGCCTAAATATGGCAGTACTAAGACCTCTTGAAATATGACTGAGGAAGCAGATACTTAACACAATAAAGACAAAAATTAAAAACCAAAAATAAGGATACAGGTACACACAGATGACTAGCTTTTAACACACAGAGGACCTCAGTTCATCCTGGTCATCGATTTCCTGTTATAATGTCACTTTTGCCAGCATTACAGGCTTCAAGGGTAACATAAAAGAAGACTGTCAAGATAATGGAAAATCATGACTATGCCAGGACAACATTTTGTTCACCCTATAGCTGGTCCCAGTGGGTCAGACAAATGGAAAACACAAATGGTATTTAGACATGCACCTTGGACATCAAGATAGCTCCTTGTGTATAGCAAGCTGCTAGAAGAACAACTGTTGTTCACTCAGCACGACCAGACTGTCTAGTCACCTTGTTTAGGTGATTCTAGGCTCTATTAATTCCATATCATTTATGTATACAGAAACACAGGGCAAAGCAACATACCTAAAAATTAATATAATTGAGTTCACATTTCTAGAGAAAAATACATACCACAGTTTAGCAATTTAATCTGTGGTGAAATAGGTATCATCTGTTGCTCCAAATCTTGACTTTTACGCTTTTTTTAATCTGCTTTTCTTCAGTTTTCAATAAGCATTAGTTCATCTGAAGTATGGTTCTGGCTGTACTATTTATACTAACATAGCTCTATCCTTGGACATGAGAAAGATTCTGTTCTCCTGAGAAGAAAGGAGAGCCCACTGATGCCAATAGCAACAAGGTCACAAACCAGTATAACAAATGTAATGCAGTCTCACTAATTCTGTAAGCTATCTAGATGATGGATAATGTGAGACACCATTAAAATATTCCTGATTTTGAGGGGGAAAGAAATTTGTCATATACTCACTTTGTATTGTTTGGCTCATCCAAGAAAAAATGGGTTGTCATGATGTGTATAAACACAGCACTACTTTTCCAGGTTTTCTCCCTTTCTTCTATAAACCTTTTCTTCCTGTGAAGCCTATTTCTTTGAGGGGCAGCAGACACAAAATAATTTACTTAGGTCACAAGTAAGCAACACCTGGGGGAAACTGTCATTAACACGAAAAAGGGTACTTTTAAGAAATGGAAAAAAAACCCCAACAAATGAAACAGAGATTGATATTTGGATTCTTGTGTGACTCTACCTGTTTTTCTTGGCCATCTGAAGCACCTAATAATCTCTTGGACACCTGTCCAAATAAGGCTCTTTCTCCACTGATCTTTTTGAGAAATACTGGTTTTGCCTGTTAAAAAACCAATTTTTATTTTTATTCAGTAGCACACATTTTCCCTGTTGCAAATCCCAAATGTTTTCCTTCTTTTCAGGTAGATCCAAAAACTATTACACACTATTGATACAGATATTGTAGAAAATGTGAAGCATGTAAGAGCACAGAATTTTGCTCTACTGAAAGCTCTTCATTATTGCATAATACCAGACCATGCCAAACGTTCAACATCACCATAATTAAAACATTCATATTGCTAACCACTGCCTGGAGCAGATCAGTGTGAAAATCCTTACTGTAAACAGCATCAGTTTCTAACAGGTGCATCACCTTGATGAGTTCTTCCTTCAGCACAAAAGGGTCACAAAGAGATATTTGCTCACTTCAGAAAAGTAATTTAACATGAGTAATGTTCAGATTGACATACCACTAACTTAGAAACTGAATTCTCATTGGGCAAGTATTGGAGAAAACCCTAGAGACAACTGATATCACCATGTATTTTGTATTTGCCATACGTCCTTCAAAACTCCAGTTATTCTGGTAAATACAAAAAGTTGCAGAAAAAGTATTCCATCATTATCTACTGAAGAACTCAAGCTAAAGGTAGGAATTCGCTCCTACTTGCACACTTTTGTGTTTTTAAATAAGAGTGTGGCATTCCATGTTTTCCTATTTAAAAAACTCAAGTATTTAGATCTTCTAGCTAACTAAGTTTCATGAAGAATCAAATACTTCTGGATGCTTTTTTTGCTCCAATACCTATTGTTTGTAATTCAGTTTGCCACATCCTGAAGCTATGTTCACAGTTTTCAAACTTTAGATTATTTAAATTAAAACATGGCAGAATTCACAGATGTGTAAAACATCTAAATATGCAGTAAAAATCTCATTAGGAGCTATCTTCCATTGTGTTCAGGTCAACAGGTGCTTTAAAATTATGGGGGAAAACTGAGCACAGGAGAACGTCGATTTTCATTTTAGAGTAGCATGACTGTGACTGATCTTTTCAAATGGTTCCACAGTGCAATTCTGATAAAATTTTAAACTGAATATAAAATCAATGAAGATGATGTATGTAGACACATGAGCTGTCCTTAAATATTTCTTCTGACAGCAAGTTTCTTACGAACGGGAATCAACACACTTCTATTACCAGCGTGATGTGAAGTATCAATTCATTAACATCATGTCCAGCTCCCACTTTCTGGTCAATCGATAATGAGGAGTTTGGTTTCTTTAAACCCAATGTCAAATGCCTGGTTCCAGAATCCTTGCATCATATTTAAAGGTAACTTGTAAGTCTTTTTAAAAAGTAATTGTCAAGTTAGAATACATTTTTAATAAGCAGAATGAGACCCAAAGTATTCTGATGAACTTTTATTAAAAATAATCTTCCTACAGTAATATGGAATTCTTTAGCAAAGTCAAGCCACCACCTGTTGCACAGCCATCTTCAGTAACATGATAAATCTGATCTTCTCTGTTCCTCTGGTGATCAGCACTGTTGGCTGATAACTGCTCTGCTTATGAACACAAATGCTGTTTTGACCACGAATGCAATTTCCAAGCAGCCAAGACACAGCTTTACTCAAAAGGAAATCACCTTTCCTTCAACAAAACCAATTTTATAAACTTTTACAGATGGATATAATTCCATGCACAGTCATTAGATCCAGAAACTTCTCAGTATGAGAACCAAAAGCTGCTTAATGACACATTACAAGTTGATTTGTGATGCTCTGCATGCAGTTTGCTTTTTAAGACTTTGGGGCTGCTTCCTTTTCCGAAGGCAATGCGTTCAAGATGCGGGATGTCTGGTTCCCAGCACTGCCTCTATCTGCTGGATGTCATTATGCACTGAAGATTTATGTTCAACTTCAAATCGAATGCAAGTTTCACACCCTAAGTAGGGATGCCCACAAACATATTGTTCTTTGGAGAACAACTCTCTGGCTCCATAGATATAACTTGGACAGAGTAGTTATGCTCTTCTGCAGCCCATGCCCGATCCAGATCCACAAGTCCCATACACTGCTTTCCTAAAATGAGAGCAAGGGAAAGGATAGAAACTTTTAATGCAGAAATATTATCAGAAATGTGCACTTAAATATTCAATGTTAGGAAAACACATCAGTAAGCCATCTAAAAAATAACTTCCAAATCTGCTTTAAAAACATCTTAATCTGGTTTATGTTCCAAATCACATCTTGACTTATAACCCTCATTTAGCAAAAACTTTGAGATTATTAACTCTTTATATATAGAGAAAGGCACAACTATTTAAAAGTATTTTCAAAACTTACAGAAAAAATCATTCATTAACATAAATAGGAAGAATAAAAAATGCCTAGTTTATCCCGTAGCTTTCTGAATTGCCAAACTTCTACACCCTTTATAACCATAACTGCTTTCCTCCTTCCTCACCTAAAATCTGAAAATCTCTGGTTACTGAACATTGTTAGAGAAACAATAGACTAAAATACCAAAAAATGATCCAGTGTAACTGATTTGAGACATATTAATGTAACTACTTATAAACAAACATACTAAATTGGTAATGCAAATGAAGCTTATTTCAGATTTACCTGCAGAAAAAAAACAGGAAGGATAAAGTTTTTTTTCTACTTAGAAGCTCCTTATTATGATACAGCCATGACAAGATGATGGGACCATTTGTCTTTACTTATTTACTCATTATAATTGATTATTATATTCTGAATTACAGAATTGACTTGTCAGATTGTATTTTGAGCAGCTTGAAATTCTACTGCAAGAAAAATTTAATGCTGCTTTGAAATGTTTTATCACTAATGGAGTCTTAAGTCACAAACAGAGCACAATCCTGCTTCAGTCTCAAACACAAGGATCCTACCTCTTTTCTTGTTCCTGAC
This sequence comes from Grantiella picta, assembly GCA_013397955.1. Taxonomy (NCBI): domain Eukaryota; kingdom Metazoa; phylum Chordata; class Aves; order Passeriformes; family Meliphagidae; genus Grantiella; species Grantiella picta. The sequence continues at coordinate 49,169 of VZRM01001805.1, read as the reverse complement.
ACAATTGTAGAGTTAAATGTGTTTGGGGTCTGAGATGAAGAGACAGCACATCCTGTTTACCTTTTGAACTGGAGTCTGGCATTCCAAACTACCCTCTGGAACGGCTTACCTCTCTTCCCTGAATATATAGAGAGCTTTTGTGCCTGTTTCATTACCAGCCCTGTTATGCACCCTGGTTAGGTACCTGTAGAAGGTTTGGGCAGGTGGCACCTCAGTATCCTTGTATTTCAGAGCAGCTGGTGCACATCACACTTTAATGCATTGCTCAGTCCAAACTACTCTGTCCACAGTGAGTCCACAGCCAGAACTATCTTCTCCTTCTCAGCTGAATTCCTTAGATACAAAAGGATTTCACTACTTTGAGTTCACCAACATTATGACCTTTGGACTCTGTTCTGTTGGTGGCCTGGGATGTGAGAGGGGCAGTAATTGGGTAGGAGACAATTTAGAGATACAATAATAAGGGAGGGCCTGAAAAAGAACTTTCCAACTCAGTCCTGTATGTGTTTATTTGTTTCAGGGAGAAATCACCAGTTTATATAACCAACCAGGACAGAACTCTGCAAATTACTTTTTGTGGCCCTATCCTCCCACATTTGTGGTTTCATAGAAAATCACCTTCTGTAGCTGGCTGAAAATGGCATTTACGAACTCCTGCTGCTGACACCAATATCATTATTCCAAGTGTACACACTGAAGGGCAGCTGGGATTGTCACAACTGGGGCCTGGCTCCCTGGGTGCTCTCAGTAAGTCTGTGAAACTCATGGAACAGTTCTGTGTACTCAGGTGGGCTGTAGCAACATTCATAAAGCCATTCAACCATTCATTCTGTACTTCAGGTACAACTTCTGCATGCAGAGGGTAAAAGCCAAATGTCGAGTGAAAATGGTACACAGGATTTTGTTCATTAAAGAGGGAATTGCTGTGTGCAGCAGAACTGGGTTCAACTCCATGTTTTTATGGTCACAGATACTACAGAAATTGGTGATAATTCCTTAGATAAATGTGTTGTTTCAGCCATGGCAGTCACAGACACAATGCTGTATTTTACAGCTTACAGGTAATGAAAGGAAATGATTTGTCACTTCTCTGAAGCTGCATAAACTCAGTGGTAATGACCAAACAACACAATCCTAAAATATTAAAGAAGTAGCAGAGTAAGTATTTTTGCCACCCTTTACAAACAAGAAGAAAGTGTCCATCTGTTCAGGAATACTTTCATTAAATGAAATATACAGTTTTTTCAATACCTGATCATGCACTGCACAAAACCAATTATTTTTTTTAAATGTTATCACCATGACTAAAACACTGATCTCATTCAATCTTCAATTGTTTGCAAGCAAACCAAAAAATACCGCCAAACAAGATTCCCAGAAAAACAGTTTCAAAGCTGAAGCAGTACACACAAATGAGAACCATCTTCAATGAGACAGACTGGTGTTACATGGAACTTAGAGAAAAAGTAGCACTCTTGAAAACAGAAATAGCAATGATGTAGGGGGGAGAGAGAGAATAAAATGATATTTGGGTTTTTTCGTCAGGGCAAATACATAAAAGTTACATTTGTGTTTCTAGCCCCTTCTGTCTTTTCTGACCAGGAAGCTAGTTTACAGCTTCCATCAGAACAGTAATACCAACAGGACCACATTACTTTTTTTGATAAATACACCCTCATATATACCCTTTATGCAATACACTCTTTTGTAAATCAAAGCTTATTTGATTTGAAGTGTTCTGCATTTGCTGTCATTCTGACCAAAGCCAGCCCAATCTCTGCAATTCAGTCTTCTTGTTCACAGCTGGCATTAGATGTTTGCCCTCCCAAGCGAGTTATCCCCAGGATGACAAGCAGGACAAAAGGGGCACACTAAAAGGGGCACACTGAAAATCACTACTACAAATAGCCAGTGCTTTTAATGTAAGATAAACTGGCAATAGCAGGACTTAAGTGAACTTCAAAAAGATCTCATGCTTTTCAGAAAATGGTAGGGGGAAAAAAGGATGAAGCAACAAAAATGAGTAAAATGCAAACTCTCACATTGATGATTTTGGAGGAAGAAAAGTTTTTACAGGATAGAATAGCAAAAGGTGAAATGTGCTGGAACTTAAATTTTTCAAGTGTTATGTGAAGACATCTACTTAATCCCCATTCATAAATGTACCACTTCTTTCATATATCAAGGTAAAATCATTACTGAGATGCTTTACACAACAGCTGCAGAAATCCATACCAATTAGCCTGCGTTCAGGTGGAAGCTGAACAGCTGTCTGATCTGCAAATCTGCAAAGGATCATGTGCTCCTATAAAAAAGACCAAAAAAAACATAAATCAAGAAAAATCTGATTAAATGCTTAAAAGTATCAGAAATTCTACCACGTTGAAGACTATAGTTCTAAAGAAATTTTCTGTGTCCAAATCCAAATTTTATAGTGCAAATATATGTGTAAGTCAGGTGTTTGTGATCACTGCCTCACTTCTCCTCAAGAGTATTTGTTTCTTGCTAAACTTCCTAATTCTTTGCAGTAGTTGAATTGGATGCAATGTATACAAGACAGCATTCTTCAAAGACATCCTGCAGACTAATTTTGCCTTCAGTAACTGGTGAGCAACACAGCCATCTTTTAGCACAGTCATCATGTGGCAGCTTCTCTGCATCCACAAGCAGCCAAGACAAAATTCTTAAACAGTTAATTTGAACATTTCTCCCAAGCAGTGATTTTGAATCCCAGAATAGGCTGGTGGGTCAAACTTCCTATGCCCTGCCAAATCCATTCAGATCCCAGAGGCAAAAATACCTGGCTCTGAATAGGAAAGTTTCCTCCATCAAAATGAGCACAATTTACTTTCAAACTACCCATTTCACTAAAATTTTCTGCAGAGGCTTCTGCAAAAGCTGCTGTTGATTCCTCCCTGTCTGATCACCCAGGGGAATAGTGCAGGGGAGGGTGCACTTTGTTCTCTGCTTAGAGCAGCAGGCAGAGCCCCATCCTCCTTTGCCTTCAATCCCCACTGCCTGTGCCAGCATAATGCCTGCTCAAAGACCAGCCAAGCCAAGGAAGACAAGTTAGCCAGATGGTGAGAGGAAGAGCCTTGCAGGTGTAGCAGTGAAATTGCTGCTCTGATGACAGCTGTGCTCTGTGGGACTGCTGCAATATTCAGTACAGGAGACAGTAAATCAGAACCATCTTAGAATCAAACAACATTCCTAAGTCTCTCGGCAATGTCATGGGGACAAAACAGAAATGGGCAACAATAAAAAATGCCCTCCTAAGCAAAGCTTCCAGAGCTATAGTTCTGAAATAAGGACATACGTCTTGTATCAAGAATTTTGTTTTTAATTCTCGCCTGACATAAAATTATGATTTTAAAGATTTGGTTCTCGTAACAGGTGGAGAGAGCAACTTCACCTAAGGATACTTCAGGTTCTTTCAGTATTCTGAAGTAAGGATGCTCACTCCAGAGTTTTGTTAGAGGGACATAAACATCCAAGTCTTCACAAAAAAACTTCATAGCAAATCTAGATGTTAATCCCCCTGGTACACTCTATCCAATTCATAAATAGACACCTGACCACAAAAAATTTCCCACATATTAGAAAATAAACTATTATCATCACTTGATACAAAAACATTTAAAAACATTTATAATATCTTGATGCAAGGGTATTTGTTCCCTAGTACAGCTCATTGACATGCAGGTTTCCAGCTCACAGCCTCATAAAAAATATGGAAGCAAAATAAGAACGTGTTATAACACGTTTAGGACTTATACATGTTACACCCAGTCAGTTCAGTTCAAATGTGGCTATTTTTGTAGTACAGTAGATGTGAAAATGTTAAACCCAGATGTGACAACTGGAGAATGGAGAAGAAGGAGTGCCATGGACAATGTGGCACTGTTAGAAGACAAGCATCAGTGACAGGCAGCCTGGGGAGATAAAGAGAGATAAACTTGGCTCTTTCCAACAGCAAGTTCCCAGCTCTGTGGACCAGACCAGAGCCAAGGTAAGTTTTGTCACTTAACCTGAAAATCTGGACTGACTCCAACCCTTGGCTTCTTACAGACGTGCTCCAGAAAGATAAACTAGAGCCTCTTTTGAATACACAGTGATTAAATTGTCACATTCCCTGTTGGCAGAAGTAAGAAAAAAAGCTTTTCTAAAATAATGATTAGAAACTGCCTAAAGTATGCATAAACAGTTAACTTACTAGAACACCCACACCTTCAATTCCTATTAAATTTCCAAGGCTGTATTTGCAAAATTATACAGTTCTACTTTCCAATTCTTCTTGTGTCTTGACAGAGTCTCAAAATGTATCACAGTAGAAATCTACAGCTATCATAACCTTATTCCTTGCAACTATAAACTAATGAATTACAGCATAATGTTCTCATCAAAAAAGTTTTGAAAATGCCAGACTTCTGGATGTCTTTTTAGATCTTACTTAAATGAAAGATAAGAGAAATTAATTTGAAATGGGAAAAGGAAGAGGTGACACAGACAATGTCTGGCTAACACATGGCAACTTTGGCTGCTAGCCAATAACCTGTAAGAATTTATTAATATGAAATATAAAAAGCCATGCAGCTCGCTGCATAGGAGAAGTTATTTATAACTAGGATTATCTGAGGCACCAACCAGCCTAGACCAATTGTATAGACTCTGATGTTACTAAGAGCAGCAATATTTTCTAGCCTTATCTTTGACTCCTGTAGCCTTCTGCAACACAAATAATAAAATTCTAGAGCTTCTACAGTGTTGACAAACCCCATGATTTAAATCTCCATGGATTAACAGATTAAGAAAAAATTCAGAGTTGAATTTTTCAATGAATTTTCAGTTAAATGAGATTACACACGCTATCTTAATCTAGGCGTCCCTGACTTTATAAGTGTTACCATCTCTCTCTGTACTGTCAACAGGTTTAATAATGTTAGTAAATAATTTTTTTCTGAACTGAAACCCAAGTTCTTCGTGATCATGTCTTAGAGACATTGAAAGGAACGTTAATCACAGGGAAGAAATAAGGGCAGCTCCAAATCCACCATGCAGCTTTTGTCATCTCAATCTCTGCATTTATTACCTGATAACTGAACTTCCCTTACAAGATGGCTGGAGATTTTCTGAATTTTTAAAACTTCCCCTAATTTAGGGATTAAAAAGGATAATCTCTATTTTCCTCCCACATACACTATCTTTGCACTGCCCACTGTCCCCAAAAGCATTTGGATATTAGAAACACCCTCCTTCATATCCATATTTCTGTTATAAAGAATTATTCTGGACCTCCAAAATTAATTTTTATATTGTAAACACCAAGAGCCCTGTCTAGGATTTGACCTGTAAATTTAGTAAAGTTTCTATATAACCTTGCTTCTCTCAAAAGGAAACATGTTATTTCCATGCCACATTAAGTGCCTCTAGCCTTCAAATTTCGGGTTGCTCATCACTAACTAGTTTAAACTCACAAGACAAAACTTAACAGATCAGTACCAGTTTTCTGCTGTCCACCTCTCTGCTCTTGTACTTTTCCTCTCCCCTGTTACCTTCACTCTGTCAGATCAGCATGTTGCAGTGATAATTTCCTCCATATTCCTCTCAGATTTCTCCCATATTTTTCCCATATTTCTCCACAGACCCCAGCTCCACAGAGTCAAAAGACACTTCAATATTTTTAAAATAATTTTGAACAATATTTTAAAAAATGTATAAAATATAATACCATATAAAAATCTTGCTGATCTACATATGCTCTTCCCACTTACTATGCCCAACATTTTAGACATAAATTAGAGGGAAGAATCTAATGCTTATTACAACAGTTGTATTTAACACCTAAACAAATTGGTATCCTGTAATTTTTAACTGATACACGTTGAACTACCTTAGGAATGGCTCGCTTACACATTATGACCAAAAAATAGGGGGTTTTTTGTGGTGAAATGATTCTGTTTTATTGAAGAAAAAAGCCTTTTAAAATGGATGGTGGAGAGAAAACACAATGACACCTGCACTAATAATGAACATTTCACATAACACATACCTGTCCTTGCAATTAGAAGATAACCACCTACATTTCATTTTATAAGAAGACCCAGTGAAATGCAGGAAACTGCACATAAACATCTTCCCCCTGCCTTTTTTACATACCTTGTAGGACAAAATTTCTTTGAACTGATGACTGAAAAAAAAAAATAGATCAATTCAATTAACATCTAAAACCAGCAAAGGTAGAAAATAGAAGCAAGCATTACATACTTGGAGACATTTTAAAGAAAACAGCAATATCTGCATCATACAGAGAGGCATTAAAAAATTCCAAAACCCGTTACAGTCCCAGTTCACTAGGAAAGGAAAAGTGTACTTGGTGGTGTCTTTTTTTTCCCTATCATATTATTAATAAAAATTCTCTCTTTAAATCATTCTAAATGCTAACACATATTTACTGTTGTTTCCCCACTGTCACAGAAATACTTTCTACATATATTTAATTATAGTCTAGGCACACATATATTTTGCTCATATCACAAAAGCAAAGGGTCTTTACAACGGAATTGAGTACAGAACACAGGCACTATGGGAATATGGGCAGGCTATATTTTATGATCATATAGCATAAGGAAAAAAAGAAAACGCAAACCCTAAACTGTAGCTCAAGCTCAGGTTGGTAATTTTTTCATAGACTTATGATGTTAAGATTCAAAATCATAGCAAACGCAAACATTCTTGCAACATCTACAGCAATATAATTTTTCTAAGTGATCATTTCCAGTCTTTGTGGTCTAAAAATGTAGCTGGTTAAAAGTTAAATATTATCCAGCCAATTTTAAAACAAGTCAACTCAGAAAAGCTATATGCCTGCTGATTTTAGAAGGCTAAGAATTTTATTGCCTCTTCCTTAGAAGACTTATTTGTTTTATTGTGTTACAAGAGAAAACAAAAAGGGACATACAACGATGGAAGAGTCAAATTGATTAAGAAAACACTGTTAAATGCAAAGGTTATCAAACTGATACATTATAAATAATTACTCTCCACACACTTCTGTGCCCGAACACTTTGATATTACAGGAAAATATGAGAAATATTTCAAATAAACACATAATATCTTTTTAGATTTGTTGATTCCTTTTAAGAATGCATGTTTCAGTTTCTTATTTTAGAAATATATACTTAAGACATTGATGTAATTCCTAGTAGAACTAAATCTAATTGATCTAGGACATCCAAAATGCAAAACTCAGTTTTATGGAGGAAAAAAAAAAGCCAACCAAAACACAACCCTTTTTCCCCCACCTAGTTCTGACTCAGAAGGCTGTTTAACCTCTCATGTTCTGCCACTTCATGCTTATCTTTTATATTTTATTTATATCAAAAGCATTAAAATTCTTAAGCATAAGACGTATTATTATCTCCTACATGGCAGATTTGAAGAAAAAATATGTAGACAATCCATTGAAAAAGTATTAAAAATACGAACTGAAATACAAGAGAGCTTATCTAGTTGGGAATAAAATCAGAGGAGTTTCACAAGCAGTAAACTGTGGTATAAAGCAGACCCATTTCTTTTAACTGACTGCTTACATTTTCCTCCAACATTAAAATGCCAATTCCCCTTCTTAGAGTAATTTTCATGAGTTTTCTATTAACTTTGTGATTTGAAGGTAAAAGGTCTGCATATTACATACAGTATCTACTATGTTGATTGTAGAAAGTCTTCTGAATCATGAATATATAAATTCAGAAAAAAAGTCATCCAGGAATTACCAATCTGTCTCCCTTTCAGGAAGGGCTGACAAACAGAAGGAAACAGTTTCATTCTAAATGTGAACCAGCTTAGCCTAGTCACTCCCAATGACCCTCAATTGCTTCATTCTATACTGTTTTAGGATTTTATTCCTTCACTTAAGTTAATAATTTAAGGCTTATCTTGGCAGCTTTAGTTTACCTTCGTGGATATTTGAACTTGACTGTGTTTTGAATGAAGCCGTAGCAGCAAGGGGAGACAACAAAGGCTGCCCGAGCCCTGATGCAGTGCTCAATCACCATGTCTGTGGCCACCCCACAAGCGTGCAGAGCCACCTACAGCAGGAAAAACAACAACCAAGGAAACTGAGAAAATTCCTTATAGGAACATTCCAAATACAATCCTGTTCCAGCATTTTTTTGGTTGACTGAGTTACTTAAATACACGAGGAAGTTTTTGCAACTAAAGCTGTTATACCAAAGGCCTGCTCCTTAATTCTTTGGTTTTTCATTCCTCTCCTTCATATCTATGTGAAGGAAAACTTATGGTTTATTCCATTACCAAGAGAAGCATCAACACTGAAGAAGAGTTACTCACCAAAAGCACTCAAAAGGCACGTGCACTTCATTGTGATATCAAATAGACTAAAACCAAATCTCCAGAAAAATAGTAGTTGTGGGATACAGAGCAACAGAAAAACTACTGTAGTGATCTGTCAAAAGTCTTTGTCAAACAAAAAGGACGTAGTAATACAAAGAACTATGTCAAAACTGGATTTCAACTAAGCAGTAAGAGAAGCAGCAGATATACACGAAGGCCACATTTAAAGGAAAAAATTATGCATAAATTTAGATAATTTGATTTTAAACTACTGAGTAAACACTTTAGGAAACAAACACTGAAGCTGGGGAAAGCACCAGATACAACTTGCCCTCCTTTAATTTTTTTTCTCTCCTTATTCTTTTCTTTCTTTTTCTTGCCCAGAGGCTCTAAAACTAAAATTTGATCAAACAACATTTGATCACAACTACCTGCAAGTAATGATGTGTTTGCACAACATACAGGCTGCACCCAAATTCCTCCTGCTCTCCTACAAAAGGCAAGTTACTCCAGTACTCAATACATTGCAAGGGAAGGCAAGCAGCTCTCTCTTATCTATACTTGGGATGCCAAATATCCACTGAAATGTGGAATTACTTTCTCTGCCTCTTCCCATGTGCTCAGTACCTCAAAGAGTGGGCCTGGTGCATACTTAAACTAAGGACATTTTTGAGGCATATTTTTGATTTTATGCAGCAGTGTGGATTTACAGAACTACATTGGTTGCTTTGCTTTTTGTTCACTGTAAATTTAGGGAAGAGGTTTAAAAATGCACAGCTCAGATTTCAGGGTTCAAAGCTGCTTTTCAAGGTAGAGCAACTGGAAGATAAAAATTTTGCTCCCAGATATAGATTAAAATAAAGTCTTTTTTGTTTGCAGTCTTCTTGCTGTAAGCTCAGCTGAGGAGACCATTAATCATCAACTGAACTGTAAATGCATACAGATGGAAACAAATATTCTTGTCTCAAGCAGCACATTAAAAATTACCAAGAAAATAATTTCACAATTAAAGTTTTCTGCTCATATGAATTTAACAAAAAAAAAGGCTAGTTTAACATCAGAAATAGATTCTTAGTATCTCAGCTATCAGATTATCATGGAATGTAATTTTAGTTACTTCCTCATCTATCCAAGTAGAAAACAAAGATCTCTGCTTTGCTTGCACATTTGAAAAAGAAACCTTAAAACAGCAGCAGATAAAACCAGAAGCTTTGCTGAGCCTGTATGACCTGTTACACCAATTGATTTCTTCTTTGGCTTTCTGAGAACCCATTTAGGATAAGAAAAAATCCCAAATAAAATAAAGACAAAGCTTTCTCAGGATATCCTACATATTGAACTCACTATCTGAAACAAAATATAATGTGAAGAGTAATGCAGATATTTAGAAATGAAGGCCTGGAAATGAAGAATTTCTAAGTGAGCTCTTCTGACATATACTTCGATATCTTCCATGTCACAAAACTTGAAAGAGAAAATACAATACTTTTTTTATTAAGTAAAAACTCCACAAGGTTAACATTGTATTAACCTTTAAAGTAGACCCCCAAAAATTAAAACAGGAATTTCAAAGATCACAAAATTGGAGACTCATTTCACAAAACAACTACCAACATTTCACACACACAATTCAGTAAATTATTCATGAGATCTTAATATTTTGAAATAGCTCTCTAGTTCACCCTGAGATTTATATGACAACGTAGCACAGAAAATAAAGCTAGAGAATTGGAAATTTACACTTGGAAGGACTGAGCTAAAACCATTTATTCTCTCCTCTTTCTCCTGCACTATATTTTTTTCCTTTTTTAAATAAACCAATCAAACCAGCTAAACAGCACTTGTTCATGTACCATAAACCTTCAGCATTAAGCATCCTCACCTACAGCCAAAACAGGCTTTTAGATGGATGATTTAAAGAACAGTCAGTCTTGCAGGGAAAGCTTATACCTTGCAACAGAGGTTCATATTCTATGAACAGAATAAAAAACTAGAAGACAAAAATATTTACAGAGTTATAAAATACTATTTATGCCTTATTCTTCACTAGGGCAGCAAAATTCTAACACAAAACATTAATCTCGTTTACTTTCATGGTCACACAGAATTTTCTTCTCTCAGGTATTTCAGTTGTTATAAGAATAATTAAACAGACACTTAAGTTTTGAAGTGGAAAAATTGTAATCACTTACCCCAATGTTAAAAGTCCCATTAAAATAGTCCAAATTTGCCTGAATGAACCAAATGTTTTTTAAACCTAGTTCATCACTTCTGTCTTTAGCACGGATCAGAGACAGCTCCTTATTTTCTATGAGTACCACCTAGATTTCACACATAAGAGAGAGGAAGGCAAAATAATACTGAGAAACCAAAGTACAACAATACCAAGTAGAAAACTTTGTAATTTGTTAAGAAAACCTCTGAATTACTTATGGCAGAGTCTGAGATCTACAAAATGACTAGCTAGAAACCCAGTAACAATCCAAGGCATTTAATACTAGCCAATATTAATTAGTTTGCAAATATTTCATACTTTCCTATAACTTTTGTCTTCTCTGGAAAGCACCACACACATTTGAGGATTATGCTAAAAATTTGCATGTTTCAAACCTAAGTACTCTGCTGAGACAACTGTGATTCTATATGTGTCCTCCCTACCCTACATACACATTTTTTTAAATGATTATCAGAGATCTTTTTATTGAGGATATACCTGACATGATGGCATCATATAAGCAAGAACAATTCCAACATGGCCCTGTGAAAACAAAAACAAACAACAAAATCTGAGCCACTTTTCAGTGTTCCCTATTGTTCGCTCACTATATGAGCATCCCCATACCAATGAGAGAACTCTTGAAAGCAGCTAAAATTTCAGCATTTGCACTTCTGCTTTGCTTTCTGGCAACAACTACCTAAAACTGCAAAGATGAAAGCTGAAAGAAATTGCACCACATAAACAAAAATATACATTACCCCTCCACTGCAAAAGTCCACAATCACATCTCCAGGCTTTGCAAGCTTTGTAACTGCTGCTATCAAATTATTCAGTTGCTGCTGCTTCCTGAGCGCCCGGTCTCTAGACATCTTTCCTGGGGATGACAGAGAAAATGCCTAAGTAGTGATCAGCAGTTCTCAACACCGACAGTTTTACATGGGTAACTGCAAAGCTCTGCAAATGCAATTTACAGCTGAGATTAAAACTGAGTGGAACACTTGGGCATCTTAATCCACTTCTAGCTAAATTCATATTTAATGTATTAAATATTTGATAGAGCCTTCTCCAAAATTAACTTTTTAGTTGTTGCTGTTAATGTATCCTTAGGAACTAACTCATATAAACTTAATGTAAAGCAATCAAACTGGTGTAAACTCTGGCCTAATTATACTCCAATCCTGTGATCCATGCCCAGAAACAGAGCTCAAACATTCACAGTAAGGCTGCCGAAATATATCCTCATTTACTGCATCTATATTCAAAATCTTTAAGCAGTTGGGTTTTGAAAGTTGAACTCTTTCTACTGACAACTTTTACTTTTCATAATAACCAGCCCTATTTATTTAAATAACTGCATGTGCAAGGAGGTACTTCTCAAAGTAACTATTTCTACATGGCAACATCTGGCTTTCCACCACATCTGTAACAACTAGAACTGGTAAAACTATTAATTGTTTTCAAATATGCTTGGTAAAGTCCAACATGGAGTTGCTTCAGATAGAATGAATTTGTTGAGTCAGCACTTGTGTATTTGTGAAGCTGCATTTTATCTCAGTGGGGCTGAGTGCTGACAGAGCTATTAAGGACTCCTTTTGTTTGTTCAGAAAGCAGAGTTTGACATAGATATTGACAGTTCATCTTCACAACAAGAAAAAAGTACTGAAACAACTCTTATGAACACGTTGTCACAAAGGAGAGTACAGTATACCAAACAGTTCCAATGTTTTCTGAAATATGAACAACTTTTCTCCTACTTGGGAGCACCACACAATATTTCAGTACTGACACTCTTCACTTTCATATAAAATTCATTAAATTTGCCTATTAAAAATTTGTGCTTCCCAGTACTGGGGTGTAGTTTAGAATAAAATCCACAAATCAGTCAGGTTTCCTGGTTACTACAAAAACGGTTCAATTCTCATAATAATAAATTTTATTTATTATAAAGTTTGTTTCAAACTGTATCCTGAAAATGGGGAGGTGGGTTGTGTATTTTATCATGAGTAACACTTCACTTTACAAATAAACAATCGATTTCAACAAACTCATCAGAGGGAATTATCACTACATCACTTTATACAGAATGAGAAAAAAAATCACTTGTCAAGATACTACATTCTACACTACCAGGGCAAAGAAAAAATTGTCAAGAGAAGGCAGAGGAAGTAGGGTAGAGTTCAATCTGCGCAGTTACTGAAGACTTTTTAAAAAATCAATAATGACATTTTAAAAATATATTTCTAAGTCACTGCATGGTGACACATTAAGATTTGAACTACTGAAACTTCTGAGTGGAAATTAATAGGTTGAATACCACCTCCTCAGTTATCAGCTTTGTACATCTAAAATAGTGCACTTTATAAAAATAAAAACATTGCTACATTTCAAACATTTTCACACTCTGTTACCATAAAGAAGAGTCAGAAAAAAAAGGCTTTCCAATAATGGACATAAACCCTTTAACACATTATGCAAAATGTTGAATGCATTTTAAGGAACCAACTCTTACACATAAGTAGATCCTTGGAAAAACATTTGATGAAAGACTGTACTGGAAACCCTAATTCCTTGTGTGCCAAGTATCAGTGTGAAGTGCTCCATAGCTATTTCCTTGCTTCCATTTGATAATCTTATGTTCAGATGTTCTCAACACCTATAGTTCTAACTGTAGCCAACGAAGATGCAGGAACTCCAGCAAGTGCAAAATTAAGTATTGTCACTATGTTTGAGCTAAAAATTCAGCTTCTGAGGTCAAACCTGTAATTTCTTAGGTAGACAGGTATTGTGATTATTAAATGCCTAGAAAGTCCTATACCTAGACCCCACACAAGTATGTTCTCTGTGTACATGGAAATGCATGTACATTCACATACCTGCATACACAAACACAATGGATTGTTTGAGTTTTAAGAAGGAGCAGTTGTCCCCAACACAGCTTTAATCTCACTGAGACTACCTGAGTAATAAATTAAAGGAATCAAGAAATCTAATTCATGTTTGTCTCCTATATTCCCCACACCTGAAATACAGATGTAGTATGGGGAGCACATGTAACAGGGACTTTCATCAGGGTAATACAGGCTATTGGGGTTTTTTTCATCAATCAACATATCTTATTAGTTTTGTTACAATTATTTTGACTCTATCTGATAAAGTGATTAAAATTATGTTGCCCTAAAACAAACAAACAAAAAAAAAGAGCAGATGCCTTCCCATTTTATGGAAGTAGCAAGAAACCGAGTCACATTTGAATTGTTTCATCTGATAAGCAGACGAGCAGCCAAGCAAATCCAGACTTCCCAAGAGATCCACCTTCCTTAGAAGCCCACTAGAAGCTGTCCATGCACAACATCCACATCTGACTATGATTACACAGGTCTAAGAGTTGTGACTGCAGCTTAGCATGGTAAATCTGAGCTTGCTTTAAACAACACAGTTTGGACACTGACAGCAACCCTGCTATGACAGCTCTCCATAAAGGACAAGCCATCTTTCCAAAAACCTGTTCAGCCCCTATGCTGCTGAAAACCAAGCTACACCCTTAAAATTAGCTGAGCTTATGTCTATAAAATAAAAGCACACTTCTAACTGCAGCACAAACCTACTCTTATGATATTGCAGATCCAGAACTAGTAGATAGCAGCAGCAATAGGCATAAATAACTAGAAGTAAGCAGGCACATATCCTAGATATTATCTCAGATAAAATTTCAGATTCAGCTAAAAACAGAAAAACAAGCTTTTCAAAAACAAAAGCATAAACAAAAGCATAAACGGAGGTTCTTGTTTGACAGAATTCAGTATGGACTTGCCCTTTAACCTCAAGACAGCACACACAGAAACCCTTAGCTAGAAATACACTATGACAATAAAAGGTCAGCTCTCTTCTGGGTTTGAACACAAAACTTGCCTCACAAGCAAGTTACACACTCACTCACCTAAGTGTCTTCATTTACATTGCAACTCATTTTTAATAGGGGTTGGTTCTCATAAGCATTATCTCAAAGAAGAAACTTTGACCTCCACAATTTTTTTTTATTTGATGAAAATAAGTAATGTAAGTACTTAAAGCTCATTCATGGTATGAAGTTGTACGCTGCCTTAGTGAAAAGCGCTCAGAATTCAAGTCTTCCTGGGTTCAAGTAACTGTCACAATTAATTTATTGGGATTTCTTGTTTTTTTTTTCTTGATAACTTTTGTATCATTCTTTTATATCCACTTTCAGCTTCAATCTTCTTATGACAGGAACCAGGCAGACAATTTTTGTTTCCAATCCTGCCTCTCAATGGGCATTAACACAAATGTTCTGAGCCATTTTCCTGCTGTACACTGAAGGACAGGACACAACTGTCATGCCTCAAAGAGCAAAAAAATCCATGCATGCAAATGCTCCTACTTCCTTATCCAACTTCTCTGTTCTTATTCTCCAACACTAAGGTTTTCCGAAGAATTCTGGGATTTATTAGTATTAAATACAACTCCTGAAAACACTATCAAATTTTCATACTGTGCAAGACCAGCACATAGAGTCCAGAGTCCCTGAAAATCAAAAAGTAACATAGTAACATGTTTCCTTAGCAAAAACAGATCCACAACTTAGCAATCAGTTGCCCTCATGAGTATTAAATTAGTAAGAAATAAATTTTTTTAAAAATCAGCCTACAGTATTCAAAAACTAGATTTTAACTCTTCGTGGTCATCAACCAACAAGGTTCATCCTCCATTACTGTGTAGGCAATAAGTAGTAAATATTCCCTTGAAAGATGGATAAAATCAAGCTTGAATCAATAGGCTTTTTGTCCACTCTACCATCGTATTTTGAGCTTGGTAGTCAGGATTACAGAAACACAGCAATAGGTGATGTGGCCTGTAGAGATTGTTAGTTAGCATGGCTAACTAGTCCTTCATTCCAGCAAACAGGCAAGAAATTCAACTAAAGCTTCTGTACCTAAAAATATTACAGCTCACTTTGCATTTCACAAGGGCTGTGATAGTAAACAATGTTACTTGCTGTCTTCAAGAATGGTAAGGGAGAAAGTAGTTTGAAATTTAGCCCTACAAGGCAAAACTTTGAAGAATGTGACATTCTCCTATAATACATTGAAAGAGGCCCCTAAAATTATTTGCTCCCTTCATAAGACCCCAATGAACAGATTGCCATTCAGTCCCAGAAAGATTAATTTTCAATAAACGATCACAACAAAAATATTTTATTTGGCTTCACAAATCCAACGTTACTGTTAATTCTGCCCATAACAAGCAGAACTTTAAAGTTGCTGTGGCATTCAGAGGTCTTGCTCTTTGGCACAAATAAATATTAACTTTTCAGAAGGCAAAGTCCCCTTTATTTTTGTATTACCTTGGTCAGTGTTCAAGTTCATATAATCCTTTAGTCCTCAAATAATGCTTTCATATTTCTCATGTTAAACTTGAAAAGTCAATAAAGGATCTTTAAAAAATAATAACCTCCAAATATCCCTCTAAGAAATTAACGCTATTCAACTTTCAAGTCCTATGACAGCACATCTGAACACGCAGCTACCAGCGCGTACATATCACACAGTATGTGCTTTCTCCTTTCCATATAGTAGGATTGCTGTTGAGAGAGAAGTTGGACCACATCCTGTACTGGGACTTGATTACCTCCTCATTTATATAAATCTGTCCAATTAAAAGCAAAAATGTTACATTCTTATGATTTCAACTTTGGGAATAAAGCAGATTTTTACTCCAGAGTAGCTATAAAACAATTAATACCACAAAATTACCCTAACAAATTTCTCATGGCAACTTAGATTGTAGAACGACACTGACCTTGGCTCTCCACTCGTCAGGCTCAGTATAAATTGTTTTCCTTATGTTCAACTCCCTTATAGTTGTGAAATAATTCAGTCTGGCTGTTTGAGTGATACTGGACTAAAAGTATCTGTCACTGGAAGTCTGCCTCTTAGCTACAAAGAATGTACTTCTTTACTATCTGTATTAAGCCTAAAGGTCAGACTTTGAGCTCTGACATGAATGCAGAACTCAAAGGCTAGCCTCTAACAGAGCACTTTTAAAAAAGGATTTTGTATATTTGGTTTTCCTGCTTTACTTTGACATAAAGGAAAAGTAATTTGTTAGCAATAACCTTGCACCTTCATCTGGAGAATATTCATTTTCTTTTCATTGTTAAGTAAATTATTAAGGTAGATCTAAATGTGAAAAATAAATTTGAGTCCACAGAAAAAAGGAATTCTGATCCAGACCAATGCTAAAATAAACTACTTGTCATTTTAAAATTACAGAATCATAGAATTATAGGTTTGGGTTGGAAGGGACTTAAAGATCCATGGGGCAAGGAGCTATTCCTACTACACCACACAGCTCAAGGCCTCATCCAACCTGGCCTTGAACACTGCCTGGGATGGGATATCCACAACGTCTCTGGGCAGTCTGTTTCAGTGTCTCACCACCCCTACAGCAACAAATTTCTTTCTCAAACCTAATCTAAACCAACTTTCAAGGTAAAAGCTATTCCCCCTCATCCCACCCCCACATGCCCTTATAAAAAGTCCCTCTCCAGCTTTCCTGTAGGCCCCCTTCAGGTACTGGAAGGTGCTGTAAGGTCTCCTTGGAGCCTTCTCCTGGCTAAACAGCCCCAGCTCTCCCAGCCTGTCTGCAGAAGAGAGCTGCTTCAGCCCTCTGAGCATCTTTGTGGACTCCTCTGGACTTGCTCCCACAGGTCCATGTGCTTCTAATGTTGAAATTTTAGAAGCTCATGAAGATATAAAATAGACTGAGAAGCGAGGCTGGAAACATTCAAGAAATTCAATCATAAAAGTATTTCTTATAATGTGGGATACTGAATCTGCTGGAAACTACAAAGAAAACACCATCAAATTATCAAAAAAGTTTCACTGCTTTTACATTTGCCGTTTCATCAGTTCCTTTAAAAATCTAATACAATTAACTTACACAGTGGGTGAATCTTCAAAATCACTGTTATTTAAAAGTAAATGGAAACATTTAACTCTGAACAGCTTCATGAAATTTTAAAGTAAGTATTTAAACAGCATTTTCATTATGTTGAGATATTTCTGTTATGCTACCTGCAGCAATGTAAAATTCACATTTTGGAAGGCCAGGGAAGAGAATCAGAAACAAACAAAAAAACCACCGCCCCCCAAAAAAACCCAACCAACCAAACAAAAAAAACCACCAAAAAACAAAACCACGTTGTAGCATCACTAAGTATCAACTATTTCAGCAGCCAAAGCTCAATTGCCCGACTTTTTTTGTTTTATTTAGAGAAAACTACAGCAAACCTTTGCAAACTTTTGCAACAGAGTTTTAATGCATTTGTCGTATCATGAAATATAACACTTTATCACAGACATTGCAAAACAGAACAAGTGAGCACTAAAACACAGCAACATTAACTGTAGGGTGGTGCTTTTATTACTGTCCTCCACACGTCACCTCTTCCCATTTTTAAGTATTCTCTCCATTCACTCTTGGAGAATTGAAAAATATGAGCTAAAGATTCAATGAAAACATTGTTTTATAGATGAGGCTGCAATGGAGAAAACCTAATTTCCCTTTCTTTTTACTATTAACTTTTTACGACATCGCTTGTTTGATAATATGCCTGTCTGAAGCAGAAACAAACATATCCCAATGCTCAGAGTGCATTTTTATAAATAAAAGCAATTAGCAGCCGCATTTAGCCACACAGTTCAGAGGAAGGTAGTTGGGCTTTTTCAGTTGTTGTTTGCGTGGATTTTTTTTCACCCTCACTGGATGTTTATCAAAACATATTCTGGAACTACAACGTTTGGAAACACCTCACATGCCTTTACTTGTTGCTAAAAGGGCATGTAAATACCTA
Organism: Grantiella picta; assembly: GCA_013397955.1. NCBI lineage: Eukaryota > Metazoa > Chordata > Aves > Passeriformes > Meliphagidae > Grantiella > Grantiella picta. The sequence goes on along the minus strand of VZRM01001805.1, from coordinate 30,728 downwards.
CTTTTTTAAGAGGTAACAGGCACACATGCCAACTCTGCAGCTTCACATATTTCTAAAAGCAGCAATCTCTATGAAATTATCAAAATTGTTATTAAGTTGTCTTGGCATAGTTAGAATGTCTATTCACCATTTCCCATCAGAGCACCCCATTAATTTAGTTCATCACAACAATTATTAGATTTTCAGGAAAGTCGTGTTATTTTGTTTTTTAACTACCCTATGAGAAGGATGTGACTAATAAATAGGTTGATAAAGGCCAACATTTTTTTGCCCGGAGCCTCCTTTCAGCTGAGAACACATGGATGCTCTGCACTTGGAAGCTCAGAAGTGATCAGTCTCCGTTCTGTAAAGTCCAGATTTTGAACATTTGAATGTTCCTGAGAAGCCTCAGAGAATGAACAGCATTCATAAAGTTACTCATGTGCACATATGTAAAAACGGCCTTAGAATTCACTGGGCTGGGGGAAAACTAACAACCAAAACCTCCTAATCATTACAAATAAAGCCTATAAACTATCCTTCTTGGAGAATGCACAGCATGCATTTTGAGTCAACAGGTAAGGCCAGAAAAGAAAATCCCAGAGTCCACATTATTTTTTATTACATAAAGTCTTTTTTATTATGAAATGTGTTGATGGTTTAGCTACAGTCAAGGGACTAGGAGAAGAGAATGCTACAATGCATGATTTAAAATATATGGAGCAAGAATCAAAAGGACAGGAAAGACAACTGCACTCCAAGAGAGCATTTTATTGATTTTTTTGGATAGGAGTCCCTCCTGATCTTACTAACCAATCTGCTCTTTATTAATGCAAGCTGTGCAAAATAGTTTTATCACTTCAGGCACAAAACCCCCCTACCTCTCACATACACTATCTTGGTGTAGTCTAAAAAGGTCAGACAGCTATGAAAACTGACCCTTGACAACCTAAGCAGGAGCTTAGCCTGCTTTCTTTTTTTTTTTATGTATTAAAGTATTTTAAGCAAGAAAAGAGTAAAGCACCTTTAGAAACCATAAAGACATGCAGATGCTAGTAAAAAAATCAAAATTAATGTTGGGGTCTTCCTGAATGTAACTATGTTCTACTTAAAGTTTTCTTGTTTGTTTTTCACCCAATTGCATACCTTCAAAATTTATCTTCTGAATATTCAACAAAAAGCAAGCCAGACACAAACAGCTAACAATGTTTACACATTATTCTACTATTTATATTCTTTTTAAATTGTTTTGCACTAGATTATTAAGACTCTGTATGTAGTTAAATTAATGAGTGCTATCCACACTAGCATGCATTTGCTAGCCATGCTCTTCCAAGTTTTTCACATTATAATATTGCCAAAACCAATCTTCACAAAAATCACGTATCAGAACCTTTCCCAAAACACTAGATTACTTCCAGAGTACTCAAGCTTCTACACATTTAAGCTAACTGACAATGCTGTTCATCCTTCTCATTCTAAAGCCTTTGAGATTCATATTTTCAAGCTGTTTTTCTAGAATCCTAAAGATTAGGGAATTACTTTGTTTTAAAATGTCATGACAGAATTATGAGCAGAAAAAAAGATTCTGCAAACACCCTGCTTTCACATGTATTCATATACTGGAGCTCTTCCACTCCTCTTTCTTTGTCGTAGCCTTTCTGCCTCACCTTCACTCCTTTAGGTTGAAGATGCCATTAAGTCGGCTCTTTTGCCTGTATCTTATGCTCCTTAGGTGCCCAAACCCATCTATCCCTTACAGCAAAGTGTTTCAGATGTGAGGAGAAAAGCATAGCAATACAAACTCCAAAAGTGAAAGATAATAAAACATCTGGGGAAGAACAAAGAAATGTGTGAGAAGGTCTCTAACCCAAAAGGAGTACTGTTCTACCTAAACACAACATTATACCAAATGTCAGCAACATCCAGGCTTGGGAGGCAGGGGTTCCTCACTTTCTGCAAAATTTCTTCAAATGAAGATGTTACTACCTGACAACAAAACCAGAATCCAATGCTTTGTATATAGCCTAATATACTGATTAACAGCTACTGTCTTGCTGAGAAAGGTGAGCTGCAGTCAGTTCTCACCGGGGACTAAGAGTGCTGCTCTCTTGCAAAAACAGGAGAGCTCCTTCCCCAGCAGGAACCAGAGCTGGCTGCTGCTGAGGTCAGAGCAAGGGCCAGAAGCCTCTGCCATTCACACTCATAGCTGGCCAGCAGCAGCTTGCCAGCAGGGGACCAACTTTCAGTAGCTAAGAGGCAGCAGGAACAGAGATTTCCCTTTCTGAGCTCCTCATGCTGAATTGTTTATAACTGATTGCTAAGGAAAAGGTGAGGACTAAATTGCCTCTGTACAGGAAGTTGTGAATAGTAAAGAGTTAAAGGAAAGCCCAAAAGACCCCTTCTGATATATTATATATACACCAACTCATTAATTCCCATCACCACCTCTAATTAAGAAAAAAAATTAAATATTAGCTGTATTAATAATTCAGATGATTCCTTTGATTTGCCTATCAAAAAGATTGAGAGAGCCTGAACTGACAATTCAGAAACAAGAAAAGCTGCTTACAAGACAGACATGCTTCATTTGGCCTTTGCATGTCAAGCAATTGGACAGCTGTCTGCAGGACAAACAGCAGGACTTTCAGCTTAACTTTACACATTATGCCTGTTTACATTGCAAAGATTAACGTTTGAAGGAATTCCTCCAAAACACTTACCCTGATGAAAAAAAAGTTCATCCTTGAAATTTCATCCTGCATTTCAGTCATTATGAAAATTAAATCCCACAATGCAAAGGTTTGATGACTGATTCATAACTGATATTTCAATACGCAAACAACAACATCATTTCACAATGGCTGTGTGTAACTTCCAAAGCATCCGAGTTGCACATGGAAAGGCCAAGGTTACACATTTCTCTGTTCTCTGAATTCTGTCTGATCTGCACACTGCAATTATCACAGCACTTATAGCTTGATCCTGTATAAATCTGGAGTTTATGAGAATTTTAGTAAATCCAATCAAATTTGCTGTATGAATGGAGTGTCTTTGGTATTCATGTGGTTTATGTTAGCTAAAAGGGCTGAAAAAACATTCAAGAGTTCAGAGGAAATATAGGAATTACAGAACTCCATCATAAGGTTTTCATTCAGTAATAGTAACTGCTTGACCACTCAATTTTTTTCCTTTATTTTTTTAAATTATTTATTTTTGAAGCAAAGCTGGGGCAGAGGGGAATTAAAATGACCTGCAGTTTAGACAGCAAACACAATTATTTCCTTTGAATACCTAGTTAAGTCGGATATTTTCTATCCAATTTAAGTGAGTCAGTAAGTGCTCTTCTAGTCACTGATGTTGAAGGTCAGTATCTGCTTGTGCCAGGTTACCAATTTACTACCGTAAATGTTGATGATCAACATTAAAGTTTGTTTAACTGCCAGAGTTGCCCTCTGGAATAAATAAACTTTTGTCATAAGTAGCACATATGACAGATTTTAGAAAAACAAACAAACAAAACTACCACCACCAAAACATTTCAATTAGCATTTCTCTCTCCATAGTCTTTTCCATCCAATGCTTTCTCAGACTATGAAGGCAAATTGAGTAAACCACGAGGTGCTGGGATGGCAGTCCTTCAGACATAATTAAGTGCCTGTTACAGAATGCCTGCTGTGCAATTTTGCAGGTAGCATGCCACAGCCAAGTACAGTTACTGAACTGTCCTTTAATATGTTGATGGTGCTCTTAGTAACCAATGTGAGTCACAACCACCACATATTTCAGCATTCTCAGCTTTGAGGAGTTCTGTAACTACGTGGAAAGAACCAGACCACTTGCTAATCAAGGATGGCATTTACCATTACAGAAAAAATCCAGGCTTTGCAACAAATGGATTCATAAAGACAGCCAGTCCATTGGTACTCCCACCACCTTTAAAATTGTAACAGATATTTATCCACACTAAGATAATCAGGGCATTTTGCAGAATGCTTCTGTTTAAGGTGCTCCTTTTCATTGTTGTCAATAATGCAAACAACCTATTTAAATCCTGCCAAGTTAGGTAAAGCACAAATTTACTATAATCAGCACAAAAAAATGCAGTGGAAGACAAACCAATGAAATAGAATAAATATCAACTCCTTTCCTTTTAATACATAAAAATAATGGTGTGGTCACCTGGATCATATTACACAGCAATAATTGTCCATTATGAACAAATGCTACTTTATGGCACACTTTATGTCAGAAAGATTGTGAAGTTAAACAATCCAGCCATCAACAGAAATTCTTCACGACAAGTCAAAAACATGCAACATGAAGACATTAACATTTTACATCAAGTTTAGAAGATGAAAATGAAATAAAATTTCAAGATGTTTTAATGCATTTATGAAGGACTACACATCAAAAAAAGGGGAAATGCCTCTCAAATAACACAGAACTGTCAGATGCTACACAACACTTCCCAAATAAATACATTCCTAGGAGGTTTTCAGAGTATGTATAAAACAGTTAAGAGACAAGTTGATTATACCAATTCATAAGCTGCCAAATGATGGATTTTTTTTTTAATTCTGGCGAATCCAATGCAAGACCCACTCAGAAACATTGCTGAAAAGCTAATTGTGCGCACAGTTCTCTACTACATACATACATGACTGACAAAAGAGCAAAAGAGGGTCTTCTCCTTATAAGGAATAAAAGTACTCAAGCTTGAAAATATTGTTACAGGTTAACTCATTTTCCTGAAATCCAAAGCAGAGGTAAAATTGAGTTTCCACAACAACAAATATATAAAATTGGCACTTGTTGCCCAATCATTGGTTCTAATAATGAAAGACTCCTTTTTCTTGTGTCTTAAGCAGCTTTGTGCCAGGTGGCCTTTTGTATTATTCTTACATAGTTTATGAAAGCAAATAATCAGGAAAATCCATAAATCCCTTCAACCATCTTTGAAACAGAGACCTGGATTTAAATGGAAAAAAAGAAGTTAATGAAACTGTGGGCACCAGCCCAGTACTGCACTCCAGTTCCCCAGGCTTTTCAAGTAAGAGCATTACGGAACAAAGTCATGACTTCATTTGGCCTTTCCGCAGCGAGCGACTCGGAACAGCTGGCTGCGGACAAAGAGCAGCACTGTCAGCTTTACACATCACTTCTGTTTGCTGTACAAACTACTAAAATACTTAATGCCACCTAAGCAAACAGAAAGGTCATTTATAAACTTAACTCCAACACAAAAAGTCTGTACTAATTAATTTAGAGGAGGAAGTGTACAGCAGTATCCTCTTCCTTTTCATGTTCTCTTTACTTTAAAATATGTGAACAAAATTAGACAAACAGTTTTGAGGGGATGGAGAGAGAAAAATTCTGCAGCATGGACCAAAGTCAATTCAAACAGCTCGCTGAATTTCTATAAATTGAAGCCAACAGAAATGAAAACTATGAACTCTTTTCCAACAGAAGTTAATCAGCTCAGTCAACTAAACAAAGGGTCAGGCTAAAGAAATATCTGCCTTCAGAAACTTAAAGAGAAAATATATCTCCCTCTAATTGCCAGAAGGCAGTTTCCTCGAAACATCTGCCTTAATGACTAAACATAGACTATAAACCTAAGATATTTAAACAACAGACAATTATTTGTAGCGTGTTGTGTAGAAAATGGGCTTTGACATAAACTTTATGTGCCAGTATAATGTCAAAGGAGCCAAAAGCTGGAAAACAAACAAAAAACCCAGCACAAAAAGTCATCACAGCAATGTTTTTTGGAGAAGACCTCTGGAGGCCATACTGCCCTTCTAGTGCAAAAACCATCTCAGAACTCGTTTTTCTTCACCATCATCAAATGTGGATAAAGAGTTGTGGTACTGGAGGTCATACAGACACATTTACTCTGTCATCATCATTTATTGCTGATGCAGAAATCGATCCAGCAGGTCGCCAAGTATCTGTGGCTACAGACACCCTCATCACCTAATAAATTGTAAGAGGTGATGTCTAGCATTGAAAAAAATGAATAGTTTGTAGGCTTTACAGCAGTACCAGTCAAAGACCTGCCTCAGTAGTGACTCTGCTAAGCAGTGCCTCAGCTAGTAGTGCTTAAACATAAAATCTGTTCTAATATATATAAGCACACATTTCTGATAAATGACTGCAGGAATGCTTTGCATTATTTACAAATGAGGACACTCTAAAATCTCTACATAAAGCAGAAAATAAAACCTCTGTAGTGCAAGGATTGTTTGGTATATTTGAACAAAGCTGGCCTGTCACACATCTGTACACACATGAACTGGGCTTAAGCAAATGTATATGAAGCTCAGACAGCAATAGAGTCACCATCTTAAAGTGGGGTTAATAGTTGGCATCTTCTGTTACCCTGCTGTCCTAAGTCTTCCTATTCACAAACTCCACACAGGAAAATCTGCAAGATTCCTACTGCATGCTGTTCTATGTATATGTATACACTGACAGCCAGCATTCTTCCTCTGGACTTCTAATTGCGTGGGGAATCGGGAAGGAAAGATTCCAGTAACACCGATCTCCAGGAAATCAAAGCTCCCCTAAGTAGCTGAAAGGAACCGAGAAACATGGGGATCCTTCACCTTTGCATGGACCCCACCTTTGAGAGCAAGGCACATCCACACTCCTGTTGATAGTGCTGAGACAGATGTTCTGCAGATGCTCGAGCCCTTATTTATGCAGAAAGCAAAGGAAGCATTTGGAGAAGAGCAAGATAATGGGGTATGGACATTGTGTGCAAATTCTCCTCAAGGCCAAAGGCACAAAACTGTTCTGACAGTAACTAATACAGCACAGCACAAAGCCTAACCTACAGTGAGAAGGGTCACCACTCAAATCAGTAGCATTACACAAATAAAATCCTTAAAATGGGTGTTTCTGCTTTAAGAGTGGGATTATTTTGAGGCAATCTTATGGGATTATTTTACTTAGATTAAACCTCTCCTGGAGTAAACCAAGCTGAAAAGATACAAAGCCAGAACAAGCATATCTATACCAAAAAAAGTTTACTGCAATTATAACAGGGAAAAGTGTTTATTACAATAGGGGAAAAAAAGACTGTGTGTGACTATAGAAGTATCTATAACTGAGTATTCAGTAATTTTAAGGGGTCTTTTTAATTCAAAAAGCCATGAAAACCTGAGCTGCAGCAGTAATCACAACCTCCATTGTGTACCTGCATAATGGCAAATATTGGCAGAAAAATGCAAGATAGTCTATAGGCACAGAAATTCGAAGATGGAAGAGGATCAATGGTTTTCCATTCAATTCCCCCTTAAGTACAAAGGAGTTCAAGATCCTTTGATAAATCAAAGTCTGTAAAGCCCATTTCTTCTCTTGTAGTGCAGCTTTATACAAAAATATAATAACAAAGTATGCTTCTAATTTTACTCATGCAGCAGCCACTGGATGTCTTACAAATGGACAACAGACCACATTCTATCAGATTTCATTTCTCCATAAAGCCGTTTTGAGTTAATGAGTAAAACATTACAGTGCAAGGGTTTTTCTTATTAATTAATTAATTAGTACTGAGTTGAAAATACTTTAGAAAATTAACTTAAATTTTAGTTGAGTGTTGCACTGGGCTCTTTCCTTCTCTGAGACACAACAAAATTAAATAAAATATAAAATTCATGCAGTAGGGAGCACTCAACTACACAGCCTATTTGTGATACAAAACTGAAAGAAATAACTACTCTTAGCGCTTATTTCTTTGGCATTGCGTATACTGCACAGTAGCAAATCTGAGTCACGTTAAAGAACAGCATAAAATTAAAAAGTTGTGATTCTACTGAAGCTCTTGTTGCTAAGTTTTTACATGACCTCAGCAGGACTATTTCTACTCTAAAACAAAACATGAGTATGGTTGCAGTGAGGATGAGTAAGCTCTACAAGCTGTACTGCAAAAATTTAATTTACTAAATAAAAAGAAAATCAAGTTTCCTTATATCTGTTTAACAATCTTAAGAAACAGCCAGTTTTTAAGCAAGTATTTCTGTATTTATTAAAACTAACAAAAACTCCTTCAAAAAAAGCTCTATATTAATAAAGAATCTTGAACTAGATACGAAATATTACCTAATTATTCAAGATTAATTTAACCTTGCAGGACTTTCAGGAAAAAATTTACCACAAAATCTGCTCATCTTTCTGATAGCAAAATCATGAACAAAGTGTGTTCACCTAAACCTGCACATTTTGAGTGTGACACAAACCCAGGCCAAGTGCAATCTACAAACAACTACCATGTTTAGCAGAAAGTTACTGCCCTGATTGTCAGCCCCATTGTTTGCCATGGTAACAACCTACCAACCTTATCTTTAAACAAAATTTCTGACCCTATGGCTCAAATAGGAATGCAACATTGATAATCTCTGCCATATGTTCTACTTGCTCCCTACAAGTGAGAATCAGCTGTGACTGTAATCTTCAAGCCACAGTTAAGAACACAAAAGTGCAAAATGCATGTATTAACCACCAAAAACCAAAAAATTAGGGGACACAAACACAGAAAGAATGATCTAATCTTTGTTTAGAAAACAATTAAGATCCAAAATGTCAAGAAAGCTTGACTGAAGGTATGATTTATTTTCTGCATTATGTCTCACCTAACATCATCCAAATAAGTTACAGAGAGCTTATAATGCCAATATACATCAAGTGAGATCACATGGGGTCCAAAGCATCCAGTAATAAGCACAAGCAGAGGAATGTCAAATACGTGCTGCAGATAAGATGAAAAGTAATCCATTTGGCAGATGTTTTTGAGTAGCATAGAATAGAGGATTAAGAAGTATTCTGTCTTCAGTTCAGGTTGGGTTTTTTGGGGGTTTGTTTTGTTTTCAGAGAAGCAGATTATTTTAATGAAGAAATCATTACCATTCTTTCAAAAATGATGAGAGCATACTGAAGAAATAATGGCAATGTTTCACAAAAATTGTACAGCAAGAGACTGTGCTCAAAAAATACATTACAGAACAGAGGGACACTAACAATTTTGAAAGATGGCTATATATCTAATTATGTTGGCTATTATATTCATATTTCTCAATATTCAGCATTAGCACACATAGAAAAGCTATACATCTAATTCATGGTTAAAGTAAAGAACCAAATCAGCTACAAGAATAAATTCAGAAGCTGTTCAAGAGTAAAGTCTTTCTTAACCCTTGATTCTAAAAGTTACATACAAAAAAAAAGAAAAGAAAAAACAAAAAACCTCCTGGTTACAAGACTTTTCACAGTACATGCTTACAGTTTTGTATTTCCCTTACAAGAAAAATGAAGCATATCCATAAACCTAATTATTTTAAAGGATGTCATAAATATCCTACAATACACTTTTATCATGTACTTGTGTTCTACTACTACTAAAACACAAATGAAGGTTCCTCATATGGCAAATCATTGATTCAACAGCACTCTGAGAACTCAAATAACACTTCCAATTCCGCCTCCCTCACCCTAACTTTTTTTTAAGAAACATTTAACTTGTTCTGAAATTTAGCCACTGTTCTCTCTATAGCACTGTTGTTAAGCCAAGTCAGGTTTCAGGTGTCCTTTCAGGACTAGCACAGCAGTATCCAGGCACAAGTTCCAAACTGTGTACTAATTTGTCACAGGTACAGCAGCACGCCAATGCTAATTCAGATCAGACTTCTATTGCAAAGAGATCTGACAATGAGACCATTGCTTCTGTTGTGAAACTGAGGTGCTACAGGAATACAAACAACAGGAAAGTCCCTGGCCTCAGAACTCTGCAGACCAATAGATGACTATGATAAGAAAGCTCAAACATAGATTTGTAGCAGTCATATGATACTTGTTAAAAGTAAAAACAGTAATTTTGCCTATTACGATCAAAAAGGTCTAAAGAATATAAGTTTAAAAAGCCCAAATCAAATTATAATATTACAAATACTATAAATTTATCCATATTAATGTTCAATTTGACATTAACATCCACAAAATTTACCTTGTGCAGAAAGTCTGATAACCTAGTCCATTTTTTCAAGTTACTACTTCTAAACCAAGATTAAACTACATCCTTTTCCCTGTATGAGCAGGAAAGTGAGATACGAACACCAAATCCCTAGTTACATTATTGAAACATGAATTTTGAGAACAGGCAACACATATACAAGTAGCTTCTGTTGATGATACAGAAACTTAAATAGATCGATACAAAAATTTCAGACAAAATATAACCCTTTTTACTGTAATACACAATAGAAATAAAAGGCATGATTCAAGATACTGTATCTATAAATTGACTTATTTCTTGCACAAAATTAGCAAATACAGTGCTAGTAATAGCATCTGTGTTCTTTGCTAATGACACTGGCTGATTAAATCCCCCAGAATTTGTACCAAAAGTCATGAACCCATCCAAGATGCAGTATAAAATGCTACCTCATGGCAATCCGTGACATGCACCAACATTTCTCCATGCCTCAAGCTATGAAGAACAGGGAAGGAAATCCACTTTCCATACACAGCCTTGAACATCACATACCCAGCCTAAAACCATTTACAATCTGAGCTGACATTTAGTGCAGCCTTAAAGCTATGAAGTACAGAGTTTAGGACAGCTAGGAGTGTTTGCATAAAACAGGGAAGTTCAAGAGTGCATTTTTACTTTTGTCCAGCATACTCCAGCTCCTAACAAATGAAATGCAGCAGAAAATGTGCAATGCAACCAAGAGCCCAGGTAAAAACTTTGTCCAGTTGAGCTTCATGGAAGCCCTCAGAACACAATACTGCTAACAAGTACATTAGACTTTGAGGTAGGAGGACGCTCTTTTGTTTCTTATTTCTTGTCGCTAAAAGCGTAAGGGAAGATCTGCAAGCGGGATATTCAAAAGCCTTTAAACAGATTTAAGAGCCCTTCACCATCCAGATGCATCAGAAAATTCCAGGGAAAATGTGCTAATGGAATGACTGCATGAATAATACCTCAACTGGTCTACTCACACTACTTACATAAGCCATTTAAACACCAACACAAAGAGTAACAACTCCATGACAGACCTGCAAAACTTTTAAAGCACAAGCTGAAATAAAAGCACCACGTCTCTCCATTATCTCTGGATCCTTAGATCAATGTTCCACACTAGGAGGGGCCAAATTTTATTGCTTCAGATTAGGTTTGACTAATTTTAATATTGACATTATTCTCCAATTCTCCAATTCTTCTACACTTACAAAATAATTCTGCAAACAGATTCCTACTTGCCTTTGCTCTTCAATACTTTAAAAGTTTCTAAAGGATGTGAACTCCTTTTGATATTGCTATGGTAAGATGCCAGAAATTTGACATGAGACATGAGCCAAAAATTAACTTTTCAGAAGCATTTCCAAACCATCTGGAGAAGAGGCATTTTGAGTACAAAATAATTAATACCACCTTCAATAAAACACTAAACATACAGTAGTCTGGCCTTTCCTTTGTGTAATTAAAAGTTTTGAAAGCATCAAACTACTCAGAACAGATTATGACTCACTCAATATCATTTTAGCGGTTTTTTTATATTATTGGGTTTGGGGTTTTTTTTCTCAAACACAGCAGTGCTGACTTCCTTCAAACTGCTGATTAGAACTTTTCAGTGAAAAACTGTGCACAAAAACTCAAACTCAGGAAGAGCCAAAATGAAACTTGTGACCTTATCCAATGTAAAATTGTATCCAAATCTAGTGATACATTCATGGTTCTTAACACGGATATCCAGAAACAATGAAAGTGCAGATGGAAGTCATAAGTAACTTCAAGAGGCAGAAAAATTCCTCCTTAACTCACACTTTGTTACAACTGATTTATGGTTTGGACACAAAATCTGTTCCTCAGCTCTGCAACACAGAAAGCTGGGGGAAGGAAAGAAGGTAAATGCAGCCCCTCACACAGGGCTTACCTTTGAGTACACACATCGTGTTCAAGGTACATCTTATGTGCACAAGCCTATTGTACTGCTAGGATGAAATATCCTGTGATTCATAAACCCCTTATAAAATGTCAATGAAGAGCTCCCAGAAATTCACTAATGCTGCACAAAACTTGACAAGACCTCAGTAATGATTTTGACAATACAGTGAAGAGGTCCCATACTTGCAATGTACAAAATCCTGACATTAGGAAATTAAGTTGTTCAAAACATGTTTGCCTACATTTCTGAAGGAAACTGTTTAGTTTAATAACCACAAAATAAACCTCCATTTAATTTACTATGATAATTTATGAATGCACATCAAATCTGGGCAATCACAAACTCTGGAAACAACCAGCAGTCCTAGAAATAACTACTTAAGGATATTAAATACTAATTAGGAGAGATGAATAGAGTTTCAGTAATCAAGTAAAATCACAAACTGTAAACTAAGAACAAAACTTGAATTAGCTAGTCACATACAATCTACAGATAATCTAATGGGCTCTCCAAAGATAATTAAAAAAAAAATTAAATCATCTATGAAGTATTTCAACTTCTAGCATGTCCTCCTTTCCCCCAAATAAACAACAATTAATGTTTTTAAAGGACTTACACCCAGAACAAAATATGAGTGTCAATAAACTTGAGTGAGAACATCATATAAATTCTTGTGATGTATTTGCACTGTTTTGTTACTGAGAAAGAGAAGGAGACACACTGGGTTCAGTTTCATTTGCCTTCTAGGTTGCAGTCTTTTCTGTGCATAAGCAGAGACACCACACCTTCCTTCTCATATATTTAGTCAATCTTCTGATCTTATCCTCTGTGTAATTTCCCAGTGACTACATTTTTGAAAGCAAGGTTCTATCAAGAAGAGAAATCATAAGAGGTTCAATTAAGAGAGAGAATCTTTTTTGCCTTGTTTCCAGGGTTCATTTTCAATATTTTTCTCGTGTGCAATGTTTATGCCAGACAGCTCATCACATTCTGACTACTTTCCTCCCCTCCTAATGAGGATGGTCACTTATTCTCATGTGCTCAGAGCATTACTACAAAATAAAAAATTAGTAGCTGCTTTACATTCTTTCATTTATCTTTTTTTTTCTTCTAGCATATTAAATAAGTTATTTCCCTTCCCTCTGAATTCAAGCTATAACCTAGCCTACAATGCTACCATGTTTTTTAATTCCAAAACATTTGCCCTTGAACTACTGCAGTATATTTTGACTAATTTAAAAAAAAAAATCTCTTGCATAAATCTCCTCATGTTGTTACTCATCATCCAGAAAAAAGATTTCCAGAAATTTTCTTTAAGGTCTTCATTTCCTTACAAATATCTTGTCAGAATTACTCCTTTACCTCAAAGAATATAAAACTCCAGCAGAAGTTGAGCTGATCAACTTTCCCCCTCCTTCACTCCCCCTGCTCAGCTGTTACCTCTTTTCTTAGACTTGAAAACATTCAAAGGAGAAGGTGTTACTCTGTTATGTGTTTATACATCACCAAGCACAACAGCCTCTGCAATTATTGTTTTTAGGTGTACCCTGACATTACAAATGTGTCAACTGTTAAATCATTAACTCTAATTCAAAGAGGGTAAAAAAAAAAAAAGTTTGAAATCGCTTTTTCAACAGGTAATCCCAAATTTTGGGATTAGAGATTACCGAGTTGAGAACTGCCACATAAAAAGCATCTTTCTCTTGGATGGCTCCTTAGTCCAGGGCACAGCTCCATCCATCCAGGTACAGCTCCATATCCAAAGAGATTGTGCTGCCCTCCTGTGGCCTGTGAAGATTTTAAGCTCCAGAAGTCACATAGAGAGCTAAGAAAACTGATTATGCTTTTGAAAGACAGATTGCATAGCTAAACTTTACACTTTGAAGAAAGCCAAAATGCTGCTGCAGGGATATCAAAGGTCTCCTGATGCCTCTGCCTGAAAGGACCACTTAGGCTTTGTAGTGGAGACACAGAGAACAGTCATGTTAAATAAAACCCAGGTGTCCCTCAATTATGATGTGTAGAAAGCAGCAACGTAAGTGACCTATAAAAGTACTGCAAAGAAAGGTAAAAAACCCCTAAGTTTAAATGCTTGTGTTGATTATGCTACATAGATAAGTGAATTATGAATCCCCACACTGTGGGATATGGCAAATGGTGATACACAAAAGAACTACAAGACACAAGCTGTACACCCTGTTGTTAATGGAGCTGGGATTTAAGTCTAATGAGAAAACTCACAGAGCAGTCTTCAAATAAGCAGTGAAGACATTTTACAGCAAGAAGTACCAGAAACAGATTAAATATCCCTTTGAAAGTCAATATTGGTGCTACAAAAAAACCAATTTAAATTTTACAGCAACTGGAAATACTAAGATATTAGTATATTCTGGAAAAAGTTTCCTGAGTAATGTCATCAACAACTTAACATTTTATCCAATAGCATATCTAGAACATTTGGAGACAGAAAAGTGTTAACTCCTCCTAAGTCTTTCTAATTAATATAAATGTGATAAATGTGTCATCACACATTTATATACATATCACTGTTTCTACGAAGTGACACTTTGTAGCACAGCATCACTCCGAAGTACACCTTACTGATCATTAAAGGATATTAATGTTTCTCTTCCCCCAAAAAAATCTGTGATGACGATTTTGAGTCATGTTCAAAAGAAAATGTCTTTTTGAATCATATTAATCATCTAGATATTTGCTGGATATTGTTCCAAACCATAAATGCTACAATGGATCAGCATTCCTTCATTCCTCAACAGTAATCTTTCACAAAAAATGACCTGCACCTCCATGCTATGGAGTACTTAGTACAAACCTGACCTCTAAACCTCTGGTTTAGGGGATAAATAATGTAACTTTGGGGTTCTGCTATTCCATGAACAGGGACCACAGAAATATGAAAGGGAGCAGGAAACTAGTAAACTCTACTACAATCACATCAGGAGGAAAAGAAAGACCAAATACTTTAAATGAAACAAAGGCCAGAGTTTCTTAGCAGGCTATTTAACATTCATTACAGATTTCTGATTAAGATATGAAAAATTAATTAACAATTCTGTTAAAAAATATCTGCTGTTAAAAAAAGCATCTATGAGTTAATGTTTTTGGGTTTTATGCACTTCCATGTGTCTAAGAACTTCAGATACAAAGAGAAAAAAACTCACAGTCTAACAAATAAAACTACTTTTTCTATCTGGGGCAGATCACACTCAAATTCTATGTAGGTAAAGTCAGTTTAGGCCAGTGACTGTCAAGTGCAGGCATTTTGTAAAATTTCACTCAGGATTAATAAAGAACATACTTAAATCATCAAAACTAAGACTACTGTGAATCATTATGAATTGTCTTCAGTTTCCAAGCCATAAATCTGTAAAACATTTCAACTGGCAAATTGCAGTATTTAATACTAATTCTTTAGGTATGTTCAGTAAACAGACACAAACCACAACAGGACTAGAAAAAGCCTACACTGAACTTCGTGTATTGTACTCTACAAAACAAATCTCTCCAAAGCCTAATAAACTCCCAATTAACAAGGACTTGTGAACTCTAAAAATCGGCCCTCCAGGAATTAGACCTCATCAAAACCTGAACTTTTGTAGTAGGGGATATTTAATAGGAAGCATTACGGCTTCAGTAATTCTCTGAGGGCTTACACTTTCTCCACAAAGCAAGGCACTAAAACAAAGGTGACACTTTCCAGTATGACTATCAGCCGGATGAAAGTCCATCAATCACGCTCATCACAACAGGATTTTACAGAACAGGCCAAACACCAAGGACAATGTGTCCTCACTGAATCAAAATGCAGCTGTTAGAGCTTGGTATTATTCTATCTAGTAAGATTTTTAGTAAGATACACTAGCAACTGTTGTTTTTTCTCTGCAGTTTTTGAACATTTCGAGGCTGTAGGCACGTCATTCAGATCAAAACATCACTTAAGAAAATGCAACAGACTTCAAGCAAACATAAATGTACTGAACTTGTATCCCTCATAATGCATATGCATTGATTTTGTGAGGCAGAGAAACCAGCTATGTTTTCAAAGAAGACTATTCATTTTAGTAAATCATTGTGGCTAAAAATCATTACTACTACTGCTAATTTAACTTAGCCATATAATAGCTTTGCTTCCTGTCTCCAAATAGGCATCTTAAAAATACAAAATAATTAATTCCCTTCCCTTGTTTTGCTTGGTAACCCGAAACAATCACAAAAGGAAAATGGAGGTAAGAGCACAGTAACAGTATGAACAGCGTACATTGTCATGGATGAGTTATCTGGTTTAGTGACATGCATAAGTTGTTATTTCCAGCCAAAGAAAGTTGTTTTTTTGTCTAATAATTAGTAATTGCATTTAAACTTCCATGCAAAATGTCCTCGGGCCAACTACACAATTTTATATCCCTGAACAGCTGAAAGATCCAAAACAGTCACATATGAAATACAAAGTTTTGCAAGAATACTCTTTTTAAGGCAAGCCAGTAAAAGAAGCTATCCCAATGTCACCCATGCTAAAAAAATGTGCATTTTTCCTTTGTCTTTGTTACTGAAAATTATTTACTTCTCAAGTATTTATCAAGAATATGAGGCAACCTATTGCCAATCACAGGTTTTCCAGATCTTGAACTGCAAAACATAATGCACACATAAATGTGGTTTAAACTTATTTAAATAAGTGCAGCAAAACTGTAACTTTAAGGAGAGGTTAATGAGAAGCAGCTTCAGTTGAGCTTCCCTTGGATTGTTACACCCATGTGGCTTGCAGGCAAAGAGCTGTCTGATATGGAAAAATCAGTTGAAGAAGAAGGATGAGTTCCTGCTTCAGGATGCCTGAGACACTGAAATAGGCTAAAAAACTATTTTAAAAAATCTTCAAAGTCTTTCAAAAAAAGTTCTGACAGGCTTGAAAGGGAAATAGAGAACTTTAAAGTGTTTCTTTTAACTCTTTTTGTTTTATAGAATAAATGGCTGTCTGGATTTAATTTTAAAAGTACAGTTGCTTTTAACATTTGAAGTAAAATATATAATTTGCATCTCTTGATTAGCAAAAATTTTCATAAAATATCAGATTCCCTAAACCATCTTTGATTTTTAAGCATAATGTATTCTAAACTCAGAAAGCATCTTTCAAGTCAAAATATTCAAAAGGTAATACCAATATAAAAAGCAAAACAAAATAACAGTGACCTAGCCTCACAAAAAAAAAAGCAGAAACAACCTGGATATATCGAATCAATTTTGATAACAATTTCAAATCAAATAACTCTGCATCTAATACACCATTTATTCCACAGTTATATTATTCAGTTCTATGAACAAACAACTTCATCATGGACACGAAGTCACAAACTTTTATATTGGTTAGAAGATAATTACATAATTAAGTGCTGTTCCTTTAATTAAAACTAATTTTGTTTATTATGAGGGTTGAAAATGTTTCAAATTTTTCTTCTTTCCCTGTTGAGAGGCCACACTACAATAAAGCATCCTTTACTTAATATCAGTTCTGGAAGATGAAGGTAACACTGATACTCATGATTGTTGTTTGATAGCCACCAAGACCATTTAATCAAAATGTCTGTTAATTCCACAGTATTGGAACACTATGCTCTGTGTTATTGTTCTAGTCTGTGCTATTCAAAGGTACTTAACTTTCGAAGATGTTTCTAAATTACAAATGTAAACATTGTTTTACTCTTGTTGGAACCCCTCATACGTTCAACAGAAGCTCTTTTTAAAAACTGCTGTCCTTCCTAAATAATTCTTTCACTTTACATTATCTAATTTAATCTAGTTTGTCTAGATTAAGAATCTAATATCTAATTTTATCTATTTTAATCTCTATTCTGGCGAAATAAAATGATACTGTGAACCTGTCATTCTTCCTTCAACCAGCTATCTTTTCAGCATTATTATTCTTCTATGAATCATTCTGCTTGACACAAGCAATTACAAACTTAGCTTATAGCCAGAATGACGCAGAAGACAGGTACAGATGGTCATACCATCCATCCAGCTTTAAAATTCACCAACTGGTGAGTTTAAAGTGTGCTGCTGTTATGAAGAAACAGAGTACAGAGGCATTTCTCACTAGATTAATTTTTCAGATCCTGTTCAAATAAAAGAAAATAAGAGCTGCTGGGCAAGGCATGGGGGTAGTAGGAGCTGAGGAGAGTTTGGGGATTGAGAAGTCATTTTATAAAACAGCACCCTAGTAAACAGGTAAATGAATTTTTTAAATAGCCTATTTTAAAACTATTTGCATATTTAGCCTTCAAAGGAAGACCAGAGGTTTTATCTCATCTGTAGACAAATCAGCTGATGCCTTAAATCATAAGTTATGCACACTAGAAGAACAAATTCTCAGCTGACCTAAATTATTTAGAAAAAGAAGACACCATAAAGACAACATTTTCAATATTATCTATCTCTACTTCCTGAAGGCTGCTTCATTTCCCCTCTCCATCCAAGAAAAAAAATCACCAAGCCACATTTAAAGTATAGTATTAATTATTCTGTGGCTTATAAATCAATGTAACAAGTCTCTGCACAATAACAAAGTGATAAAGGACAGCCTTATCACTGAACAGTAGATGCTGGTTTTTTTAAATTTTGTCTCATTTTAAAAACTAAGCATTCTAAAAATCTGCAACTTTCTCAAAAGTCTGAACATTGGAATGCAAAGGGCATGTAGCAATCAAGGTTTCATTTTATTCAGGCCAACCTTTCTGTGACAGTTTGATACAGTAATTTTATTTGGCCATCAACTCCCTACTGATCACAAAGCAAGCATAAATCAAACAAACTTGATCAGAGTCATTCTGTCTTCAGCTAGGTAGGCATGCATTGTCTTCCAATAAATTAACAGCCTTTCCTGTGTGCTCAACACAGAAGATGTGAAAGGTCTTCTTATTTTCTATTTTGGCTTTTTAAAAATAGTACATGGAAAATTTCACCTCTACAAGTCAGATATTTGTCCCAGTCAATTCAATACTAGGAATAATTTTTTTACTAGAAATAAAAAGTATGTTATATAACTGACATGATGCACTAGGAACTATGTTTTATGCAATCCATTACATTTGTTTGGACCAACTTTAAAGGGCTATATGTGTTCCATTAATTGGTAATAGCATGCTGCACTTGTAAAATCCAGTTATTTTGATCTGGCTTTATTTGTTTATCTACAGTTTTTAAATGGATCTTCTTCAACTCAAATTCTTCACATATTCTGTAACTGACCCCTCTATCTCCTACTGTGTATGTACAGGGGTCTTTCCAGTTTCACCTGACATTAAGTCATATTTCAGCCAAAGAGTTCTTTTTCTGACCTACTACAATTCATTTATTTAAGAAAAAGCATATTTATAAGGAAGAGGGCATTATCTACAAGCCTACAGGATGTTTACTACTTGCTACATTCACTCTGTGAGCAATATCTTCGGAAAGAATAGTATAAATTTGTTCACAACTAAGCACTACCTTTGTAAGTAAAAACCATCTCATGCATACTGTTACTGAAATAATGATTCATTTCAGAATGAGGTACCACAAATAAAGCACTTCTTTTAAGTACTTCCTGCTCAACAAGTATTTTAACTCATGAGAAAAGTAGTAAGGATTTGTAAGACTGTAGGTCAGTTACTTCTCAATCTTGAATTTCACAGTTAGATTAAAAAGTCAATAAATAAAAAGCTGTTTTAAAGAAAAAAATAGATTCCTGTTTTTAAAAAATATCTCTTTTTTTGTTTTACAGTGAACACAATGCTGGCTGAAAAAACATGACAGTACCAAAAGCTTCTATCTCCATATATCCTCAGAATAATAAAGCAACAACAAGGGTTATCACTGTCCAACCTCACATCGACACACTTTCCTCCTCCCTTTAATGTGCTTTGGATGAGCCTGAAGAAAGCACCTCTGATCATATCCAGCCAAACTGATCTTAGTATCCACAAAGCCTTTGCAGTGAGTAGGAAATGAACCTGAAGACAATGAATGCATTCACACACACAAGACCAGGAACACAAGCAAAGACTCCATGACTCACTGAAGTTCCAAAAAGGATTAAAAACCCCCTTTCTGTACTGCTGCCTAATAACCACAGAGAACATGTTGCATTTCTTTGCTGGTCACAAATCTAATGAAATATAATCTCCTCTTTCCCAGACCTCACATATAATCAGCAGTAACACACTATTTCCATTCAACATTCTTATTTGAACAAACCCCTCTTCCCAGAAGTTTTAGTTACTGCCTTGCCAGGGAAAAAATGAAAACATTTTCTATGATGACATACATCAGTACAGGGAAGTAATTGCATGCTGTATCTCATTTTCCTTCTGTCTCACACTGTGACCACCTATACTTTTATATTCTTACCTGCCACCCTCTTTTTACTGTCTGTACATATTGACAACCACAGTATCTTTATTCCTACAGAAAGTATCTATGGATACCTTTACTTCTATGGAAAACTCAACACAACCAAGAACTGAGCTTGGTTAGGATTTCTGGATTGTGTCAACTACTGACTGAAATCAAGGCCGATTTTTTTGTTCCAGTTTGGTCATCAGCTGTTGATGACCTGAGGAAAGTTACATCATCATGTGTCACAAACAGACTGAATTTTACTACAGATTTGAATATGCTTACCTGTCTTAGCTCTGAAACATTCAGAAAACTGGCATATTTTCCTATGAAACAGTTAAGTATCTTCACCAGAAGAAGACCCTGTTAAATACACACACAGACACATAAACCCTCACCTTCTCCAGGACTGACTGCAGATGGTAGACTGGTCCAGTCTAGGGTCCAGTTGGGGCATGGATGAGGAGAAAACTTTGCTTCTATTCCATTTTCCTACATGAAAGGAGGAAAAAAATAAATCAAGATCCTTTACCCACTTAAGCTGGTATCAAAATTCTCACTAAATTTAATGGCATCAGATCAAACTGCAACACTGTCAGCTTAAGTGAAAATGAACAGGCAGATGATTCTACACAACATTCAAATTATGTATTTCTACAATTTTCACAAGAAATTCCTCTTAATTTTTTTAGGAAATGCTGACAGCTTCTATGCAAAAAATATGGAATTATGGAACATGATGGACAGTTTTCTTCAACAAAACTCATTAGGGTTCCCAAGATATTCAAAGCTCTAATCAAATACAAAAAAAAAAAACAAAGACCCCAAACCAATGGAAAAGGCTGGATAATGGAGCCAAGCATAAAAGCAACAGTTTTTTGTCATTCTTTATATAAATATATTTTAAAAAGAAATACAGTATTGCAATTCAAACAAAAAGTTACTTTGATTATTCAGAGTTATTGATAGGGCTCCAGCAGTCCTATCTTTACCCAATTCCTGAATCAATCAAATACCAGAAGAGAAGAAAAAAAAAATAGACTCACTTCTAAGTCAATGTGTATCAGATATAAGAAAAACAAAGGGTATTAAACTGTTCAAAACTGTCAAAATCAGCTTACACAATTCTAATAAATTTTACCTACTCCAAATCAAGCAAATCTGCTATAAAAATAACTCATTAAAAAGCTTAAATTACCATTAACTTAGTCATAGTTGGCCTTGGACCACCTATAAAATGACTGTCTTCATTATCCTCTTCTAACTCATCAGGAACCGAAGAGGAGTCCTGTAGCTGTTCCTCTGGAGCAGACATCAACTCTGGAAGCTGGAGAAGCTCCATGTTGCATTTGCCAGCAGCTTTCTTTATTCCAGGTACTTCTTGAACTCTTCGATACCAGCTGGATATCAGTGGCAAGTTTACCAGATTTTTGCCCTGTTTCTTGCTGCAAACCTAAAAAAATAAAATGGGAAGGTTAGAAGCTAATGTAAATTTTTTGCTACAAGCCACCAAAAGGCATGAACTACAGAAGTGAGCTCAGCTGCATGGTGAGCACATGCATGCACAGCATGATGGCAATACAAAAATCAGCTGGTTCAGAGCTCCAGGTGGAATTGCCAGTTGGCCATTTAGACTTTATCTGCAATTCCCATTTGCTTAATAGGATGAAAAGGTTTACATGACCAATTTTAATCATAATCTCAGTCAGTAATAGGAAAACTAAGTTTAAATAATACTCTTAAATATGTGCTATTTCCTAATATCAGAATGATTAGTTTTGGTCGATCTTTAGACAAAAAAACCCAACGCAGTAATTTGCAATAAATACTGAACTATAAGCATGACATTATGGTACCTGAATGTTCTTTCCCACAAGTACCCCTTAAAAGCCCATTCAGCAACAGCTATTTTGCTGGGAACTGCAAGCCTGAAATACTTTAGCCTATGTGGTAACAGACATACATTACCCCTTGTCTTTATTGAACTCTTTGCACTACATCTTTTTTACCTTTTTTTTTTAATTAGCGCTGAATCTTTTTTTTAATTGTGTATTTACTCAGACTTTTTTAGAATCTTAAGTTCATATTTTTATACAATGGTAACTAGTATATTTCTTTTCTGAATTAAGTGGATGTGATTATGAGTTAATGTGGCCTCCAACAGAAATTAGAATTTTAAGTGTAAAAAATAGTATTTCTTAAGTAAGAATATGTTGCACATATTAAAAAAAAATATGCCCAAATCACATTTTACCACGAAATCCAGCTACTTTTAAAAAGAATGCATTTGGTGAAACTAAGTAACTTTTGCTTAGATTCCCAAATACTCTAGAACAATAGAGATCATCCTCCTACAGTAGAGGTTGTGAAGTCTCCTGGCAGAAACTCAAAATATGATTGGACATGGTCCTGGGCAACTTGCTCTAGCTGACCCTGCTCTGAGCAGGGTGGTTATTTAAGCTGAGCTCCAGAGGTGCCCTCCAACCTCAATTATTCCAACTTCAACTATTCTGTGATGCTGTGTCTGCTTTAAAAGAAAATTAAAAAGCATGATTACAGGAAAATACAGAAAAAGCACTGCAAAACCAGCATTCATCCATGGATCTGTCAACAGTGTGGAAATAGACTAGGTAAAGAACACTTGAAATGTCACAAAATTTCAAACAGCACTCCTGCATGTGTTTGTAATATGCTTAGGGTAATCACAGGTAATTAGCAATAGCTAAAGTTGCAAAAGAAGGATGAACTGTGTAACTTTAGTATCCAAATCAATATCCTAACAGTAACATGGGCAAAAACACATTAATTCAGTCAAGGAAGAAGTCTTTTGGAAAGCAATTCTAAGAGGCACTGGTACATTTGTTATCAAGTGTTCTAAATTGTATTTTTAAAAGTGAATAGTGGTTCCTCCCAGATGAGGAGCTGAGCTTTTGTTACACTTCTATTAATTTTCAACAGTTACAACTAATAGAAAGCTTAACAAAGGTAACCTCAGAATGATAACAGCAATGAAATGAGGTAATGAAAAACAACCCTTCAGCTTCATTATCGTACTTTTGGTAATTATAATTACAATCAGCTAGTCAGGTCTCCTCATATTTATGGTATGATATTTTCCAGACACATACTCACTTAAGACTTCATTATTATTCACACCCTTAATTCAAAGTGGAACTGCAACTATAGTGATTTTTTTTTTAACACAATCCAGGAAGTCCAGTTATACAAGTGACAAATAACACTTGAATACAGAATTAAGCTCTGACACTTCCATCAACAAGAGCAGTTTCAACTCACTGCCGGCAAGAAGCTTTCAGATTCAAGTTCTTCAATTTTGATGATAACTGTAGGCATCAAGGTATAAATACTCAGAAAATGATCATTCACCAGAGAACAGAAAGAAACAAACATCCCAGAGCTCTTGTAAATTAGGTAAAAATGAAACTGAAAGCCGGGTTTTTAGGGAAATTCTTGGTGTGAGCTGACACAAGTGTACTGTAAAATACCTAGTTCATAAGCTGCAGAACACCAGGGCTCAAGGGTAACACATAAAAAGTCAATAAATACAGCATTCTCAGCTGCTCACAGGACATCTACAGAATGATTTGAACCACATTGCTGAAATCAATTAAGCATGTGATGCAAAAATCTTCTCATACCTAGCACCAGTAAATCAAATATTACTCTAAAAAGTTATGCTCTTATTTAAAAACACCTTGGAAAAAGACAAATTTAAATACATTAAAGTTTTTTAAATAGTAAGAAAGCATTTTGTCTTACTACTTTTGTTTATGATCATCCCCACAGAATTTGCTGTTCACCTCCAATTATGTGATTTGCAAAACAAACAAAACAGATGTGAATTAAAAACCATTTCTGTAAAGTAACTCATCATTTTAAATCAAAGGCAGCATATTGCTATCATCATACAGAAACCCACTGAGGATAATGATACTGGTTAAAGAAGTTATAAAGTGGACATTCATCACATTATTAATATTTGATAGTCATTATCTTTCTTTTAGAGACCATTATTCTCAATCTCACTAACAGCATCTTCTGCAGGAATTGCATTTGTTTTCAAACACCATAAGGGAAATTTGGCAAACCAACTTGCAAAATCAAAATGCAAATGTCCCTGGAACAGACACCAGCTTAGCTATAAATCTCACAGAGTAACTGCAGGAATACTGGTAGGAGGCAAACTCATATCGTTTTACTGTAATGGGAAATAAAGACATAGTTGTCATTTCCTTAGATCTTTCTTGTGCATATATCCTCATAAAACTAAGTACACAGATTGTGCTGAGCAAGACTCTTGCACAGGCTTGCCACAGAAGTTTTTCCCATTGTAGAACTAGTCTTTAAGTTGAGCTCAAGTCATCTGTACTGGTATTTTTAAATTATTATTTTCTGGGCAAATTGGTGCCAAAATGTTTCAGTATAATATTTTAACAGTTAAAAATGTTTACTAACCATTGATATGCTATGTATTTAAAAGTAATTTTAATGATCTCACCTATCCCTGGATTTTGTGTTTGTATGAAAACAAGATTAATCTGTTCTGGGTTAAAGTCATGCTGCAAACACAACAATATGTTTTAAATTAACATATTTTACAACTTTCAGTTTCTTTAAAAACATACATGTACACTAGTTAATATCTGCAGAATTTGTCATCTTACCAAGAATTGATGGATGCATGGCAAAAGCACTATATCTGCCACAGTAAAATAAAGCCCTTCCGCAAAAACGTGGTCCAAGAGCGGAAGGTCAGAGGTTTTTGTTCTCCTGATGTGAGGAGCCTCCCTGTTGATTGCACCTGGTGCTTCCTGGACAAGTAGCTTAGAGAAAGCTACACTCAGTTCCAAACTTGAGGGTGGATGTTCATGGACTTCCCCTGGTTTTAATTCCTCTGTTTCTTCTTTAGGAAGCACAGGCGCTGCAGCCTTGGCACCTGCCTTCTGTTGCTGAAGTTTTTGCCTTCGAATTTTGTCATCATTATGTACTCGGACAGGTTCTCCAAGCTTCCTTTCAAACAGTAAAATGTCAGGAGGAATAGCCTGGCAGTGCTCAGGAGAGGCTGTCAAAAATCTTTCAACAGCCAGAGGTATGCTGATCTCACAGAGTCTGGTCCACTGGCTAACCTGTCAAATAAATTTATGTAATTAATGTCTCTATAGAAAGAGAAACAAAACCCAGGGTAATTTTTGCTCCACTTTAAGCAAAGGAATTCCAGCTTTAAATACATTCTTTGTTAATCTTAGAAAATCAGATATTTCTGAATTACTTTTGCAATAGCAGAGTTAGAAAGCTAACTCTTATATATAACAGAACAAACAGTTATCCAGTATAGTGTATTTCCTTATTATTGACATAAAATTAGGGTGGCTGTATAACTCATAAGAAGTAAAGCTGTGATCTGAGTTGAAGGCACAGTAAATGGCAACCATGGAAATGGCAATCATGACAGGGTGGAATTCAACCTCCTGAGAGGAGTGAAGAAGGCAAGTCTAGATGGATGAGCTGCCAGATGAGTAAACTGCTATGTGATAAGCAGGCTGAAATCTCAACTCAAAGGGTAGTGTTGGTTAATGGGTCACATTCGACCTGAAGGCCAGTTAGAAGTGGAAACCTTTAAGGGTCTATGCTGAGGTCTATCCCATTTGATCATCTTTACCTGGAGGAGGAAGATGGAACACACTCCCATCAAGGATGACAGGAAATTGAGCAGAGCAGACAACAAACTCCCAACAAACTCCAAGATAGAGCTGCTATTCACATGAGCCTGCACAGACTAGAGAATGGGCTGAGAGGAACTGATGTGAAACTCAACAGAATAATCCACACCTAGGAGGCACTGAACCCCTGGAATGGCACAGGCTAGGGACTGATCACCTGGCCAGGTAGCCACTCTGTTGAAAAGACACTGGATAACCTGTTGAGGATAAGCTAAATATAAGCCAGCAGTGCACCTCAACAGTCAAGGCTAACAATATATGGTACTCTTGAAATCAAAATTAACAATAAATTAAGTATTTCTTAGTTGTCTTCAAACTTTATAATTCATTTATACTACTAGACAAGAAACAGAGATCTGACCTATTTTTTAATATTAAGGTTCTTTCTGTGCTGTTAAAAAGAAGTATCTTCAAAAATAATTATTTTTCATCTTTGTGCCAAAATAGAGATACTTCTCCAGAGAGAAAATTGTATTTTCTAAGCAAATTAAGTTCCTTACTAGAAGAACTTATTTGACATCAATATTAACAGTCTAGTTCAGAGCATTTAATGCTTATTAAAAAACCAATTAATGTATCTAAGAGAAAGAGACACACTCACTTCAGCACAGGCTTTTAAGCAGGTCTTCTTAAAGCCCAAGAGCTCCAAAACATCCTTTTTAGATGGATCTGCCTCAAATGTTTTCTGTATTATATGTCTTAAGACCACAGAAAGCCCAGCGCGGCAGAATTTGTCATCTTTGACAACAACAGCAGGTAAACTGCAGCTCTGCACAACCACTGGAAGCTGACACCTGGAGATTAAATGGACCTCAAGATCGCCAGCAAGGCTTTTTGTCACACACTGATCACCCACATCTTCACCAGTTGGCACTAAGAAAACTTTAAATAATTTGCAGTCACAGTAGGATAGCAAAAACAGTGAGATAGATGTATGAAGAGGAAAGATACTATCTCTGTACTGATGAGAAAAAGCCAAATATAAATGCTCTTCAGCAGCACTATCTTTCATCTTCTTCCTGAGATGAAGCTCCTGAAATAGAAATCAGAGAACAACATTCATAAAAGAATATAGAATTTAAAAAATAAATTTTAAAAAAATTTAAAGCACTGGTTCTTCTGCTATCTGCTACAACTGTTTTTAACATAAGACACTACTAAAGACATCCTGCCTGAATAACTGGCAGGCCCTTTTTTGAGAGAAAAGAATGTTTTCATATCTACACTGTCTCTTCACATACAGATCATGGATAGGAAAATTATCTGTGCACTTTTTTTTTTTTACATTTTAGCATATTTCTGACATCAAACAAAACCAAAAGAAAATATTTCATTTTCAATTTTTAAGTGCATAAACATTGTAGAGCAAGGCCTTTTTTTAACATCAAAATCTCCCATGACATTAACTATGTATTATTGAAAATAACAAGTTCCTGAGCACGTATCTACAACAGTCAGTTCCCTAATACAAATATCTCTCTTTCTGTAATTGCCAAAAGGCATTTATAGCAGGTGTTTAGGCCATGGGAAATAATATGGGCTTCTGTAGCAAAAATTAATCTAGAGTTGGGTGAGATAATAACTGAAGGACACATAAGCAAATAAACATTCATTTCACAAATGCCACATGAACACCTCAAACCCACAACTCCTTCAAAGCAATTGAATACAACAATAGCAGAGCTGAAATTAATATCTTCTGAGTATATTAAAAACTCAAATTAATTTTCCTGATAGTACTCTGAAAGCTACATTTTTCCTACTACACTATTCCACAGCAGTTTAACATAAGGCACTGATGCAGTAATTTTTCTGCTCCATCAGTCAGCAGAACTGGCCATTACCCTAGAGATGACAGCTCATGTTGAAAAGCTTTAGACAGTAGATGGCCCTCTTACAACAAGCATCACAGACCACAGCTCGAGTGCAGTGAGGAAAAGAAATTTAAACGTTGCTAAGAAAGGCCAGAACAGCATCAGTCTTTCACATAACTGTCTACAATAAGGTCCTTGCACAGTTACATGAACATGATGTAACTATTTTTAAAGGAAAAAAAGTTTTCATTTGATAGATCTTTATTATTCCATTTATTTTTTTTCCATGTAGACATGTACATCACACTTTCTACTTTATATTACCCACCACGGGGCCAAATCAATTGCCCAAAAAGAGGCAGTGGAAGAATAAAATCAAGTCCAAATCAAGATTAATTGCATACTGATGTCTGTTACAATGAAACATTTTTAAACCGTTACATGACAAGAACAGTGGCTCTACTATAATGCTGTTGCTTTTCTTTAATAAATACATTGCCCCACAAAAACCAGGACAATACACAATGCAATACCTACTTCACTAGAAGATATTTCATTTGGCTAAATCTTGACAGCATGGAAGTTGAGACAGACTCAATATCCTAAGTACAGCTCTGTCATAGAAATCATATAGCGAAGGCACTGCCAAAGAGGTAAATCAAGAAGAGTTACTCTTACCATAGTCACAGTCATAGATACTAGCATTTAAACTCCTATTCTCATCTACAGCACTTTTCAATATTAAACAATACCCTTATATGCATTTTATTATTTTTGTTTTCCATGGGATCTTAGCTTATAAGTCTATCTTTTCCTGGGCACTCAAACCACTCAGACATACACATTCACCTTACCAATCACTTCACCTCTCAGTTTTTTCTTCTGGTTGACCTTCCTGGACACAATCAGCTACTTTGGTCATTATCATGCTGTATAGAACTGCTAAATATTTTGGTATATTCTGATGAGGTTTCTATTTCCAAAGTATATTATTCTGTACTTTCCAACTACTGATCACCTGTTCTTACCAATTACTTAAAAAAACTTCTTAGAAGTAACTTTAACTAAATGGGCTTCTGCAATGACTGCAACTTGTTACACAGGCCATTAGAATATCAAAGCATTCATTCTGGATTTATGTGAATTTCAAGTTATTGCAAAAACTTCTATGCCCCTCCATCACAACAGCAACTCAACATCTCACAGACTTTCCTCTCAAAGAGCCTTGCAAGGTGGAAATTCCCTGTGTTCCTGTTACACATGTGAAAAAGCAAAAGCACAAAGAGAATTTTTAGCTCAGTGTCACACTGGAAGTCTGTCCTTAGGCAAGCCAAAAAATTGGACATTTTCCCTTAAGGGCTTTGCACTTTGTTGGTTGTGAGATTTCGAGGGTTTTTAAGGTCTGCGACAATGAAAACTACAATCAGGCTAATTTTACTCTCAAGTCCCTCACAGAACAGAAACTAAATTAATCTGTCCATTACTTCTGTCTATAAGTGACTTCACCTGTGTTTTCTCATTGTTTCCTGTGAGAAGATAAGGCCTTCTTGAATCATCACTTCAACTGAGCTGTACAACCTTACACTCCCATACTCCACCCTTCTCCCATCTTTTACTTCAGAGAATTCCTCCAATATCTTGCTGCTAAGCACTGACATTTATAAAGTTGCTTCCTATATTTTTTGTTTCCAAGACAGGTGTCTTTCTGCACTGCTTTGGCTCTGCAGAGTCTATATTCCCTGTGGATTTATGCATAGATTTTTCAGTTCAAAGACTTAACAGCCTACCTGGTTGCCCGTTCTCACTTAAATATTTTCACATAACTACTACCTGCCCATTGAATGTGTTTATTAATCCCTTGGCAGCTTACTAAGACAAAAACAGACACAGACATACACAATAAAATGAAACATGCAATACAGAACTAACCAAACCTATTAAGACATTGCACTATTAGCTCACAGTATTTCTCCCAGGATGTTTTTCTCTAATTTGACAGTAAATTCTGTGGGAGGAGATGGATTTTTATTCTATTGGCCTTATTTACAGTAGCCAGTGTTTGAAAGAGGGAAAATGCAATGACCAATACAGGATTTGCAGCGTAACTTCAAAGACAAATAATATTGCCTACCTTCGGTTTAAAAGACACCTTGGCTACTTAAAAATAATAAACATTATGTAACTTTCACTAGCTGTGCTGGTTTTTACCATTTTTTCTTCCCTTTCAACATACACTAAACAACTATTAAATTAGTCTCACTCAGCTGCCCGGTTAACAACATAATAAAGAAAATCGCTGCTTTAAAAACAAGTGTTTCCCATAAAAATTAAAGACAAGTAAGTAAGTACATAAACGTCCTCTTCCTTTTAGTCCTTGAAAAAGATCACATTCATTTGTTGATTACTACATGGTAAACCAGAACTTTTGTTAAACAGACACGTTACCATTTGAGAAATGTTTAATAAAATGCCATTTAAAGCCGCAGGAAATATTCAACTTAGTGCAAAGTAATATTTGCGCTTTAAGGCACATAACGCGAGAGGCTGCAGCTCTATTTCTCTCCCGACGATCCATTTGCTGGATGAGCTCAGGGCCACCCCTGCACCCTGGAGGGAACCCCGAGGGAAGCACGGCAGAGCTTCGGACCCAAGCTTCAGGAGGGGCCGCGAATAAAGCGAAAGTTGTGGGCAGTTCTGGAGAGCAAGACGCGGGCGGGCCGGGAGGGACAGAGGCGGGTCAGGAGGGACAGAGGCGGGATAGGAGGGACAGAGCCGGGTTTATGAGGGATAGAGCCGGGATACGAGGGACAGAGGCGGGATTATGAGGGACAGAGCCGGGCCAGGAGGGACAG
>VZRM01001804.1:0-19085 GCA_013397955.1 Grantiella picta | reverse complement strand
TCCTCATCCGAGAGCTCCTCAGCTGCCACCTTCCTCAACCCAGCACTGAAAAGCTCACAGGGGCCAAGTAATCCCTGGAGCGCTTCCCGCCGAAGCTGGGCCGCTCCTCGTCCAAGTCGTGCTCGGCCCACACACCGTAGGTCACCTCCTCCTTGGTCTGGTGCTGCCGCTGCGGGTTGAATTCATTCTGCAGGTCCCAATCCGACACCTCGAAGCTCTCCATCTCCATGCCATCATCTCTGTCCATGCTGCACAGGTGCGACATTGACATCATGGCGCCGCCGGGATCCCTTGGCCCGCTCAGGGACCCCCAGCGCGCTCAGGAGCTCCCTACCCTGTCACACCGGGATCTCCAACCCGCTCCAGTACCCCAGGAGCAGCCTACGGCCATACCACCCTGAGAACACCCAATCTCATCTGATCTTGGAAGCTAAGCAGGATCGGGCCCAGCTAGCTCAGTTGGTAGAGCATGAGACTCTTAATCTCAGGGTCGTGGGTTCAAGTCTCACGTTGGGCGCCAAAATATGTATTGGCCTGAAAACAAACCAGTGAGAGATTACAAGTCAGGATTAAAATTTAATAAGAAAAACAAATAAAAAGAGGTGCAATGATACTAGAAAAAGCACTGACAAAGTCAGATACAACCTGACACCTGGTTAGGGTGGTGGTAGTAGTCCAACTGAAGTAGTTCAGTTCAAGCGGTGATCCTGTGAAGGTCTGGTCTCCAGCTGAAGGTCCAGTGGTAGCTCTTGTCCTCTGGGAACCCAGTAGACAGGGCTAGGTCAGGTAGTTCCAAGGCCAGGTTATATCCAGGTGGGAATGCTTGGCTCCTCCCTCCTGGCCAGAACATCCTACAATGGGATGAGGTAAGTCCATGAGTCATGCGGTGGGTCCCTGATGACCCATTGTCTGTCATCCGGGGTGGGTCATTAGCAGGCGATAACAGCTAACGGCCCACAGCTGGTGGTAATAGAATACTTAAATTCATCTATATTGCAACCTAGGACAACCAGTCTTGAAATCATTACAACCTGCAACCTAGAAGTGAATCACTAGGAGGTGAATAACTTCAAATCCCTTCTTATTAATCCCTTTAGCTGATCATGCCCTTTCCTCTCTGGGGCATGAGTGAAAAATTTAATTTTCCAGAATGCTTTAAACAACATGTAAGCATTTTTGCATATGCAGGCAAAACATGCAAAACCATTAAAGCAACAACAGAAAAGTCTAGAAGAATGTGAGCTATTTAAACTTAGGCAGTTTGCTAGAGGAAAAGACCCTTTGCTATGGTTTGTTCCATGTTTCTGGAGAACTCTGCAACAAGAACACAAACCTGTTTCATTCTGGAGTGTGATCAATACAGGAAAAAGTTCATACAAACTTTTGTTCTGTTGATTAGAATCATGGAATCGTCTTGGTTGGAAAATACCTCTAAAATTGTAGAGTTCAACCATTAACCTATTACCACTATATTCACCATGAAATATTGTCCCCAAGTGCCAAATCCACATGCCTTTCGAATACTTCCAGGGATGGATATTCCACCACTTTCCTGAGCAGCCTGTTCCAATGCCTGACATGGGACTAACAACAGGATATTGAGTTAAGGGAAGAAAATGGCAGGAACCACTGTTTGTATGCTGTCATAAGAAAAATGCTTCAACTTTGATCTGAATTGCTGATAACTCCCAAAAAGTTCAGGTGTGGCTGGTTCCAAAGCTGAAGTCTACAGAGAAGTTACTGGCAGTGTGCTGGGAAGTTGATCTCCTCTCTCTTGCTTTCCAGCCACTACATTGCTTTAAAGGAGAACCTAAAAAT
This sequence comes from Grantiella picta, assembly GCA_013397955.1. NCBI lineage: Eukaryota > Metazoa > Chordata > Aves > Passeriformes > Meliphagidae > Grantiella > Grantiella picta. The sequence goes on along the minus strand of VZRM01001804.1, from coordinate 17,267 downwards.
ACATCAAATGCTTCCTGATAAATAATTTTCCACATACACTATTTCTGTACTTGTCACAGGGCTGTTCTGAGAGTGGAATGTTCTACCAGCCACTCTTTCTCTGCTAAGGTGCCCAGCACATAGTGACTGTGTCTGAGAGCCTGGGATTTGAATGTCAGTACATCCAAAACAGAGGAAACCCAGAGAACTTCATAGCTCTAACTGGGATGTGGAAAAGCTTCCTGGTTTAAAAAAGTAATAATAATATAGAAGCCTGTGAAAACTGGTAACTTCACATTTATGCCTGGTGTTATGTGATCCTTCCTCTCTTTGAGGTACAGAGGATACCTTGTTCTACCTTTGGAAAACATCCGGCTCAGTGGAAGGAGGATGTTTGTTCTGTTCTTCTGAAGTTTGAAGCAGAGCCCAGTCTGGGGCCCCTGATGAAAGGCTTCATGATGCCACACTCCCTTGAGTAGATTTTGAAGGAGCCTAATTTGCTGTGTGATACACATGAAACCATTTACAATGAACAGGTTTTTCCCTTTTGTGCGTAATGCAATCCTCCTTTTAAGCTGGTGGATTCCTGCCATCCAGTTTTGCTGAGGCACACACTGACTTGTTGTGCATATCCAGTTGTAATGTTAAAAATACTGAGAGCCCTAGCTAACATGGCTGAGTTGTTTGCAATTAGAAATTACCACAATTCTCAAATTCAGTGGGCAAAATTTTGGTTTTAGCAAGATGATTCTCAGCTGATAATCTAGGCAGAGATTTTTAAGGCTGATGTCATTCTTTGTTTCTTCATGATGACTGCAAAAGATTTAAAAAGAGTTTGTGTCTGTCTGGTTTACATTTATTCTGGAAAAGAGATTGGAGAACTTGCATAAGTCTTACATAAAGTAAACAAAAAATGGGTCTTAACCCATTTTTTAAAGTATTTTGTCTACCATTTATGGTAGATTTTTTATTTATTTCTGTTGTTGCCATTAATTCCAATTTCTGACACATATCCTGAAAAAAACATATCAGTTCAAGATCCCATGCCTTATTTTGCTGAAACTGCTGCAAAATTCTATGCTGCAACAAATGAGGAAGCTGATTTACAGATTTTTAAAAGATAAACAACAATTAAACAAATTCCCAGATTGTGATGCCTCTAAGTGCAAGTGAAACCATCTCTGTCTCAGATGCTGGGTTCTTATACTGTTGAAAACATGACCGTTTATCTTTCTGCACTGCACCACTGTGAGAAGGTCAGTGGTGATGTATGTGTGTTAAATTGCCCCAAAACTGCAATCTTGTCTTCTTCATCTAATACATAGCCAACTGAGGCCACGCTTGGCTGCTGTAGACATCAGTGATTCTGCTGAAGGAACTAAATAAACAGTTAAATGCCCAAAAGTGCTCACCCACAGCAAAACATCCCAACAGTCAGAATTACTTCAGCTTTACCACAGCAGAAACAGGGTCAGAGACTTGTCCCATATCATTCTCATCCTGCCAATGATGAGTTCACTGAAGATGGCAGCTTCTGACTCGAAATGCAGAATAGAAATAAAACAGATATCTAGACTCCCAAGGGTTTTTTCAGGCTATGTGTTTGGCTTGTAGTGATGGTCCTTGTATCTATACTCCACTCTGGTAAGATCACACCTGGAGTACTGCATCCAGCCCTGGAGTCATCAGCAAAGGAAAGGTATGGATCTGTTGGAGCAGGTCAAGAAAAGGGCCACAAAAGTGATCAGAGGGCTGAAGTACATCTCCTGAGAGGAAAGACTGAGAGAAGAGGTTTTTCAGGCTGGAGAAGACAAGGCTTCAAAAGGTCCTTATTGCAAACTTTTAGTAAAAGGGGGCTTATGAGAAAGATGGAGAGAGACTTTTGACAAGGGCATGTAGTGGAGCACAAGAATAAATAGTTTTAAAATGAAGTAGGGCAGGTTAAGATTAGATATTAGGAAGAAATTCTTTACTGTGAGGGTGGTGAGATGCTGGAACAGAGAAGCAATTGATTTCCCATCCCTAGAAATATTCAAGGCCAGTCTGGATGGGGCTCTGAGCAACTTGATCTAGCGGAAGATGTCCCTGCTCATGGCAGGGAGGTCAGAATGAGATGATCTTCAAAGGTCCCTTCCCACCCATTCTATGATTCTGCACTTCTATGACCTGTTCAGCACATGTCAAACGCACTGCCTAGAAAAAAAGTCAAACTGTCGCCATGCTGCACAAGTACAGCCTGCTCCTGTGAAGCCACTTTGGAGCAATCTTGTATCTCCCTCAGAGCTAAAAAGGCTTAAGAACATTTTTATCAATCAAACTCCTTGTTTGTGAAATAGAAAATGAAGTGGGCCAGATTGTTTTGGTTCTAGCTTCAGCAGGTACAGCTGTTATTTGATCTTGGCATGTTCTTTTCAAGCCTAGCGTGTCAAAGTGGTGGTTTTTTTTTTTTTTTTTTGTTGGTTGGTTGGGTTTTTTTGTTTTTGTTTTGTTTGTTTGATTGTTTTGGGGGGGATTTGGGCTTTTTATTGTTTGCAAAGAGCTCTTTTGAATATGCCCACTGCTTTATTTGTGCATAATTTCACAGTGTTCAAATACCTTAGTTTTTAACCCTTCTCTCACTGCAGCATGGGAAACTACGGAAAGCTGGTTTCACTTCTGGCATATCAAGCAGGAACAGTCCACATCTGGGTCTGACTTCTTTTGACGACATTCAAGAAATTCCATTGCTCGAGGAGTTCTGCAAGGAAATGGAGACAAAGTCAACATTACATAACAAGATGCCTTGGTCTGGATGTCTCGGACCAGGGGAGAAAATCAGAAATACTGTCTTTGTTATACACAACATACACAGAGCCCTTGAGCTCCACTGAGTTTTGGACCGACAGGGCTGACACAGGTGCATCTCCTCTAAAAATCTCAAGCCCAAAAGCAAATGCAGCCAGTCTGGCCTCAAAAGTAGTATAAGTTGAAGCAAACTCAGAGAGACATCAGCTCTGCTGCTCATTACTCGAGCAATACAACCTTAGAAGCAAATTTCAAATTTGCCTTTAAAAGAATATTCATAAAGAGCTTAAGCGCATTCAAGTGGTGTAAGAACATCTTGATAATAGCCTCTATACATTCTATTGGATGAAAACAACTGATTAAATACGTTACATAAGCATCCCCTTAGCTTTGTGGTTTACCCTTTGCAGCACTAAAAAAAAAAAAAATGCTATGCAAAAATTCACTTTAAATATTTCATTAACCTTCTTAACTCTGACCCAGCATGATGATACATGCTGAGAAACTAACAATGTATTTTACATAGCAAATGTATGTCTGTGTCCCAGTAATTTCTGAGCAGAGAATAAATAAATCTCGATTTTCCAGCTGTACCAGCTGAGGAAATTACAGACCCTCCTCAGTAAAACACTTAGCATCTTGTTAATTTGAATAGCTCTGAAGGAAACTTTAAGCAGAATAAATGACCCTTTCCCTTAACAAGAAGTAAGGGGCAGCAAATGAGCAAATTTGCATATGGAAAATACTTAGTATTCACTAGCACTAAATGTTTCCTGTTCAAACTGGCAACAGAGAAGAATCTAATTCTCTATAATGTTTTATTGACGAGCTAGAAAGTTAATGGGAGAGGGAAGATACCACTCATATTTACCTCAGGAAATAGGCTAAAGTCAGCATTGATAATTCTGACAAAGTGCTCCAGATTTCCATATTAAATAGGTTCTTATTTGGTTGCTTAAATCCACATCTAAATAAAACAGGTCTGAGGAGGCTTCAGGATCAATGCTAGTAGATTCTAATAATACAAACAAGTTTGCAGGGTATTTTTAAACATACATAGTAACTATAAGGCCAAAGAATAATTTAGCCAAGATTTTTTTAAAGTGTCTATGGTTTTTGTTACTGCCAATTTACCCTCTGACAGCTGACAAAAGCTCAACTTCACGGATGAGGAGCATGGTTTTTCCAAAGACTTTCTGTGATATTTTGTGGAAGCCACTCAGATATTAGAGATGTTAGTGCATCCAAGTCATCCGTATCTTTGAAAAATCTTAGCCACAAGGGAACTGGCTTCTCAATAATGTTGCAAGCTGTATGAGATAACCAGCTTGGCTCTAGTTTTCTGGCTAGCTCATAATGCAGCCCCTTCTGAAAATAAGCTATGAAAACACAGTTTGTTTGAAGTATTGCAAGAGGCTGTACCATTAGGGAAGCAGAAAAATCTTATATTCCCCTCGCTGCATGACAAAATCCAACCAGTAATGCTCACATGTCCTCTTTAAGTGACCTAAGAGAAGGTGAGAATGCCTCACCATTCTAGCAGCCATCCAGAGTATGTATTTTGAGTCCAAAATTGGGGGGGAGGGGGGAAGGCCATAGAGGCAAATGATTTTGCAGGAAAATTGACACACAAAAAAAGCCATCAGAGTATTTTTAACAGAAGCAAATGTTTCATGCAGTTTTACCTTCAAAGACCTGGCTGCAGTTCTTGTTTAGTTTCTTTTGTACTTGGCTAGATCCCAGTGTATGATTTGTAGAACATGATCTGCCTTTCCTGTACCTGTGGGGTTTTTGGTGGCTCAGGATTAGTATCCATTGAAAAAAAGCATTTTAGAGATCTCAAGACAGCATATTTAACTGCACTCACCAAAATCTATGTTAACAAGATCAGTAACATTGTTTGGGTTTTATGACCCAGGGAATACCTCATCTTGGGCACCTCATCAGTCATCAGCAGTCACTGGAAGAGCCATAGGGTTCCAACAGTGACTGCAGGTAGATATCAAATTTAATTGCAGCCAGAATTAAGTGTTTTAGGTTGGGAGGCTTTTGTTAAAACAGGTCTGTAAATGGCATAAGACTGGCCCATTACAGCTATGTTGCTCTTTCACATGGAGCACTGCATGTGAAAAACACCATAAAGGAAATCTTATCACACTCTACATCTGCCTGAAAGGAGGTTGTAGTAAGGTGGGGGTCAGTCCTTTCTCCCAGGTAGCAAGTGACAGGACAAGAGGAAATTGCCTCAATTTGTGCCAGGGAAGGTTTAGATTGGATATTAGGAATTTATTTATTTTTTTATCTAAAGGGTTGAAAAGACATGTAGATGTGGCACTTGTGAACATGGTTTAGTGTTGGGCTTGGCAGTGCTGGGTTAATGGGTAGACTCATTGACCTTTTCCACCTTAGTGACTCTATGATTCTGTAAAAGTAAATTCTCTGCCTATCGGCTGCTCAGGCTCCCTCCTCAGGGCGTGTTGGCTGCCCTATTCCAGTGATGTACAGCAGCCCCAAATCCACTGGGATAGACAGTGTGACATGAACAGCAAGCACAAGGTAGCAAGGACATGCTGTCTGAAGGTCTGACTCAGAAAAGGAGGGCAGATGTGTATGTATAAGGGATGTGAAGAGAGTCTCTAGCTTGGTTTAAGAGCTGTGCATTTAAATATGCAGAGAAAGCACCTCTGCATATTTACATGCAGAGTTGTGTAAGGAGTTGGAAATTCCACTAAATCATCACCATTCCATCTCTGTCAGCAGAAGCTCCCCACTGCACTGGATGGACAGTATGGCCTTGGTGGGGAGAGAGGTGGAGAAGAATGAAGCTGTGAATGGAGTACAGAGACGAAGAAAATATATTCATGTCATCCACACCTCTGATTTTTATTTGAGCATTGTCTTTGTCCCCTTCCTGCATTCCACAAAAGCTTCATATTGTTGTGCTCTCAGCAAGGGAACTGTTCTACATTGACTATCCAACCTAAATATCCAGAAACTAGGAAGGGATGGGAAAAGAGAGAAGGCAGAGAAAAGGAGAAGCCAAAGGATTAGACGGAACAGTGACTAAAAAGAAGGAAAAAGATGGCAACAAACGGTTAAAAAATTAAAAGTAAGGAACTGCAGAAGGCAAAGAGCAAATGACTTTCAACACCTCCAGCACACTGGTAAGCTACTGAAACAGCAGTGCTTTTCTGTCCAGGGGCAGAAGGACAAATGAAAAACCTCACAATTTTGGGGATCACTGAAGCTCAATCCTCCTGTTAACACAACTGGCTGGCTTGGCCAAGGCCAGAAGAAGGCAGATGAGGAAGTCCAACACTGTGGTGTAGTCTTAATTGAGGCAAAGATAAATAAAAAGGTGAAGGGAAAAGTGCAGCTGCAGTAAGAGATTCTGTAGAAACAGGAAGAGGGAACACAGCCTGACAAGGCTTACCTAAATGTGTAATAGCCCTCATCTTGCATAAAAGGCATAATTCTGCTTATGAGCTGGTCTATGAACATATTTCTGTGGTAGAACCATAGAATAACGTAATGGTTTGTATTGGAAGGGACCTTTGAAGAACCTCTGGTTCAAACCCTGTGCCATGGGCAGAGACATCTCCCACTAGACCAGGTTGCTAAAAGCCCCATCCAACTTGGCCTTGAACACTTGCAGAGATAGGGAATCCACAACCCCTCTGGGCAACCTGTTCCAGGGCCTCACCACACTTACTGTAAAAAAATGCACTGCCTGAGTGGAATTTTTCTACTTGTTGTCCACAGTGATCAGAGAGATTAGATCAGAATGTAAACTGAAAGACTGGATACTGGAATAAATAAAATCAGTGAAGAAAACAGGAACAGAAGAAGAAATACCATTCTCAGGACAGAACATTTTGGCTAATGATTCTTGGATACAAGGAGTGAAGGCAGAGCTACATGAATGACTGGATTCTCTTTGCATGTGTTTTCAACAGAGCTTGATGCTGTTACTAATACAGTTCTGGGAGTGCTGAGAAGTCAGGGATCATGGCTGGGATCAGGGCTGTCAGTGCTATATACACCAGCAGGTCTTATTTCTCAAGTCCACAATGAACACAAGAAACAAGAAGAGACAGTAAACAGATGGCAACACTTTAAAAGAAAATGGTAGGTTCAGGAGGGAGCACCTATCTATCTTGTCATTGACATTTAGAGGACATCTATCACCCTGTTGTCTAAATGCCAAAAAAATTTACAGAATTACTGAGTTCAGAGGAACCACGTATTTCTCTCTGCTCCTCTGGAATGACAGTGGTAGGTCAACTGAGTCTTAAATAGATGATATATAGAGGCATCTCCTTCCTTTTCCAGGAATTGGAGCCATTACTGAGATGGACAACTGGATGGAGGAAGACCAGTTTGTGGCATAAATTCATGTGCAAGAACACAGACTTTTTGCCATGTATCAGTTAGACACTCATTCAGCTGGTTTTTTTTTAAATATTAGACTCGTCTAATATTTAATTAGATATTAGATATCTAATATTAGATCCTTATTAGACGAGTCTAATTAGACGAGTTCTTCGTCTAATATAGAATTCACAATTGTCTTGAGGAATACTATCCAGATCCCACAAGGAATGCATTGGCTTAAGAGTGTGGGGATGATACCTCCATATCACTCTGACATCCCCACTAGGATACAAGTTAGATGCCATGTTTTGGCCCCACCATATTTGGATAGCATATCTTGTTCACTGGGAGTTACAGTCTTTGCAAATGCATTCCAAATTCTGCTTCAATTAATCGGTGCAATTTTCTCTTTCCTAATGGATTGGCCTTTCCCTCCACAAGCCAGGAACAATTCAGCTGCAGCAAGAGCAACGAGGGCTCACTGGTGTCACAGCAAATCTTCCACCATCCTGCTTTTCTTGGTGTGTTTTCCCAATTCTTTAACAGCAGCTCCTCCTCTCAAGATCCACTGCAGTTCAGTAAACTCTGAAGTCCTGTCACTTCTCACAGCCACCTCACTGTTCTTGTAAATACAGGCTCCTTATAAACTCTGTGTCTTTGCTGTGACAAACTGCAACCTTCAGCTCAGACTGATGGAAAATTTATATCATCATAAAGCTCCCCTTACCTCTTTTTGTCATCTCCAGGACCTCCCAGAGACCTGATCTCCAAAGGCTGTGTCAGAACTGCTTTTAACAGGATTCAAGGAATGGGAGGATTTTGTCCCAGACCGGTCTTCACATCTTGACTTTCCTCCCCCACCTCCAGCGAGAATGTAATAAATTTGGCTCTTTTCCAAGAACAAAAACAAAGGAGAGAATATTGCCTTTAATCCCCGTGTCTTGCTTTCTCTGTCAGTAAAGGAAGGGTAATAAAACACATTTCACATTTGCACAGCACTGAGGGGTATTGTGAGGGATAAATTAGTCTGTAACGTATCTGTAATTGCTCAAAATGATATAACAAAAAGTGTGAACAGCATGCGAAAAGGGGATCACCTTTAGAGCCCAAGTGATGGTGAGCTGAAGCCTTACAGAAAGAATAATTTTAAGAAAGAGCAGTGCTGTGTACTGAGCTCACTTTTAATGCTGATGAGAACACGGTATTGGGAAAAGTGGGGGAAAGCCACCATCTGTGAGATGTGCCATCCACATTGGTCTAAAGCTCTTCTTTTACTTGGAACGAAAATAACTAGTTGTGGAGGTGCAAGCAGTGCCTACCTGACATGATTTTTGAGATGCAAGCAGGTATCAGGAAACCTGTTGTACTACTATTAAACAATACAAACTGTGCACTGGGTCTATGACCAGATGTGAAAGAGTCTGTGGGATTATGCAAAGGACATTGAAAGAGGCACTATCAGCAGGCCAGATCTTAAAACAACATGACTCATATTTCATTACCATGAAATTTGCTTAAAAATCTCACAATTTCCTATAGGTCACAATTATGGAGAGGGGTTCCCCTTCCTCCTAATTTCTGAGCCCTGAATTCAGAAGTCCTTTCTTTGCAAACCTGAGCACTAGAAACCTTCCAAAGAAATAAACAAAACTTGCATTTCTCTCATTACCACTCAATTCCAGAAGCTGGGTTTTAATGTAAAATGCAAAGAATTATAAATGTTAACAACAGAGCTATCAGCCTGGCAAAGTATCCTCTGTTCTTGGCAAAGGTTTCCTACAGCTGGCAAGTTTGAACTCTGATCTGTCTGTGTCTCGCAAGGCACAGAAAGGGACAGGTTGAGGGAAGGGCTCCTGTCACAACATGATCCCTCAGGTGCAGCAAGGACTATTGCTAAGGTATAAAGGCTGCATCAGTCTGTACTGATTTGCTGAGCAAGTGACTTCAGAAATGGGTATGGCTTCTATCTGGCCTCACATTTTTGAGTCATTAGCCAGCAAGGCTGTGGACCAGTTGCTTTTGTGCTACATGGAGAGCAATATTTACAGCACCCAGAAATAGACTGAGGAGGGGAGACACTCCATCAGTATGAAAGTCAAAGAGCATATCCACTTTCATAATTATGGTTTAAAGTACCTGCAGTCACATCTGGAGAGCAAAGCAAGATACGTATTTTCCTTCCCCTTCCTCCTCCTTTCCATGTGAAAGGTATGGCAGCATGATGTACTGTCCCAGGGCTAAGGTCATGTTTGCTTTGATCTGATAACAAATTGTATAATAATAGCTGGTTAGCATTCAAGGAAAAAACCTGCTTGTTTTAACTTGTGGTTTATCATCAGAAGTGGAAACAAGGATTACTTCTTTTCAGGAACACAGCAAATGAAGGACAATTTGCAGAAGAAAAATTCCAGACAACTGGTCCACTCTGCAGACAAAACTTAATAAACTCCAGCTTTTAGTATAGCTTCTAGCTACTTCTTGGACAGGAAATTCCGATAGTTGTGAGGTGACATGGGCTTGAATCCCAGCAAGACCCATTACCTATTCGGCTACAAGTTTGCTTTGCAATGGCTTATTAGTTTCTAGAGAGAAACTGAAGGGCTTATATTTACATAAAATAAATTCCAGGGCATAACACATTTGGCAAGCTTCTGTACGGAGATAATAGTGTTTACTCCTTAGCTTTATGAGGGTATTTGAACTGTCATTACAACTGTAGTACTTTGACCATGTAAATGCTACGTTGTCATAATATTCTCCCCTTCGCTCTGTCCAAAGCAGGACTTTGAGATTTATAGATCTCTCAGTCATCCTTCTTTCCTGGGTGTCAAAGACATCAGGAGATCATACTCGACTGTGACAAAAGCTTGTGAGTCAATATTAAATACAGCTGAGGTTTTGACTCCTTTTTGGAGCTTGTTATTACATCATTAGAAGAAAAGGTAATGTAGCTTGAAGCCATAGAGCAAGGACACACAATTTATCACTTGCTCTTTGGGTACCCATGGCACTCACAGAATCATCTTCTTGGAAAAGCTGGCCCTCTGACACTGTTGAGTATATTTCAGAGTCAATGTTATGATCAAACCGTTATTTCCTCCTTCAGAGGCAGGTTTTTACTGCAAATAAATACGCTTCAAATGGTGTCATCTTCAGAATTGTAACTCATATTTTACTGCTTGGAATAAAAATGTTATTTTCAGCATTAATAAGTTCACTAGAGTCAAAGTGTTCATTTACTTTTTGACTACAAACTCTCTCCAATGCCAGTGTAGAATTCCTATGCAACCCCTTCGATATGGTCAGAAATTTTGATATATAAAACACTCCTCCAACGAAAAGGAATTCTGGTTTTCAAATGTTTCAACTCTTTCTTGCTGTTTGAAATCCCCTAAAGCCTCAAATGTAGATAATTCTCTTTCTTCCTAAGCAGAAGTCCTGTTGCCTTGCTTAGTCATTTTGAAAGGCTGAATTCTCACAATTTCACTTAAGAATGGAGGAAAAAGCAGTGGAGTATTCTGTTTAGCATTTGTGAAATACATAATGAGATGTTCAGCCGCAGGGGATTGGGGAGGGAGGAGGGCTGGCAGATAAATCACAGTGGAAATTCAGTAACCGTGTTTCTCTTTTAAAATAGGCTTGCTATAGTTTCAAAAGACATTATTTATAGAGCATCACAATCAGTAAAAGTTTAACAGGTAAGGCAGACAGGAGGTATCAGTCCCAAAGCACGGTTTAATATTCAGTCACTGGACACCAAAGACCCACGGTTTTCATATACCTGAACTCCCACTCTCACCTGAACATTCCCACCTCTTATTGCCTTTACTCTGCTGACAGACTTTGGAACCGTGTCACAAATTGGAACGGGGAACTCTGATCCAACTGGAAAAGCAGCACCGCAAAAAAGGCGTGATAAACACCAAACGTATTTTTTCAGTCAGGTAAGTTCCCTGGTGAGATGCATCACCCAGCAGCACAAGTGCTGCATGTACAAGGGTGGTGCAGGAGGAAGGGGTGGCCATAGTGGGAGAAGAAGAGAAGGGTCACAGTGTCTGTTTAAGCAAGGCAAACAGGGTGGTTATTAAACTGGTCCTCTGGTGCCTTCACCCCAATTGTTTGAGGATAGGCTTCACTTTGGACATGATGAGTCACTCCCTTTGCTAAATGGTACTATTCACAGCAAAGAAAGCCTAAGGTTGTCCCCTGTTCTTCTGATCTTTGTGGGAGCCTGGAGTCATGTTAGCCATGTGAGGATCTCAGCATCCCTCTGGAAAGGTCAGTTTAACTTGAATCCCTCCTGAGCATGGAGGAAAAAGGCATGAAAGTCAGATCCGAACAGCTCAAAATGTTGAAAACAAAGAGAAGAATCTCACTCCCATAACAGCAAAAATGTAATGGCTCTGTAGGCCTTGCTATGCCAAATGATACGAAAATGCTCAGATATCCTGTTTGAGTGACCTAAGGGAAGCTACCTCACCATTTTGGGATCATAGCTAGATATTCACATGTTTGGACCAGTGCAACGTTTTATTACAGAGTTGCTTCAACATTATGTTGTGCAAATTTCACTTTCAATCATCAAAGCTTATTCTGTTCCTGTGCTACAGCAAATGTCCTTGCAAATTTCCTGCAGCAGATGCCCTTGCTGCTTCTGAGGACTCAGAGAAGTGTTAGCACAGCTCTAAGGCAGAGCATGTGATTCCTGAGACTTGTGTCCTGCATGGGATCAAAGTTCTGTCAAAAGTCCTTGTACTCATGGGAAATCTTCTTCATAATTAGAATTTATGTAACAACTCTTTCATGGGCCAAACATATGTTTACGTTCCTCCAGTCTGTTTCTTTAAGCGACAGTGCTGACCAGATGTTTTTGCAAGATCACTGGAATTAGGTCTTTGTTTTCAGCTCTGCTCCATCTACCCATGCAATGTCTCAAAGAGGAAAAATGCTCCCACACATCCCTTTGTTTACCAAAGAACATGGATGCATTCTGTTTTTCTTGAAAGTATGTATCAGGGAGAAGTGACAGAGAGCCTGTGGAGTGACAGAGTCATCTGAACTCCTCCCACCAAAGGAATATGGGTTCAGTGTTGAAAAGAGATCTGAGGATCTTTGAGGAAAGATGCCCAAAAATTGTGTCTCATCTAAAGAGGTCACAGCTCTTTGGAGTGAGCTGCAAAGTGAATCAGTGGCCCTGACTTGAGTAAAGGCAGGATTTCTGCCTCACCCTCTAATCTTTGGGGCCTTTCTTGTATTTGTGCCTCCTGTCTTGATGTTTATTGTCTATAAAATGGGTGGGCTGTTATAATCCTCACCCACTGTGACTATGAAATACATCTCACAGACATCTGAAAGATGGAAGCTGGTAAAAGAATAAGGTGCAGTCCAGTTGGCTTTTGAGTAACTCTTCATTGCAAGTTCCCCTTCAGACTGGCTCACAGTCCCAGGACTAACTTAATTTGGCTATAATCACAACCTTGCTCAGGACTACTACAACCACATAAAGGGTCAGAAACCCAGTTTTGGCAACAATTGCCTAAGGGTGCCCGTGTTATACTGTGGTTTCTGAAGGAAAGTTTTTTAATAGGCAGACCATCCATGCGAGGGAAACTCAGTTCTTTGAAATGATGTGCTGTACTTTCTAGGAAGCAAAATGATCTGGATTAGAGAAACACCAACAGATGTGGTGGTCTGTGAGGCAATTTAGAAAAGTTCTCCAGGTAGCTGTTTCTTCCAAAGCCATGAAATGTCATATCTGGCAACGAGGCAGTCTTCATAATAAAATTCTTGAAGAAAAAAAATTTCTAAAGACAGAAAAGGCTGCTAAAGTAAATTTGGTACCTGTCTGCACACAGCCCTGTTGTACAGGGGCCAGTGTAACTCCCAGGTTGAGCTGGGCTGTCTACAGAAAAGTGAATGGTAAGAGCAGCTGCCACATGAACTAATTTAATGAATATCCCCCTCACCTTACTAGCAGGAATTTGAACTGCAATTTAAAACAGTAAAACTTTAAAGGGAGGGTAGCAATGCTTCTCCTCAAGGAATTTCTCTGCCCTCACTGCCTTGGGAAAAATCAGTTTTACCTTTCCTTAACATGACTGTTTTGAAAGCCGCATCTGATTTCATCAGAGCTTTTCTAATTGGGCTTTTCATAAGTTTTTCATGACAGTTTCTTCTCTTAAGGTTTTGCATCTGAAAACAACAGAATACTGGCCTAAAATTTCTACAAGAAAATATCTAAGACACTGAAGTTCCATCATACACAGGCAGGGACTGCATCTAGTCTAGATTTTGTAAGCACTAATGATGTTTACTCGGTTGATGTTTGTTTCTGTTTAATAAAGAATTTATTCCGATCATAATATTATACCTCTAACCTCATCAAAACCCACTTTATGCAGCTGGAAACATAGAAATTAAAAAGTGGTGGGCTTTAACATCTTGACAATTGAAAATGTTTACTCCAGCTGAAACACCTTGACATTTCCTTTGCCATAAAAGACTGGATTCCCAAATGAACAGAACTATTCATAGGGGATGATGTTACTCTCTGTCAGTAAGAACACCAGGATTTGGCCAAAGGACCTCACTGATTTCAATATGCAAGTAGTTTTCTTCTAAATTTTCATGTCACTGATAATCACTTTCTCTAGATTTCTTTCAGTAACCACAACTTTAAAACTGTGCTCTTCTGCTCTGTTAAAATATGTGGGCTAATGTCAGGTAAACCACCATATTTAATTTAGTTGAATATGTTTTGGTAACATTTTAAGTTAGCACAGTTAGCTCATGTGCCAAGGATTACATTTTTTCATTCCCCACAAAATCAGGACAAACTGTACGTCTCCTGCTGTGTCTGAAGCCGATTTGGCAAACTTTCAGCTATGTTAATTAAAGAATACAGCAATCCTATTTTTATCTGATTTTAAAATACTACAGATACACTGCTGGCAATTTTACTTGTTTTGATGCAAAACTACTTAATTGCAAAAGAAGTTCAGTAGTTTGTTTTATGCTATTCATTTTCACATCCATGCACAGATACATGCCATAATGCGAAGAACTGTCAACCAGTTAAAAGGACTTATCAAATCCACTTTCAAATATAGATTTGGATTAACTTCACTGAAGGGAATATAATGGAACAGAGGAGGAGGTAAAAAGAAAGAGGATACCAATGACAAGGTGAGAGGATACCAATGACCTTTTTTGAACAGAACTTTCTGCAATACCAAAAAGTTCTGGTTTGAAAATAATGTTTCTAATGCTTCTGAAAAATTGGGTTAACTATTTAAAAAACTACGTACTAAAGAAAGTTTATTAGCAATAATCACTCCAGCCAATATACTGTAAAATATTGTGGACCAAAAAACCCAATGGTTGATATAATGTTCGAAAAGTTAAAGGGTTTTGTTAATTTGAAAATAAAAGGATTAAGATCAGGCAGGCACTAAATTTCCAGTACCACCTCCCTACTCTTCACCTAGACAATATATTTCTATTCTGCATTAGTATTGCTGGCCATACTCATAGCTTAGAGGGACAAAACCTATTCTGTTTGAAGTCAGTGGGCATTCTGCCATAGATTCAATAGGAACAGAATTTGGCATCTGAAAGCAAACTACATGTGATGAAATATGGACCTGCAAAGTATTTGATCTGTGGTTTTACTTGCCTACACTACTGTTTTCTTTACAACTGTTCTTAGTAAAATATTCTTTTAGGCATCTGATCTTTCAGGTCAACAAAATGTTGCACAAATTACTTATCTTCTGCTTTTTCCTCCAACTGTGTTATCTGATCTGAGTAAGTTCAATGCATCTGATATCCATTTTTGCTCTCTACAATTTGCTGGGTTTTTGGCTGTGAGGGTTAAAAAACACAGATGCGGAGAATGTTCATCAGTGTCTTGCTTTTGTAGTTTTTCCTAGGTTTCAGCGGCTGTTGCAATTCACAGAGCCTTTAGCAATGAACAAGCTCTCTTGAAGAATGGTAGAAGTGAATACCAACACATGCAGGGCTACTGTTTGACTTAATATCCCAGTGCAATTTGAGAGACTATAATACTTTCTTTTGGATCGTTATTCCTTCTTTAATCCTCCAGTAGCAAGCACTGCCAACATGTCTGGATTTCTATTGAAAAGGGATGCTGTATGAAAGGCAAGGGCAGGCTTCACTGATCAGCGAAAGCACACAGAAGTGGTCCAAAGAGAGGAACAGGTTAGGTGGATGCATTAAAAACACAGATCCTCTACTACTCTCCTGCCTTCAGAAAAAAAGTGACCGGTAAAAATTGTAGTGATTTTGTGATCTATGGAAAGTGAATTTGTTGGCCTGCAGCCAGTTGCCCATGGAGAGTTCCACATCAAACAACTTTCAACACAGTGGGCCACTTATGATCTGCAGTCACAGAAGTTTGTTGCCAGATTCACTTATAGCTTTAAACCAATATGGATTTACTGGGAGGTTACCAAGGAAATTTTAGCTTTCTTGTAGTCCCTCTCTCACTCCACTGATGTAGTGCTGGCAATTCCCTTGTTCCCAGCATATCATCTCATCACCTCTCTGGCACTTCAACTGGACCTACAAGCGCTCTGGAGTTATAGAGAAAGCACAGCCTGAGTCAGAACTGTATGTGTTGTCCTGCATTTGGCCCTCCACTGTGGGATCTCCATAAGGCCATTGAGCTCTCAGAAAGATGGATGCCCAACACAGAGTTGTGAAGGGAGTGCTGTGTCCCTGACATTCACATCTGGCATACATCTGTCCCTGGTTTCAGTGGAGAAAACAAGCAGGACATATAATCCAATCACTACTAGACAAGGCTCGTGGCTGAAGCACATTAGCAAGACAAGCCTGCACCACTGCTACTAAGAAAGTACTAATTTTGAGTTCTAAGAAATAAAACTAAGAAACACAGGATGACAGAGAAGGTGAGAACACTCATACCAATATTGTAATTCTTTGCTTCTCAGATCCTGAAAAACAAAGCAATTTTAAACACATTAATTTCTTTTTTTATGCATTTCCTCAATTCTACTGCATGGAAAGCACTCATTTATGTACTTGAGTGTACCAGAATGAATTAGCGCAAATCCTCTATGGATTTTAAGATTCAGAATAGCTTATATGCCATCAGAATGTTAGGAGAAATTCAATTAATGTTCTTTTCAGTAGTTTGATTTAATCAGCATGAGGTCTGCCCACGTGTAAATGCAGTCACTGACCCCTGAAGCACAGAGCCAAACACCAACAGCCTGACTCACTCCAGGGTAAGATTCAGATCTCACATAAAGACCAGGGAGTGGGACCTACCCATACAAGACTTGAAACCAACTCATTGGCATAAATGGATTCGTTTGTTTGAGGAAAGAAACCAGGATTTACTTCTACTATACAGACCTGCTCATGAGAATACTTTTCACATGTAGGTTTTCTTCTGGGTGAGAAGCCCCATTCAAGTCAGCATTAGCAGGCCCTAGCTATTTACTCTCTACAGTTGGCATTGCCAGCGAAGAGCTGGCAAGGCCCCTTTTGGATAGCACATACACCTAACAGCCTCTCCCAAGCTCTCCATCGCCACGTCCCCGACCCTACGCCCCCGCCCTCCGGGAATGCCCTACGCTGAAACATTTTTGTTTCAGCTCCACATCAAAATTCATGTGGGTGTAAAGTTTTCCCAGACACAGAGCATGAGCAGTATCCACTTTACCTTTTAACACCTCTTCATCTGTGTGAACACGAGGGACACAAGGTTCCATATCCTGAATTCCCTCAAGCTTCAGGGTAGCCAAATGCAGACCCACAGCTTCAGGGGGTGGGCAGCTGGACCAACAGGGTCCCTATCTGAGCCAGCTCTGTTCTGTTGCTGGCTCCACACAAGCAGTTACAAAGCAGTGTTACCACTCCCTGATAACAGTCAATGGGCTATCAAGAACCTATCCCATGAACAATGGATTTATCTCATCCTATTGTTGGATGCTCCGCCCAGGAGGGAAGAGCCAAGGAATCCCACCTGGATATAACCTGGGCTTTTGAGCACCACAGGTAGCCCTTCTCTGCGGGATTTCCAGGAGGAAGCCAGACTTTCTATTTTTTCCCAGAACGGAAGATTTTTGCAAGGGGCGTGG